>VZQC01011341.1:6459048-6675830 GCA_009823505.1 Rhizomys pruinosus | reverse complement strand
GTGAGGGCACAATTGAGCAGTGTGAGGACACAATTTATCAGTGTGATAGCACAATGCAGCAGTGTGATTACACAGTGGAACACTGTGAGGGAACAATGGAGCAGTGCGATGACACAATAAAGCAGTGTGATGACACAATGCAGTAGTGTGAGGGCACAATAGATCAGTGTGAGGACACAATGGATCAGTGTGAGTGCACGTGTAGGAGTGAGATGACATTATGAAGCAATGTGATGACACAAAGGAGCAGTGTGATGACACAGTGGAACAGTGTGTGGGCACAATGGAGCAGTGTGATGACACAATGGAGCAGTGTGGTGACACAATAGAGCAGTGTGATGACACAATGGCATATTGTGTGGACACAATGCAGTATGGTGAGGGAACAATGGAGGAGTGTGATGGCACAATGGAGCACTGTGAGGGCACAATGGAGCAGTGTGATGACACAATGGAATAGTGTGAGGGCACAATGGACTACTGTGAGGGCACAATGGAGGAATGTGATGGCAAAATGGAGCAGTGTGATGGCACAAAGGATCACTATGAGCGCAAGTGTAGGAGTGAGATGACATTACGGAGCAATGTGATGACACAAAGGCACAGTGTGATGACACAGTGGAACAGTGTGAAGGCACAATGGATCACTGTGATGGCACAATGGAACAGTGTGAAGGCACAATGAAGCAGTGTGAGAGCACAATGGAACAGTGTGAGGGCAAAGTGGAGTACTGTGAGGCCACAATGTAGCAGTGTGATGGCACAGTGGAGCAGTGTGTGGGCACAATGGAGCAGTGTGATTTCAAAAGAGAGCACTGTGATCCACAATGGAGCAGGGTGATAACAAAATGGTGCAGGGAGATGACACAATTGAGCAGTGGGACGATACATTGGACCCATGTGATGGCAAAATGGAGCAGTGTCAATGTAAAATGGAACATTGTGGTGGCATAATGGAGCAGTGTGATGACACAATGGAGCAGTGTGAGGGCACAATTGACCCCTGTGATAGCACAGTGGAGCAGTGTGACTGCTCTAGGGAGCAGTGTGATTAAACAATGGAACAGCGTGATAACACACTTGTGAAGTGTGATGACACAGTGGAGCAGTGTGATGAAACAATGGAGTAGTGTGATGACACAATGGAGCAGTGTGAGTACAAAATGGAGCATTGTGAGGGAAAATGGAGGAGTGTGAGGGCACAGTGGAACAGTGTGATGACACGATGGAGCACTGTAATGGCACAATGCAGCAGTGTGATGACACAATGGAGCAGGATAATGGAAAAATGGAGCAGTGTGATTGCACCATGGAGCAGTGTGAGGGCACAATGGAGCAGTGTGAGGACACAATGGATCAGTGTGAGTGCACGTGTAGGAGTGATGTGACATTATGGAGCAATGTGATGACACAGTGGAACAGTGTTAGGGCACAATGGAGCAGTGTGATGACACAATGGAGCAGTTTTATTACACAATGGAGCTGCGTAATGACACAATGGAGCACAGTGATGGCACAATGGAGCAGTGTGATGGCACAATGGAGCAGTGTGAGGGCACAATGCAACAGTGTGGGGGGAACAATTGAGCACTGTGAGGGCACAAGGGAGCATTGTGATGGCACAATGGAGCAGTATGATGACACAATTGAGCAGTGTACAGGCACAATATAGCACTGTGAGGGAACAATGGAGAAGTGTGACGGCACAATGAAGCTGCGTGAGGAAACAAAGGCGCAGTGTGTTGGCACAATTTACCAGCGTAAGGGCACAATGGAGCAGTGTGAGAGCACAATGGATCAGTGGGATGACAAAAAGGAGCAGTGTGATGGCAAAATGGAGCAGGGCGTTGTCAAAATGGAGCCCTGTGAGGGCAGAAAGGAGCAGTGTGAGGGCACAATGGAGCACTTTGAGGGAAAAATGGAGCAGAGTGAGGGCCCAATTGAGCAGAGTGATGACACAACGCAACAGCGTGATGACACAATGGAGCATTGTGAGGGCACAATGGAACAGTGTGAAGGCACAAAGGAGCAGTGTGATGACATAATTGAGCAGCCTGATGACACAATGGACACGTGTGATGTCACAGTGGAGCAGTGTGTGGACACTAGGGAGCAGTGTGATGGCACAATGGACCAGAGGGATGACACAATGGAGCAGTGTGATGGCACAATGGAGCAGAGTGATGACACAATGGAGCAGTGTGAGGACAAAATGGAGCAGCTTCTGGGCACAGTGGAGGTGTGTGAGAGCATAATGGAGCAGTGTGATGACACAATGGAGCAGCGTGATGAAACAGTGGAGCATCATGATGACACACTTGAGAATTGTGATGACACAGTGGAGCAGTGTGATGACAGAATGGAGCAGTTTGATGGCACAATGGTTCAGTGGGAGGGCGCAACAGAGCAGTATGAGGGAACAATGGCCCAGTATGAGGACACTCTGGAGCAGTGTGAGGGCACAAACAAGCAACGTGAGGGCACAATTCAGCAGTGTGATGGCACAATGGAGCAATGTGATGAGAAAGTGGAGCAGCGTAAAGAAAAATTGGAGCAGTGTGATGACACAATGGAGCAGGTTGAGGGCACAATGGAGCACTGTGAGGACACAAGGGAGCAGTGTGATCCTACAATGGTGCAGGGTGTGGACACAATGGAGCAATGTGATGACACAATGGTGCAGTGTGAGTACAAAATTGAGCATTGTGAGGGCACAATGGAAGAGTATGAGGACCCAATGGAGCAGCATGAGGGCACAATGGAGGAGTGTGAGGGCACAATGGAGCAGAGTGTTAGCACAATGGATCAGTGTGAGGACAAAATAGAGCAGCGTGAGGACACAATGGAGGAGTGTGAGGGCACAATGGAACTGTGTGATGGCACAATGGAGCAGTGTGTGGACAAAATGGAGCTGTGTGAGGGCACAATGGAGCAGTATGATGACACAATGTTGCAGCGTGATGACAAAAGGGAGCAGCGTGATTACACAGTTTAGCAGTGTGATGACACAATGGAGCAGTATGATGGAACAATGGAGCAGTGTGATTGCATAATGGCACAGTGTGAGGGCACAATGAAGCAGTGTGTTGGCACAATGGAGCACTGTGTGGGCAAAATGGAGCAGTTTGAGTGCACTTGGAGCAGTGAGATGACATGGAGCAGTGTGATGACAAAAAGGAGCAGTGTGATGACACAGAGGAACAGTGTGATGGCACAATGGAGCAGTGTGAGGACACAAGAGCGCACTGTGAGGTCACAATGGTGCAGTGTGAGGACACAATTGAGGAGTGTGAGGGAACAGTGGAGCAGGTTGAGGGCACAATGGAGCAGTGTGGTGGCCCAATGGAGCAGTGTGATGACAAAATGGAGCAGTGTGATGATACAATCAAGCACATGATGACACAAAGAAGCAGTGCGATGACACAGTGGAGCAGTGTGATGACACAATTGAGCACTGTGATGGCACAATGGAGCAGTGTGATGACACAATGGAGCAGGGTGAGGGCACAATGGAGCAGTGTGAGGACAAAATGGAGCAGTGTGTGGATAAAATGCAGCTTTGTGAGGGCACAATGGAGCAGTGTGATGACACAATGGAACAGGCTGATGACACAAGGAAGCAGCGTGATGACACAAAGGAGCAGTGTGATGACACAATGGAGCAGTATGATGGAACTGTGAGGCCACAAACTAGGAGAGTGATTGCCCAAGTGAGCAGAGTTATGACACAAGGGAACAGTGTGATGTCACAACGGAGCACTGTGAGGGCACAATGGAACTGTGTAAGGGCACAATAGAGCAGTGTAATGACATAATTGAGCAGCATCATGAAACAATGGACCCGTGTGATGTCACATTGGAGCAGTGTGAGGGTACTAGGGAGCAGTGTGATGGCACAATTGAGCAGTGTGAGGGCTCAAGGGAACAGGGTGAGGGAACAATGGAGCTGTGTCAGGGCACAATGGAGCAGTGTGAGGACATAATGCATGAACGTGAAGACACAATGCAGTGGTGTGGTGGTACAATGGAGTAGTGTGATGGCACAATTGAGCAGTGTGATGGGACAATGGAGGAGTGTAATGGAAAAATGAACCAGTTTGAGGACAAAATGTAGCAGTGTGATGGCACAATAGAGCAGTGTGATGGTACAATGGAGGAGTGTGATGGCACAAATGAGCAGTGTGATGGTAAAATCGAGCAATGTGAGGGAACAATGGACCAGAATGTGGACACAATGGAGCTTTGTGATGACACATTGGAGAAGTGTGAGCAAAATTGAGCAGCATGTGGACACAATGGAAGTGTGTGAGTGCACAATCGAGCAGTGAGATGACAAAATGGAGCACTGTGAGGGAAAAATGGAGCAGTGTGAGGGCACAATGGAGCTGTGTGACTTCACAATGGAGTAGTGTGAGGGCACATTGTAGCAATGTGAGGGCAAAATGGAGCAGTGTGATGACACAATGGAACAGCCTGATGACACTAGGGAGCAGCATGATGACACAAAGGAGCAGTGTGATGACACAATGGAGCAGTATGATGAAACAATGGAGCAGTGTGATTGCACGATGGAACAGTTTGAGGGCACAATGAAGCACTTTGAGGGCAAAATGGAGCAGTGTGAGTGCACTTGGAGCATTGAGATGACATAACGGAGCAGTGTGATGACAAAAAGTAGCAGTGTGATAACAGTGTGAGGGCAAAATGGAGGAGAGTGAGGGCACAATGGAGCAGTGTGATGGCCCAATTTAGCAGTGTGATGACACAATGGCGCAGCGTGATGATACAATTGAACACGTGATGAGACAGAGAAGCAGTACGATGATAGAGTGGAGCAGTGTGATGACAAAATTGAGCGGTGTGATAGCACAATGGAGCAGCAAGATGACACAGTGGAGCAGTGTGATGACACAGTGGAGTAGCGTGATGACAAAATTGAGCCATGTGATGGCACAATGGAGCAGTGTGAGGGGATAATGGACCAGGGTGATGACACAATGGAGCAGTGTGTTGACACAATGGAGCAGTGTGAAGGCACAATGCAGAGGAGTGATGGAACAATGGAGCAGTGCGATGACACAATGGAGCAGCGTAAGGACAAAATGGAGCAGTGTGATGGCACAATGGAGCAGTGGGAGGGCCAATGGAGCAGTGTGAGGGCACAGTGGAGCAGCGTGAGGGCACAAATGCGCACTGGGAGGGCACAGTGGAGCATTGTGATGGCACAGTGGAACAGTGTGATGACACAATGGAGCAGTGTGTGGGCTCAATAGAGCCCTGTGAGGGAACAATGGAGCAGTGTGAGGGCACAATTGAGCAGTGTGAGGACACAATTTATCAGTGTGATAGCACAATGCAGCAGTGTGATTACACAGTGGAACACTGTGAGGGAACAATGGAGCAGTGCGATGACACAATAAAGCAGTGTGATGACACAATGCAGTAGTGTGAGGGCACAATAGATCAGTGTGAGGACACAATGGATCAGTGTGAGTGCACGTGTAGGAGTGAGATGACATTATGAAGCAATGTGATGACACAAAGGAGCAGTGTGATGACACAGTGGAACAGTGTGTGGGCACAATGGAGCAGTGTGATGACACAATGGAGCAGTGTGGTGACACAATAGAGCAGTGTGATGACACAATGGCATATTGTGTGGACACAATGCAGTATGGTGAGGGAACAATGGAGGAGTGTGATGGCACAATGGAGCACTGTGAGGGCACAATGGAGCAGTGTGATGACACAATGGAATAGTGTGAGGGCACAATGGACTACTGTGAGGGCACAATGGAGGAATGTGATGGCAAAATGGAGCAGTGTGATGGCACAAAGGATCACTATGAGCGCAAGTGTAGGAGTGAGATGACATTACGGAGCAATGTGATGACACAAAGGCACAGTGTGATGACACAGTGAAACAGTGTGAAGGCACAATGGAGCACTGTGATGGCACAATGGAACAGTGTGAAGGCACAATGAAGCAGTGTGAGAGCACAATGGAACAGTGTGAGGGCAAAGTGGAGTACTGTGAGGCCACAATGTAGCAGTGTGATGGCACAGTGGAGCAGTGTGTGGGCACAATGGAGCAGTGTGATTTCAAAAGAGAGCACTGTGATCCACAATGGAGCAGGGTGATATCAAAATGGTGCAGGGAGATGACACAATTGAGCAGTGGGACGATACATTGGACCCATGTGATGGCAAAATGGAGCAGTGTCAATGTAAAATGGAACATTGTGGTGGCATAATGGAGCAGTGTGATGACACAATGGAGCAGTGTGTGGGCACAATAGAGCCCTGTGAGGGAACAATGGAGCAGTGTGAGGGCACAATTGAGCAGTGTGAGGACACAATGATTCAGTGTGATGGCACAATGGAGCAGCGTGAGGGCACAATGGAGCAGTGAGAGGGCACAATGGAACAGTGTGAATCCACAATGTAAAAGCGTGATGACACAATGGAGCTGTGTGATGGTACAATGGAGCAGTGTGATGGCACAATGGAGCAGTGTGATGGCACAATTGAGCAGTGTGATGACACAATGGAGCAACATGACAGAAAAATGGACCAGTGTGAGGACAAAATGTAGCAGTGTGATGGCACAATGTAGCAGTGTGATGGTACAATTGAGCAGTGTGATGGCACAAATGAGCAGTGTGATAGCAAAATAGAGCAGTGTGAAGAAACAATGGACTAGAATGTGGACACAATGGAGCTTTGTGATGACACAATGTAGAAGTATGAGTACAAATTGAGTAGCGTGTGGGCCCAATGGAAGTGTAAGAGCGCACAATTGAGCAGTGTGATGACACAATGTAGCAGAGTGGTGAGACAATGGAACAAGGTGATGACACAATGGAGCATTTTTAGGGCACACTTGAGCAGTTTGAGGGCACAATGGGGCAGCATGATGTCAAAATGGAGCACAATGATGACAAAGTGGAGAAGCGTGTGGGCAAAAGGGAGCAGTGTGATGACACAATGGAACAGTGTGAGGGCACAATGGAGCAGTGTGAGGGCACAATGGAGCAGTGTGAGATCACAATGGAGCAGTGTGAGGGCACATTGGAGCAGTGTGAGGACAAAAATGGAGCAGTGTGAGGGCACAATGGAGCAGCATGAGGGCACTTGGAGCAGTGAGATGACATTATGTAGCAGTGTGATGACATGATTGAGCAGTGTGTTGAAACAATGGAACAGTTAGGGCACAATGGATCAGAGTGAGGGCAGAACGGAGCATTGTGAGGGGAACAATGGCACAGTGTGAGGACACAATGGAGCAGTGTGAGGGCACAATGGAGCAGTGCGAGGACAAAATGGAGCAGTGTGATGGCAGAATGGAGCAGTGTGATGACACAATGGACCAGCGTGATGACACGATGGTGCAGTGTGATAACACAATGGAACGTGGTGAGGGCACAATGGAGCAGTGTGATGGCCCAGTGATGCAGGGTGTGGGCATAATGGAGCACTGTGATGAAAAAAGGGAGCAGTGTGATGGCAAAAGAGAGCAATGTGAGGACAAAATGGAGCAGCGTGAGGGCAAAATGGAGGAGTTTGAGGGCACCATGGATCAGTGTGATGACACATTCAGCATGGTGAGGGCAAAATGAAGCATAATGCTGGAAAAATAGAGCAGTGTGAGGGCACAATGGAGCAGTGTGAGGGCACAGTGGAGCAGAGTGAGGTCACAATTGAGTACTGTGGGGGCACAATGCAGCATGGTCATGGCACAATGGAGCAGTGTGATGACATAATGGAACAGAGTGTGGGCAAAATGCAGCAGTGTGAGGGCACAATGGGGCAGTGGAATGACAAAAAAGAGCAGTGTGATGACACAATGGAGTAGTGTGATATCAAAATTGAGCCCTGTGAGGGCTAAAAGGAGCAGCTTGAGGTCAGAATGGGGCACTGTGAGGGAAAAAAATTGAGCAGTGTGATGGCACAAAGAATCAGCATGACTGCACAATTGAGCAGTGTGAGGGCGCAAGGGAGCAGTATCATGGAACAATGGAGCAGTGTGATTGCACAATGGAACAGTGTGAGTGCACAATGATGCAGTATGAGGGCACAATGGAGCACTGTGAGGCTAAAATGCAGCAGTGTGAGCGCACAAGGCGCAGTGAGATGACATTATGGAGCAGTGTGATGACATAAAAGAGCAGTGTGATGACACAGTGGAACAGTGTGAGGGCACAATGGAGAAGTGTGAGGGCACAACGGAGCACTGTGAGGGCACAATGGTGCAGTGTGAGGACACAATGGAGCAGTGTGAGGGAACAGTGGAGCAGCGTGAGGGCACAATGGAGCAGTGTGATGGCCCAATGGATCAGTGTTATGACACAGAGGAGCAGCATAATGATACAGTCGAGCATGTGATGACATAGAGAAGTAGTGCAATGACACAGTGGAGCAGTGTGATGGCACAATGGAGCAGCGTGATGACACAGTGTAGTAGTGTGATGACACAGTGGAGCAGGGTGATGGCACTATGGAGCTATGTGATGACACAGTGGAGCAGTGTGATGGTACAATGGAGCTATGTGATGACACAAAGGAGAAGTGTGATGGCACAGTGAAGCAGTGTGATGACACAATGGAGCAGTGCGAGGGCACAAGGGAACAGTGTGAAGGCACAATAGCGCAGTGTGTGTGTACAATGGAGCCTTGTGATGGCATAATGGAGCAGTGTGATGACACAATGGAGCAGTGTGAGGGCACAATTGACTCTTGTGATAGGACAGTGGAGCAGTGTGAGGGGACTAGGAAGCAGTGGAATGGCACAATGAAGAAGTGTGAGGGCACAAGGGGTGAGGGAAAAATGGAGCAGTGTCAGGGCACATTGGAGCAGTGTTGGGACACAATGTAACATCATAATGACCCAATGGAGCTATGTGATGGTAAAATGGAGCAGTGTGATGACACAATGGAGCAGTGTGATGGAAAAATTGACCAGTGTAAGGAAAAAATGGAGTAGTGTGATGGCACAATGGAGCAGTGTGATTGTACAATGGAGCAGTGTGATGGCAAAAATGAGCAGTGTGATTTCAAAATCAAGCAGTGTGAGGGAAAAATGGACCAGAATTTGGACACAATGGAGATTTGTGATGACACAGTGGAGAAGTGAGAGTACAAATTCAGCTTCGTGTGGGCACAATGGAAGTGTGTGAGTGCACAATCGAGCAGTGTGATGACACAATGTAGCAGTGTGATGACTGAATGTAGCAGGGTGATGACACAATGGAGCAGTGTGATGGCAAAATGGAGGAGTGTGATGACACAATGGACCATTTTGAGGGAACACTTGAGCAGTGTGAGGGCACAGTGGGGCAGCGTGATGTCAAAATGGAGCACCATGATGACACAGTTGAGCAGTGTGAGAGCACAATGGAGCAGTGTGTGGTCACAATGGAGTAGTGTGAGGGCACATTGGAGCAGTGTGAGGACAAAATGGAGCAGTGTGAGGGCACAATGGCACAGTGTGATGGCACATGGAGCAGTGAGATGAAATTATGGAGCAGTGTAATAACATGATGGAGCAGTGTGATGACACAATGGAACAGTGTTAGGGCACAATGGAGTGGTGTGAGGGCACAACGGATCAGTGTGAGGGAACAACGGCGCAGTGTGGGGACACAATTGAGCAGCGTGAGGGCAAAATGGCGCAGCATGAGGACACAATGGAAAGTGTGATGGCACAATGGAGCAGTATGATGACACATTGGAGCAGCATGATGACACAATGGAGAAGTGTGATAACACAATGGAGCGTGGTGAAGGCACAACAGAGCACTATGAGGGCACGATGGAGCAGTGTGATGGTCCAATGATGCAGGGTGTGGGCACAATGGAGCAGTGTGATGACACAATGGAGCAGGGTGAGGGCACAATGGAGCTGAGTGTTGGCACAATGGAGCCACTTGAGGACAAAATGGTGCAGCGTCATGGCACAATGGAGGAGTGTGAGGGCACAATGGAGCAGTGTGAAGGCACAATGGAGCAGTGTGTGGACCAAGTGGAGTTGTGTGAGGGCACAATGTAGCATTTTGATGACACAATGGAGCAGCGTGATGAGACAACAGAGCAGTGTGATGACACAATTGAGCAGTTTCATGGCTCAATGGAGCAGTGTAGTGACACAATGGAGAAGGGGGAGGTCACAGTGGAGCAGTGTGAGGGCACATTGGAGCAATGTGAGAACAAAACAGATTATTGTGAGGGCAGAATGGAGCAGTGGTAGGGCACTTGGAGCAGTAAGATGACATTTTGGAACAGTGTGATGACAGGATGGAGCAGTGTGATGACACAATGGAACAGTGTTAGTGTGAAGGGACAATGGAGCAGTGTGGGAACAATGACACAGTGTGAGGACAAAATGGTGCTGTGTGAGGGCACAATGGAGCAGCGAGAGGACACAATGAAGCAGTGTAATGACACAATGGAGCAGTGTGATGACACAACGAACCAGCGTGATGACACAATAGAGCAGTCTGATAACACAATGGAGCATGGGGAGTGCACAATGGAGCACTGTGAGGGCACAATGCAGCAGTGTGATGGCCCAATGATGAAGGGTGTGTGCACAATGGAGTAGAATGATGACAAAATGGAGCAATGTGATGACAAAATGAAGCAGCGTGCAGGCACAATGGAGGAGTTTGTGGGCACACTGGATCAGGGAGATGACACAATGGAGCTGGGTGAGGGCACAATGGAGCAGAGTGTTGGCCCAATGGAGCAGTGTGAGGACAAAATGGATCAGTGTGAGGGCACAATGGAGGAGTGTGAGGGCACAATGGAGCAGTGTGAGGGCACAATGGAACAGTGTGTGGAAAATGGAGCTATGTGATGGCACAAGGGAGCATTGTGATGACAGAATGGAGCAGCATGATGACACAATGGAGCAGTGTGATGACACAGTTTAGCAGTGGGATGGCACAATGGAGCATTGTAATGACACAATGGAGAAGAGTGATGTCACAATGGAGCAGTGTGAGGACACAATGGAACAGTGTATGGCACAAATGAGCAGTGTGATGGCAAAATGGAGCAGTGTGAGGGAACAATGGACCAGAGTGAGGACACATTTTAGCAGTGTGATGACACAATGGTGCAGTGTGAGGACAAAATTGAGCAGCATAAGGGAACAAAGGAAGAATGTGAGGACACAATCGAGCATTGTGATGATACAGTGGAGCAGTGTGATGACACAATGGAGCCATGTGATGACACAGTGGAGCACTGTGATGGTACAATGGAGGAGTGTGATGACAAAAGTGAGCTATGTGAGGGCATAGTGGAGAACTATGATAACTCAATGGAGCAGTTTGAGGGCATTAATGCACAGTGTGATGACACAAAAGAGCAGTGTGATGACACCATGGAACAGTGTGAGGGCACAATGGAGCAGTGTGAGGGCACAGCGTGAGGGAACAATGGACTAGGGTGAGGTCGCAATGAACCATTGTGATGGTACAAAGGAACAGTGTGATGGCACAAATGAGCAGAGTGATGGCAAAATGGAGCAGTGTTAGGGAACAATGGAGCAGTGTGAGGACACAATTGAGCAGTGTGATGACACAATGGAGCAGGGTGAGGACAAAATGAAGAAGCGTGAGGGCACAATGAAAGAGGGTGAGCACACAATCAAGCAGTGTGATAACATAATGTAGCAGTTTGATGACAAAATGGAGCAGTGTGTTGACACAATGGAGCAATGAGATGGCACAATGGAGCAGTGTGATGACACAATGGAGCAGCATGATGACACAATGGAGCAGTGTGATGACACAATAGAGCAGTGAGATGGCACCATGATGACACAGTGGAGCAGTGTGTGGGCACAATGAAGCAGAATGTGGACAAAATGGAGCTGTGTTAGGGCACAATGGAGCAGTATGATGACACAATGGAGCAGCGTGATGACACAAGGGAGCAGCATGATGACACAATGGAGCAGCGTGATGACACAATGGAGCAGTGTGATGAGACAATGGAGGAGTATGATGGAAAAATGGAGTAGTGTGATTGCACAATGGAACAGTGTCAGGGCACAATGAAGCAGCGTGATGGAATAATGGAGCAGTGTGATGACACAATGGAGCAGTGTAAGGACACAATAGAGCAGTCTGAGGGCAAAATGGAGCAGTGTGAGGACACTATGGAGCAGTGTGAGGGCACAATAGAGCCCTGTGAGGGAACAATGACGCAGTGTGAGGGCACAATGGAGGAGTGTGAGGGTACAATGGTGCAGGGTGATGGCACAATGGAGCAGCGTGAGGGCACAACGGATCAGTGTGATGACACAATGGAGCAGTGGGATGGCACAATGGAGCAGTGTAATGACACAATGGAGCCGTGTGATGGCAAAATGCAGCAGTGTGATGACACAATGGAGCATTTTGAGGGCACACTGGAGCAGTGTGAGGGCACAATGGAGCACCGTGGTATCAAAATGGAGCAGTGTGATGACAAAATGGAGCTGTGTGAGGGCACAATGGAGCAGCGTGATGGAACAATGGAGCACTGTGATGACACAATGGAGCAGTGAAAGAACACAATAGAACAGTGTGAGGGCAAAATGGAGCAGCGTGAGGCCACTATGGAGCAGTGTGAGGGCACAATGGAGGAGTGTGAGGGCACAATGGCGCAGTGTGATGGCACAATGGAGCAGCGTGAGGGCACAACAGAGCAGTGAGAGGGCACAATGGAGAGGTGGGATGACAAAAAGTAACAGTGTGATGACACAATGGAGCAGTGTGATGTCAAAATTGAGCCCTATGAGGGAAGAAAGAGGCAGGGTGAGAGCAAATGGAGCACTGTGAGGGAAAAATGGAGCAGTGTGATGGCACAATGGAGCAGCGTGATGGCACTATTGTACAATGTGAGGGCACAATGGAGAAATGTAATGATACAATGGAGCATTGTGATTGTGATGATGCAATGGAGCAGTGTGAGGGCACAATGGAGCATTGTGATGATGAAATGGAGCACTGTGATCCACAATGGAGCAGGGTGATGGTACAATGGAGCAGTGTGATGTCACAATGGAGCCCTGTGAGGGAACAAAGGAGCAGCATGAGGGCAAAATGGAGCACTTTGAGGGTAAAATGGAGCAGTGTGATGGCACAATGCAGCAGTGTGAGGGCACAATCGAGCAGTGTGAGGGTACAGGGGACCCATGTGATGGTACAATGGAGCAGTGTGAGGGCACAAGGGAACAGTGTGAAGGCACAATGGAGTACTGTGAGTGTACAATGGAGCATTGTGATGGCATAATAAAGCAGTTTGATGACACAATTGAGCAGTGTGAGGGCACAATTGAGCCTTGTGATGGGACAGTGGAGCAGTGTGACGGGACTAGGAAGCAGTGTGATGGCACAATGAAGAAGTGTGAGGGAATGGGGTGAGGGAACGATGGAGCAGTGTCAGGGCATAATGGAGCAGTGTGAGGACACAATGTAACAGCATGATGACCCAATGCAGCTATGTGATGGTACAATGCAGCACTGTGATGGCACAACTGAGCAGTGTGATGGCACAATGGAGCAGTGTGATGGCACAAATGAGCAGTGTGATTTCAAAATTGAGCAGTGTGAGGGAACAATGGACCAGAATTTGGCCACAATGGAGCTTTGTGATTACACAGTGGAGAAGTGTGAGTACAAATTCACCTTCGTGTGGGCACAATGAAAGTGTGTGAGTGCACAATCGAGCAGTGTGATGACACAATGTAGCAGTGTGCTGACACAATGAGGGAGGGTGATGACACAATGGAGCAGTGTGATGGCAAAATGGAGCAGTGTGATGACAATGGAGCATTTTGAGGGCATACTTGAGCAGTGTGAGGGCACAATGGGGCACAATGATGTCAAAATGGAGCACCATGATGACACAGTTGAGCAGTGTGAGGGCCCAAGGGGGCAGTGTGAGGGCCCAACGGAGCAGTGTGAGTGCACAATGGAGCAGTGTGAGGTCAAAATGGAGTAGTGTGAGGGCACATTGGAGCAGTGTGAGGACAAAATGGAGCAGTGTGAGGGCACATGGAGCAGTGAGATGAAATTATGGAGCAGTGTGATGACACGATGGAGCAGTGTGATGACGCAATGGAACAGTGTTAGGGCACGATGGAGTGGTGTGAGGGCACAACGGATCAGTGTGAAGGAAAAACGGTGCAGTGTCGGGACACAATTGAGCAGTGTGAGGGCACAATGGAGCAGTGTGATGGCACAATGGAGCAGTGTGATGGCACAATGGAGCAGAGCAGTGTGATGACACAATGGAGCAGCGTGAGACACAATGGAGTAGTGTGATAACACAATGGAGTGTGGTGAGGGCACAATGGAGCACTGTGAGTGCACAATGGAGCAGTGTGATGGCACAATGATGCATGGTGTGGGCACAATGGAGCAGTGTGATGACACAATGGAGCAAGGTGAGGGGACAATGGAGCAGAGTGTTGGCACAATGGAGCCACGTGAGGACAAAATGGAGGAGCGTCAGGGCACAAAGGAGGATTGGGAGGGCACAATGGAGCAGTGTGAGGGCACAATGGAGCAGTGTGTGGACCAAGTGGAGCTGTGTGAGGGCACAATATAGCAGTGTGATGACACAATTGAGCAGCATGATGACACAACGGAGCAGTGTGGGGACACAATTGAGCAGTGGCATGGCACAATGGAGCAGTGTAGTGACACAATGGAGAGGTGTGATGTCACAATGGAGCAGTGTGGTGACACAATGGAGCAGTGTGAGGGCACAATGTAGCACTGTGAGGTCACAATGGAGCAGAGTGATGACACTAGTGAGCTGTGTGAGGGCATAGAGGAGAAGTGTGTTAACTAAATGGAGCAGTGTGAAGGCCATATGGTGTAGTGTGATGACACAAAGGAGCAGTGTGATGACACAATGGAGCAGTGTGATGACACAATGGTGCATTTTGAGGGCACACTTGAGCAGTGTGAGGGCACATGTGGCAGCGTGATGTCTTAATAGAGCACGATGATGACACAGTGGAGCAGTGTGAGGGCACAATGGAGCAGTGTGTTGACAGAATGGAGCAGTGTGAGGCCACAAGGGAGCAGTGTGAGGGCACAATTGAACAGTGTTAGGTCACAATGGAGCAGTGTGATGGCAAAATGGAGCAGAGTGATGAAACTAGTGAGCTGTGTGAGGGCATAGAGGAGAAGTGTGTTAACTAAATGGAGCAGTGTGAGGGCCTTATGGTGTAGTATGATGACACAAAGAGCAGTTTGATGACACAATGGAGCAGGGTGAGGACACAATGGAGCAGTGTGATGACACAATGGTGCATTTTGAGGGCACACTTAAGCAGTGTGAGGGCACAATGTGGCAGCGTGATGTCTTAATGGAGCACAGTGATGACACAGTGGAGCAGTGTGAGGCCACAATGGAGCAATGTGAGGGCACAATGGAGCAGGGTGAGGTTACAATGGAGTGTTGTATGAGCACATTGGAGCAGTGTGAGGAAAAATGGAGCAGTGTGATGGCACAATGGAGCAATGTGAGGGCACTTGGAGCAGAAAGATGACATTATGGAGAAGTGTGATGACACGATGGAGCAGTGTGATGACACAATGGAACAGTGTTAGGGCACAATGGAGCAGTGTGAGGGCACAGCCAAGCAGTGTGAGGGAAAAATGACAGTGTGAAGACACAATGGAGTAGTGTGAGGGCATAATGGAGCAGCGTGAGGACACAATGGAGCAGTGTGATGGCACAATGGAGCAGTGTGATGACACAATGGATCAGCGTGATGACACAATGGAGCAGTGTGATAACACAATGGAGCATGGTGAGGGCACAGTGGAGCACTATGAGGGCACAATGGAGCAGTGTGATGGCCCAATGATGCAGGGTGTGGGCACAATGGAGCAGTGTGATGACACAATGTAGCAGGTTGAGGGCACAATGGAGCAGAGTGTTGGCACAACGGAGCCACGTGAGGACAAAATGGAGCAGCATCAGGGCACAATGGAGGAGTGTGAGGGCACAATGGAGCAGTATGAAAGCACAATGGAGCAGTGTGTGGATGAAGTCGAGCTATGTGAGACCACAATGTTGCAGTGTGATGACACAATGGAGCAGCATGATGACACAACGGAGCAGTGCGATGACACAATTGAGCAGTGGCATGGCAAAATGGAGCAGTGTAGAGACACAATGGAGAAGTGTGATGACACAATGGTGCATTTTGAGGACACAATTGAGCAGTGTGAGGGCACAATGTGGCAGCGTGATGTCTTAACGGAGCATGATGATGACACAGTGGAGCAGTGTGAGGGTACAATGGAGCAGTGTGTTGACAGAATGGAGCAGTGTGAGGCCACAATGGAGCAGTGTGAGGGCAAAATGGAGCAGCATGAAGGCACAAAGGAAGAGTGTGAGCATGCAATCGATCATTGTGATGACACAATGTAGCAAAGTGATGACACAATGGAGCAGTTGATGACACAATGGAGCAGTGTGACGGGACAATGGAGCAGTGTTATGACACAATGGTGCATTTTGAGGGCACACTGGAGCACTGTGAGGGCACAATGTAGCAGCGTGATGTCAAAATGGAGCACCATGATGACATAGTAGAGCAGTGTGAGGGCACAATGGAGCACTGTGAGGGCACAATAGAGCAGTGTGAGATCACAATGGAGCAGTGTGTGGGCACATTGGAGCAGTGTGAGGACACAATGGAGCAGTGTGAGGGCAAAATGGTGCAGTGTGAGGGCAAAATGGTGCAGTGTGAGGCACAATGGAGCAGTGTGATGGCAAAATGGCGCAGTGTGAGGACACAATGGAGCACTGTGAGGGCACTTGAAGCAGTTAGATGGCATTATGGAGCAGTGTGATGCTACAATGGTACAGGGTGTGAGCACAATGGAGCAGTGTGATGACACAATGGAGAGAGTGTGAGGACAAAATGGAGCAGCGTGAGGGCACAATGGTGGAGTTTGAGGGCACAATGGTGCAGTGTGATGACAAAAAGGAGCACGGTGATGGCACAATGGAGAAGAGAGTTGGCACAATGGAGTAGTGTGAGGACAAAATGGAGCAGTGCGAGAGCACAATGTAGGAGTGTGAGGGCATAATGGAGCAGTGTGAGGGCACAATGGAGCAGTGTGTGGACAAAATGGAGCTATATGAGGGCACAATGGGGCAGTGTGATGACAGAATGCAGCAGCATAATGACACAACGGAGCAGTGTGATGACACAATTGAGCAGTGGGTTGGCACAATGGAGCATTGTAATGACACAATGGAGAATAGTGATGTCAGAATGGAGCAGTGTGAGGACACAATGGAAAAGTGTGATGGTACAAATGTGCAGGGTGATGGCAAATTGGAGCAGTGTGAGGGAACAATGGACCAGAGTGAGGACACATTTTAGCAGTGTGATGACACAATGGAGCAGTGTGAGGACAAAATGGAGCAGCATGAGCGCAAAAAGGAAGAGTGTGTGCAAACAATCGAGCATTGTGATGATACGATGGAGCAGTATGATGACACAATGGAGCAGTGTGATGACACAGTAAAGCAGTGTGATGGTACAATGGAACAGTGTGATGACACAAGTGAGCTGTGTGAGGGCATATGGAGAACTGTGATAACTCAATTGAGCAGTGTGATGGCACTAATGCGCAGTGTGATGACAAAATGGAGTAGCGTGATGACATAATGGATCAGTGTGATGACACAATGGAGCAGTGGGATGGCACAATGGAGCAGTGTAATGACACAATGGAGCAGTGTGATGGAAAAATGCAGCAGTGTGATGACACAGTGGAGCATTTTGACGGCACACTGGAGCAGTGTGAGGGCACAATGGAGCACCGTGGTATCAAAATGGAGCACAATGATGACCAGTGGAGCAGTGTGAGGGCACAATGGAGCAGTGTGATGAGACAATGGAGCTGTGTGAAGGCACAATAGAGCAGCGTGATGGAAAAATGGAGCACTGTCATCACAGTGTGATGACACAATGGAGCAGTGTAAGGACACAATAGAGCAGTGTGAGGGCAAAATGGAGCAGTGTGAGGCCACTATGGAACTGTGTGAGGGCACAATAGAACCCTGTGAGGGAACAATGGAGCAGTGTGAGGGCACAATGGAGGAGTATGAGGGCACAATGGCGCAGTGTGATGGCACAATGGAGCAGCGTGAGGGCACAACAGAGCAGTGAGAGGGCACAATGTTGAGGTGGAATGACAAAAAGTAGCAGTGTGATGACACAATGGAGCAGTGTGATGTCAAAATTGAGCCCTGTGAGGGAAGAAAGAGGCAGCGTGAGAGCAAATGCAGCACTGTGAGGGAAAAATGGAGCAGTGCAATGGCACAATGGAGCAGTGTGATGGCACTATTGTATAGTGTGAGGGTACAATGGAGAAGTGTAATGATACAGTGGAGCATTGTGATTGTGATGATGCAATGGAGCAGTGTGAGGGCACAATGGAGCATTGTGATGATGAAATGGAGCACTGTGATCCACAATGGAACAGGGTGATGGCACAATGGAGCAGTGTGATGTCACAATGGAGCCCTGTGAGGGAACAAAGGAGCAGCATGAGGGCAAAATGGAGCACTTTGAGGGTAAAATGGAGCAGTGTGATGGCACAATGCAGCAGTGTGAGGCCACAATCGAGCAGTGTGAGGGTACAGGGGACCCGTGTGATGGCACAATGGAGCAGTGTGAGGGCACAAGGGAACAATGTGAAGGCACATGGAGTAGTGTGAGTGTACAATGGAGCATTGTGATGGCATAATGGAGCAGTTTGATGACACAATTGAGCAGTGTGAGGGCACAATTGAGCCTTGTGATGGAACAGTGGAGCAGTGTGAGGGGACTAGGAAGCAGTGTGATGCACAATGAAGAAGTGTGAGGGCACAAGGGAACGGAGTGAGGGAACAATGGAGCAGTGTCAGGCCATAATGGAGCAGTGTGAGGACACAATGTAACAGCATGATGACCCAATGGAGCTATGTGATGGTAAAATGCAGCAGTGTGATGGCACAAGTGAGCAGTGTGACGGCACAATGGAGCAGTGTGATGGCACAAATGAGCAGTGTGATGGCACAAATGAGCAGTGTGATTTCAAAATCGAGCAGTGTGGGGGGAAAATGGACCAGAATTTGGCCACAATGGAGGTTTGTGATGACACAGTGGAGAAGTGTGAGCACCAATTCAGCTTCGTGTGGGCACAATGGAAGTTTGTGAGTGCACAATCGAGCAGTGTGATGACACAATGTAGCAGTGTGATGACACAATGGAGGAGGGTGATGACACAATGGAGCAGTGTGATGGCAAAATGGAGCAGTGTGATGACACAATGGAGCATTTTGAGGGCCTACTTGAGGAGTGTGAGGGCACAAGGGACCCAAGTGATGGCACAATGGAGCAGTGTGAGGGCCCAAGGGAGCAGTGTGAGGGCACAATGGAGCAGTGTGAGGTGAAAATGGAGTAGTGTGAGAGCACATTGGAGCAGTGTGAGGACAAAATGGATCAGCGTGATGACACAATGGAGTAGTGTGATAATACAATGGAGCGTGGTGAGGGTACAATGGAGCAGTGTGATGGCCCAATGATGCAGGGTGTGGGCACAATGGAGCAGTGTGATGACACAATGGAGCAGGGTGAGGAGACAATGGAGCAGAGTTTTGGCACAATGGAGCCACGTGAGGACAAAATGGAGGAGCGTCAGGGCACAATGAAGGAGTGTGAGGGCACAATGGAACAGTGTGAGGGCACAATGGAGCAGTGTGTTTACCAAGTGGAGCTGTGTGAGGGCACAATATAGCAGTGTGATGACACAACGGAGCAGCGTGATGACACAGCAGAGCAGTGTGAGGATACAATTGAGCAGTGGCATGGCACAATGGAGCAGTGTAGTGACAAAATGGAGAGGTGTGATGTCACAATGGAGCAGTGTGGTGACACAATGGAGGAGTGTGAGGGCACAATGTAGCACTGTGAGGTCACAATGGAGCAGTGTGATGGCAAAATGGAGCAGAATGATGACACTAGTGAGCTGTGTGAGGGCATTGAGGAGAAGTGTGTTAACTAAATGGAGTAGTGTGAGGGCCTTATGGTGTAGTGCGATGACACAATGGAGCAGTGTGATGACACAATGGAGCAGTGTGATGACACAATGGAGCAGAGTGATGACACAATGGAGCAGTGTGACGGCACAATGGAGTAGTGTGATGACACAATGGTGCATTTTGAGGGCACACTTGAGCAGTGTGAGGGCACAATGTGGCAGCATGATGACTTAATGGAGCATGATGATGACACAGTGGAGCAGTGTGAGGGTACGATGGAGCAGTGTGTTGACAGAATGGAGCAATGTGAGGCCACAATGGAGCAGTTTGAGGGCACAATGGAACAGTGTGAGGTCACAATGGAGCAGTGTGATGGCAAAATGGAGCAGAGTGATGACACTAGTGAGCTGTGTGAGGGCATAGAGAAGAAGTGTGTTAACTAAATGCAGTAGTGTGAGGGCCTTATGGTGTAGTGTGATGACACAAAGGAGCACTGTGATGACACAATGGAACAGTGTTAGGGCACAATGGAGCAGTCTGAGGGCACAACGGAGCAGTGTGAGGGAAAAATGACACAGTGTAATGACAAAATGGAGCAGTGTGAGGGCTCAATGGAGCAGCGTGAGGACAAAATGGAGCAGTGTGATGACACAATGGAGCAGGGTGATGACACAATGGAGCAGTGTGATGGCACAATGGAGTAGTGTGATGACACAATGGTGCATTTTGAGGGCACAGTTGAGTAGTATGAGGGCACAATGTGGCAGCATGATGTCTTAATGGAGCATGATGATGACAGAGTGGAGCAGTGTGAGGGCACAATGGAGCAGTGTGTTGACAGAATGGAACATTGTGAGGCCACAATGGAGCAGTGTGAGGGCACAATGGAACAGTGTGAGGGCACAATGGAACAGTGTTAGGTCACAATGGAGCAGAGTGATTGCAAAATGGAGCAGAGAGATGACACTAGGGAGCTGTGTGAGGGCATAGAGTAGAAGTGTGTTAACTAAATGGAGTAGTGTGAGGGCCTTATGGTTTAGTGTGATGACACAAAGGAGCACTGTGATGACACAATGGAACAGTGTTAGGGCACAATGCAGCAGTGTGAGGGAAAAATGACACAGTGTAAGGACAAAATGGAGCAGTGTGAGGGCTCAATAGAGCAGCATGAGGACACAATGGAGCAGTGATATGGCACAATGCAGCAGTGTAATGGCACAATGCAGCAGCATGATGACACAATGGAGCAGCATGATGACACAATGGAGTAGTGTGATAACACAATGGAGCGGGGTGAGGGCACAATGGAGCACTATGAGGGCACAATGGAGCAGTGTGATGGCCCAATGATGCAGGGTGTGGGCACAATGGAGCAGTGTGATGACACAATGGAGCAGGGTGAGGGCACAATGGAGCAGAGTGTTGGCACAATGGAGCCAAGTGAAGAGAAAATGGAGCAGCGTCAGGGCACAATGGAGGAGTGTGAGGGCACAATGGAGCAGTGTGTTGACCAAGTGAAGCTGTGTGAGGGCACAATATAGCAGTGTGATGACACAATGGAGCAGCATGATGACACAACGGAGCAGTGTGAGGACACAATTGAGCAGTGGCATGGCACAATGGAGCAGTGTAGTGACACAATAGAGAGGTGTAATGTCACACTGGAGCAGTGTGGTGGCACAATGGAGCAGTGTGAGGGCACAATGTAGCACTGTGAGGTCAATGGAGGAGAATGTTGACACTAGTGAGCTGTGTGAGGGCATAGAGGAGAAGTGTGTTAACTAAATGGAGCAGTGTGAGGGGCTTATGGTGTAGTGTGATGACACAAAGGATCAGTGTGATGACACAATGGAGCAGTGTGATGACACAATGGAGCAGGGTGATGACACAATGGAGCAGTGTGATGGCACAATGGAGCAGTGTGATGACCCAATGGTGCATTTTGAGGGCACACTTGAGCAGTGTGAGGGCACAATGTGGCAGCATGATGTCTTAACGGAGCATGATGATTACACAGTGGAGCAGTGTGAGGGCACAATGAAGCAGTGTGTTGACAGAATGGAGCAGTGTGAGGCCACAATGGAGCAGTGTGAGGGCACAATGGAACAGTGTGAGGTCACAATGGAGCAGGGTGATGGCAAAATGGAGCAGAGTGATGACACTAGTGAGCTGTGTGAGGGCATAGAAGAGAAGTGTGTTAACTAACTGGAGTAGTGTGAGGGGCTTATGGTGTAGTGTGATGACAAAAAGGAGCACTGTGATGACACAATGGAACTGTGTTAGGGCACAATGCAGCAGTGTGAGGGCACAACGGTGCAGTGTGAGGGAAAAATGGCACAGTGTAAGGACAAAATGGAGCAGTGTGAGGGCACAATGGAGCAGCGTGAGGACACAATGGGGCAGTGTGATGGCACAATGGAGCAGTGTACTGACACAATGGAGCACTATGAGGGCTCAATCGAGCAGTGTGATGGCCAAATGATGTGTGGGAGCAGAGTGTTGGCACAATGGAGCCAAGTGAGGAGAAAATGGAGCAGCGTCAGGGCACAATGGAGGAGTGTGTGGGCACAATGGAGCAGTGTGATGACATAATGGAGCAGGGTGAGGGCACAATGGAGCAGAGTGTTGGCACAATGGAGCCACGTGAGGACAAAATGGAGTAGCATCAGGGTACAATGGAGGAGTGTGAGGACACAATGGTGCAGTGTGAAGGCACAATGGAGCAGTGTGTGGACCAAGTGGAGCTGTGTGAGGGCACAATGTAGCAGTGTGATGACACAATGGAGCAGTGTGATGACACAACCGAGCAGTGTGATGACACAATTGAGCAGTGGCATGGCACAATGGAGCAGTGTAGTGACACAATGGAGAAGTGCGATGTCAAAATGGAGCAGTGTGTTGGCACAGTGGAGCAGAATGAGGGCACAATGTAGCACTGTGAGGTCACAATGGAGCAGTGTGATGGCAAAATGGAGCACTGTGTTGACCCTAGTGAGCTGTGTGAGGGCATAGAGAAGTATGTTAACTAAATGGAGCAGTGTGATGGCCTTATGGTGTAGTGTGATGACACAATGGAGCAGTGTGATGGCACAATGGAGCAGTGTGATGACACAATGGTGCATTTTGAGGGCACACTTGAGCAGTCTGAGGGCACAATGTGGCAGCGTGATGTCTTAACGGAGCACGATGATGTCACAGTGGAGCAGTGTGAGGGCACAATGGAGCAGTGTGTTGACACAGTGGAGCCATGTGAGGACAAAATGGAGCAGCATGAGGGCACAATGGAGGACTGTGAGGGCAAAATGGAGCTGTGTGAGGGTACAATGGAGCAGTGTGATGAGACAATTGAGCTGTGGGATGGCACAATTTAGCAGTGTAGTTACAGAATTGAGAATTGTGATGTCAAAATGGAACAGTGTGAGGACACAATGGAGCAGTTTGAGGGCTAAATGGAGCTGTGTGATGGGACAATGGAGCAGTGTCAAGGCACAATGTAGAACTGTGAGGTCACAATAGAGAGGTGTGAGGCAAAATTGAGCATAGTGATGACACAAGTGAGCTATGTGAGGACATAGAAGATAAATGTGATAACTCAATGGAGCAGTGTGAGGGCATTATGGTGCAGTGTGATGACACAAAGGAGTAGTGTGATAACACCATGGAACAGTGTGAGGGCACAATGGAGCAGTGTGAGTGCACAACAGAGCACTGTGTGGGCACAATGGTGCAGTGTGAGGAGAATATGGAGCAGTGTGAGGGCACAATGGAACAGCGTTAGGGCACAATAGAATAGTGTGATGGCACAATGGAGCAGTGTGATAACACATTGGAGCAGCGTTATGACACAGAGAAACAGTGTGATGACAGAGTGGAGCAGTGTGATGACACAGTGGAGCAGTGAGAGGACACAATGGAGCAGTGTGATGGCACAAATGAGCAGTGTGATGTCAAAATGGAGCAGTGTGAGGGAACAAGGGACCAGTGTGAGGACACATTTTAACAGTGTGATGACAAAATGGAGCAGTGTGAGGACAAAATGGAGCAGCGTGATGACACAATGGAGCAGTGTGATGACACAATGGAGCAGTGTGATGACACAATGGTGCATTTTGAGGGCACACTGTGGCAGTGTGAAGGCACAATGGAGCAGCATGATGTAAAAATCTAGTACCATGATGACACAGTGGAGCAGCGTGAGGGAAAAAAGGAGCAGTGTGATGGCAAAATAGAGCAGTGTGAGATCACAATGGAGCAGTGTGAGTTCACATTGGAGCAGTGTGAGGACAAAAGGGAGTAGTGTGAGGGCACAATGGTGCAGTGTCAGATCACAGTGGAGCAGTGTGAGGGGACATGTAGCAGTGAGATGGCATTATGGAGCAATGTGATGCTACAATAGTGCAGGGTGTGAGCACAATGGAGCAGTGTGATGACACAATGGAGAGAGAAGAGAGTGAAGACAAAATGGAACAGCGTGAAGGCACAATGGTGGAGTGTGAGGGCACAATGGAGCAGTGTGATGATACAATGGAGCAGGGTGAAGGCACAATGAAGAAGAGAGTTGGCACAATGGAGCAGTGTGCAGACAAAATGGAGAAGCATAAGGGCAAAATGGAGGAGTGTGAGGGCACAATGGAGCACTGTGTGAGCACAATGGAGCAGTGTGTGGACAAAATGGAGCTATGTGAGGGCACAATGGAGCAGTGTGTGACACAATGGAGCAGTGGAATGGCACAATGCAGTAGTTTATGACACAATGGAGAAGTGTGATGGCACAATGCAGCAGTGTGATGACACAATGGAGCATTTGCGGGCACACTGGAGCAGTGTGAAGGCACAATGGAGCAGCATGATGTCAAAATGCATCACCATGATGATACAGTGGAGCAGGGTGAGGGCACAATGGAGCAGTGTGATGACAAAAGGGAGAAGTGTGAGGGCACAATGAGGCAGCGTGCGGGCACAATGAGGCAGTGTGAGGGCATTATGATGCAGTGTGATGACACCATGGAACAGTGTGAGGGTACAATGGAGAAGAGTGAGGGCACAACGGAGCACTGTGAAAGCACAGTGGTGAAGTGTGGGGAGGCAATGGAGCAGTGTGAGTGCACATGGAGCAGCTTGTGTGCACAATGGAGTAGTGTGAAGGCACAATGGAGCATAGTGATGACACAATGGAGCAGCGTGATGACACAGAGAAGCAGGGTGATGGCACAGTGGAGTAGTGTGATGACACAGTTGGGCAGTGTGATGGCACAATGGAACAGCAATGAGGGAACAATGGACCAGTGTGAGGACACAATGGAGCATTGTGATGGCACAAATGAGCAGTGTGATGGCACAAATGAGCAGTGTGATGGCAAAATGTAGCAGTGTGAAGGCACAAATGAGCAGTGTGATGGCAAAATGGAGCAGTGTGAGGGAACAATGGACCAGTGTGAGGACACAATGAAGTGGTGTGATGACACAATGGAGCAGAGTGGGGACAAAATGGAGAAGTGTGAGGGCACAATGGAAGTGTGTGAGTGCACAATCGAGCAGTGTGATGACACAATGTAGCAGTGTGATGACACAATGGAGCAGTGTGAAGACACAACCGAACAGTGTGATGACACAATTGAGCAGTGGCATGGCACAATGGAGCAGTGTAGTGACACAATGGAGAAGTGCAATGTCAAAATGGAGCAGTGTGCTGGCCCAACGGAGCAGAGTGAGGGCACAATGTATCACTGTGAGGTCACAATGGAGCAGTGTGATGGCAAAATGGAGCTGTTGACCCTAGTGAGCTGTGTGAGGGCATAGAGGAGAAGTGTGTTAACTAAATGGAGCAGTGTGAGGGCCTTATGGTGTAGTGTGATGACACAATGGAGCAGTGTGATGGCACAATGGAGCAGTGTGATAACACAATGGTGCATTTTGAGGGCACACTTGAGCAGTGTGAGGGCACAATGTGGCAGTGTGATGTCTTAACAGAGCACGATGATGTCACAGTGGAGCAGTGTGAGGGCACAATGGAGCAGTGTGTTGACACAATGGAGCCATGTGAGGACAAAATGGAGCAGCGTGAGGGCACAATGGAGGACTGTGAGGGCAAAATGGAGCTATGTGAGGGTACAATGGAGCAGTGTGATGACACAATGGAGCAGCGTGATGACACAACGGAGCAGTGTGATGAGACAATTAAGCAGTGGGATGGCATAATTTAGCAGTGTAGTTACAGAATGGAGAATTGTGATGTCAAAATGGAACAGTGTGAGGACACAATGGAGCAGGTTAAGGGCAAAATGGAGCTGTGTGATGGCACAATGGAGCAGTGTCAGGGCACAATGTAGAACTGTGAGGTCACAATAGAGCGGTGTGAGGCAAAATTGAGCATAGTGATGACACAAATGAGCTATGTGAGAACATAGAAGATAAGTGTGATAACTCAATGGAGCAGTGTGAGGGCATTATGGTGCAGTGTGATGACACAAAGGAGTAGTGTGATAACACCATGGAACAGTGTGAGGGCACAATGGAGCAGTGTGAGTGCACAACAGAGCACTGTGCGGGCACAATGGTGCAGTGTGAGGAGAATATGGAGCAGTGTGAGGGCACAATGGAACAGCGTTAGGGCACAATAGAATAGTGTGATGGCACAATGGAGCAGTGTGATGACACATTGGAGCAGCGTTATGACACAGAGAAACAGTGTGATGACAGAGTGGAGCAGTGTGATGACACAGTGGAGCAGTGAGAGGACACAATGGAGCAGTGTGATGGCACAAATGAGCAGTGTGATGTCAAAATGGAGCAGTGTGAGGGAACAAGGGACCAGTGTGAGGACACATTTTAGCAGCGTGATGACAAAATGGAGCAGTGTGAGGACAAAATGGAGCAGCATGAGGGCACAAAGGAAGAGTGTAAGCACACAATTGAGCATTGTGATGACACAATGGAGCAGTGTGATGACACAATGGAGCAGTGTGATGACACAGTGGTGCATTTTGAGGGCACACTGTGGCAGTGTGAAGGCACAATGGAGAAGCATGATGTAAAAATCTAGCACCATGATGACACAGTGGAGCAGCGTGAGGGAAAAAAGGAGCAGTGTGATGGCAAAATAGAGCAGTGTGAGATCACAATGGAGCAGTGTGAGTTCACATTGGAGCAGTGTGAGGACAAAAGGGAGTAGTGTGAGGGCACAATGGTGCAGTGTCAGGACACAGTGGAGCAGTGTGAGGGGACATGTAGCAGTGAGATGGCATTATGGAGCACTGTGATGCTACAATAGTGCAGGGTGTGAGCACAATGGAGCAGTGTGATGACACAATGGAGAGAGAAGAGAGTGAAGACAAAATGGAACAGCGTGAAGGCACAATGGTGGAGTGTGAGGGCACAATGGAGCAGTGTGATGATACAATGGAGCAGGGTGAAGGCACAATGAAGAAGAGAGTTGGCACAATGGAGCAGTGTGCAGACAAAATGGAGAAGCATAAGGGCAAAATGGAGGAGTGTGAGGGCACAATGGAGCACTGTGTGAGCACAATGGAGCAGTGTGTGGACAAAATGGAGCTATGTGAGGGCACAATGGAGCAGTGTGTGACACAATGGAGCAGTGGAATGGCACAATGCAGTAGTTTATGACACAATGGAGAAGTGTGATGGCACAATGCAGCAGTGTGATGACACAATGGAGCATTTGCGGGCACACTGGAGCAGTGTGAAGGCACAATGGAGCAGCATGATGTCAAAATGCATCACCATGATGATACAGTGGAGCAGGGTGAGGGCACAATGGAGCAGTGTGATGACAAAAGGGAGAAGTGTGAGGGCACAATGAGGCAGCGTGCGGGCACAATGAGGCAGTGTGAGGGCATTATGATGCAGTGTGATGACACCATGGAACAGTGTGAGGGTACAATGGAGAAGAGTGAGGGCACAACGGAGCACTGTGAAAGCACAGTGGTGAAGTGTGGGGAGGCAATGGAGCAGTGTGAGTGCACATGGAGCAGCTTGTGTGCACAATGGAGTAGTGTGAAGGCACAATGGAGCATAGTGATGACACAATGGAGCAGCGTGATGACACAGAGAAGCAGGGTGATGGCACAGTGGAGTAGTGTGATGACACAGTTGGGCAGTGTGATGGCACAATGGAACAGCAATGAGGGAACAATGGACCAGTGTGAGGACACAATGGAGCATTGTGATGGCACAAATGAGCAGTGTGATGGCACAAATGAGCAGTGTGATGGCAAAATGTAGCAGTGTGAAGGCACAAATGAGCAGTGTGATGGCAAAATGGAGCAGTGTGAGGGAACAATGGACCAATGTGAGGACACAATGAAGCGGTGTGATGACTCAATGGAGCAGAGTGAGGACAAAATGGAGAAGTGTGAGGGCACAATGGAAGTGTGTGAGTGCACAATCGAGCAGTGTGATGACAATGTAGCAGTGTGATGACAAAATGGAGCAGTGTGATGACACAATGGAGCAGTGAAATGGCACAATAGAGCAGTGTGATGACATGATGGAGCATAGTGAGGGCACACTGGAGCAGGGTGAGGGCACAGTGCAACAGCATGATGTCAAAATGGAGCACCATGATGACACAGTGAAACAGTGTGAGGGCACAATGGCGCAGTATGTGGACAAAATGGAGCTGTGTGAGGGCACAATTGAGCACTGTGGTGACACAATGGAGCAGCGTGATGACAGAAAGGAGCAGCGTGATAACACAATGGAGCAGTGTGCTGACAATGGAGGAGTATGTTGGAACAGTGGAGCAGTGTGATTGCACAATGCAACAGTGTCAGGGCACAAAAAGTAGTGTGAAGGCACAATGGAGCAATGTGAGGGCAAAATGCAGTGTGAGTGCACTTGGAGAAGTTAGATGACATTATGTAGCAGTATGATGACACAAAGGAGCTGTTTGATGACACAGTGGAACAGTGTGATGGCACAATGGAGCACTCTGAGTGCAAAACTGAGCACTGTGAAGGCACAGTGTCACAGGGTGAGGACACAATGGAGCAGTGTGCGGGAACAACAGAGAAGCATGAGGGCACAATGGAGCAGTGTGATGGCCAATTGTAGCAGTGTGATGACACAATGGAGCAGCGTGATGATACAATAGAGCACGTGATGACAAAGAGAAGCAGTGCGACGACACAATGGAGCAGTGTGATGATACAATAGAGCACGTGATGACACAGTGTAGCAGTGTGATGACACAATGGAGCAGTGTGATGGCACAGTGAAGCAGTGTGATGACACAATGGAGCAGTGTGATTGCACATTGGAGCAGTGTGATGGCAGAATAGAGCAGACTGATCACACAATGGAGCAGTGTGATGACACAATGGAGCACTGTGAGGGCACAATGGAACAGTGATAGGACACAATGGAGCAGTGTGATGACATAATTGAGCAGTGTGATGACATAAGGGACCACTGTGTTGGCACAATCGAGCAGTGTGAGTTAACAATGCAGTAGAGTGAGGGCAAAATGGAGCAGTGTTAGGTCACAATGGAGCAGTATAAGCACAAAATGGAGCTGTGTGAGTGAACATATGGTTCAGTGTGAGGGCAAAATGGATCAGTGTGACGACACAATGGACCAGTGTGATGACACAATGGAGCATTGTGTGGGCACAATGGAGCAGTGTGATGACACAATGGAGCAGAGTGATGACAAAATGGAACAGTGTGAGCACACAATTGAGCCGTGTGATGGCACAATGGAGCCGTGTGAGGGGAAAATGGACCAGGGTGATGACACAATGGAGCAGTGTGATGACACAATGGAGCAGTATGATGACACAATGGAGCAGTGTGTGGGCAAAATGGAGCAGCATGATGGAACAATGGAGCAGTGTGATGACACAATGAAGCAGCAAAAGGACAAAATGGAGCAGAGTTATGGCACAATGGAGCAGAGTGAGGGCACAATGGAGCACAGTAAGGGCACAATTGAGCACTGGGAGGGCACAAGGGAGCATTGTGATGGGACAATGGAGCAGTGTGATGACATAATGGAGCACTGTGAGGGCACAATGGAACAGGGTAAGGGCAAGGTGTAGCAGTGTGATGACATAATTTAGCAGCCTGATCACACAGTGGACCAGGGTGATGGCACAATGGAGCAGTGTGAGGGCACAATGGAGAAGTGTGAGGACACAATGGAGCTGTGTAAGGGAACATATGGTGCAGTGTGAGGGCAAAATGGAGCACTGTGATGACACAATCAAGCAGTGTGTTGGCATAATGGAGCATTGTGAGGGCACAATGGAGCAGTGTGATGACAAAATGGAGCAGTGTGATGACACAATGGAGCAGTGTGAGCGCACAATGGAAACGTGTGATGACAAAATGGAGCACTATGACAGGACAATGGACCAGTGTGATGACACAATGGAACAGTGTGAGGGAACAATGAAGCAGCATATTGACACAATGCAGCAGTGTGATGACACAATGGAGCAACGTAAGGACGCAATGGAGCAATGTGATGGCACAATGGAGCAGTGTGAATGCAAAAGGGAGTAGTGTGAGTTCACAATACAGCAGCGTGAGGGCACAATTGAGCACTGTGAGGGCACAATGGAGCATTGTGATGGCACAATGAAACAGTGTGATGGCACAATGGAGCAGCGTGAGGGCAAAACGGAGAATTGTGAGGGCATAATGGAGCAGTGGGATGACAAAATGTAGCAGTATGGTGACACAATGGAGCACTGTGATGTCACAATGGAGCCCTGTTAGGGAAGAAATGAGCAGCATGAGGGCACAATCGAGCACTGTGACAGAAAAATGGAGCAGTGTGTTGGCACAGTGGAGCAGAGTGATGGCACAATTGAGCACTGTGAGGGCACAATGGAGCAGTGTGATAATACAATGGAGCAGTGTGATGATGCAATGGAGTAGTGGGATGGCACAAGGAAGCAGTGTGATGACAAAATGGAGCACTGTGATCCACAAAGGAGCAGGGTGATGGCACAATGGAGCAGTGTGATGACACAATGGAGCCAGTGTGATGACACAATCGAGCAGTGTCAGGGCACAATGGACCCGTGTGATGGCACAATGGAGCAGTGTGAGAGCACAAGGGAAGAGTGTGATGGCAAAATGGAGAACTGTGAGTGTACAATGGAGCATTGTGATGGCATATTGGAGCAGTGTGATGACACAATGGAGCAGTGTGAGGGCACTAGGGAGCAGTGTGATGGCACATGGAGCAGTGTGATGTCACAATGGAGCAGTGTGAGGACACAGTGTATCAGTGTGAGGGCACAATGTTGCATCATGATGACACAATGGAGCAGTGTGATGACAGAATGGAGCTGTGTGAGGACAAACTCGAGCAGTGTGAGGGCACAATTTAGCAGGGTGATGACACAATGGAGCAGCATGATGACCCAGTGGAGCAGGGCGAGGGCACAATGTAGCAGTGTGGTGACACGTTGGAGCAGTGTGAGGGCACAATGGAGCAATGTGACGGCCAAGGGAGCAGTGTGAGTGAACAACGGAGCACAGTTTTGACACAATGGAGCAGTGTGATGACAAAAAGGAGCAGATTGTAAGCACAGTGGAGCAGTGGAATGACACAATGGAGCAGTGTGAGGGCATAATGGAGCACAGTGTTGACACAATGGAGCAGTGTGATGACAAAAGGAGCAGATTGAAAGCACATTGGAGCATTATGATGACACAAGGGAGCAGGGTGAAGGCACAATGGAGCAGTGGGATGACACAATGGAGTAGTGTGAGGACAAATTGGAGCAGCGTGAGGGCACAATGGAGGAGTGTGAAGGCACAATGTAACAGTGTGATGAAACAATGGAGCAGGGGGATGGCACAATGGAGCATTGTGATGGCTCAATGGAGCACTGTGAGGACAAATCAGAGCAACAGAGGAGTGTGAGGGCACAATAGAGCAGTGTGATGACACAATGTACCAGTGTGATGGCAAAAGAGAGCAGTGTGAGGGCACAATGGAGCAGTGTGATAACAAAATGTAATGGTGTGATGGCACAATGGAGCAGTGTGATGTCACAATGGAGCAGTGTGAGGGCACAATGGAGCAGCGTAAGGGCACAATGTAGCATCATGATGACACAGTGGAGCACTGTGATGACAGAATGGAGCAGCGTGAGGACAAACTCAAACAGTGTGAGGGCACAATTTAGCAGCGTGATGACAAAAGGGAGCAGCGTGATGACACAGTGGAGCAGTGTGATTGCACAATGTATCAGTGTGATGACACAATGGAGCAGAGTGAGGGCACAATGGAGCAATGGGAGGGCCACGGGAGCAGTGTGAATGAAAAATGGAGCACAGTGTTGACACAATGGAGCAGTATGATGACAAAAACGAGTGGATTGAAAGCACAGTGGAGCAGTGTGATGACACAAAGGAGCAGTGTGAGGTCATAATGGATCAGGAAGATGACATTATGGAGCAGGGTGATGAGAAAACAGAGCAGTGTGATGACACAATGGAACAGTGTGATGGCACATTGGAACAGTGTGAAGGCAAAATTGAGCACTGTGAGAGCACAATAGGGCATTGTGAGGACACAATGGAGCAGTGTGTTGACAAAATGGAGCAGAGAGATGACACAAGTGACCAGTGTGAGGACATAGTGGAGCAGTTTAATGACTCAATGGAGAAGTGTGAGGGAATTATGGAGCAGTGTGATGACACAATGGAGAGGTGTGAGGGCACAATGGAGCAGTGTGAGGGCACAATGGAGCAGTGTGTGGACACAATGGAGCAGTGTGAGGGCACATATGATGCAGTGTGAGGGCACAATGGAGCAGAGTGATGAGACAATGGAGCAGTGTGATGACAAAATGGAGGAGAGTGATGACACAAAAGAGCAGTGTGAAAGCACAGTGGAGAAGTGTGATGAAACAATGGAGCAGTCTGAGGACAAATTGACCAGTGTGAGTGCACAATGGAGGAGTGTGAGGGAACAATGGAGCAGTGTGAGGGAAAAATGGACCAGAGTGAGGACACAATATGCAGTGTGGTGGCAAAATTGAGCAGTGTGAGGGCATAATGGAGCAGTGTGATGACACAAGGGAGCAGTGTGAGGACAAATTGAAGCAGCGTGAGGACACAATTGAGCAGGGTGAGGGCATAATGGAACAGTGTGATGATACAATGGAGCAGGGCGAGGGGACAATGGAACAGTCTGATGGCTCAATAGAGCAGTGTGAGGGCACAATGGAGCAGTTTGTGAACACAATGGAGCAGTGTGAGGGCACATATGATGGAGGGTGAGGACACAATGTAGCAGGGTGATGACACAAAGGAGGAGATTGAAAGCACAGTGGAGCAGTGTAATGACACAATGGAGCAGTGTGAGGGCATAATGGTGCAGTGAGATGACATTGTGGAGCAGGATGATGACAAAATGGAGCAGTGTGATGACACAATGGAACAGTGTGATGGCATATTGGAGCAGTGTGAGGGCAAAATGGAGCACTGTGAGGGCACAATAGCGCATTGTGAGGACACAATGGAGCAGTGTGATGACAAAATGGAGCAGAGAGATGACACAAGTGACCAGTGTGAGGACATAGTGGAGCAGTTTAATGACTCAATGGAGAAGTGTGAGGGAATTATGGAGCAGTGTGATGACACAATGGGGAGGTGTGAGGGCACAATGGAGCAGTGTGAGGGCACAATGGAGCAGTGTGTGGACACAATGGAGCAGTGTGAGTGCACATAGGATGCATCGTGAGGGCACAGTGGAGCAGAGTGATGAGACAATGGAGCAGTGTGATGACAAAATAGAGGAGAGTGATGACACAAAGGAGCAGTGTGAAAGCACAGTGGAGCAGTGTGATGAAACAATGGAGCAGTCTGAGGACAAAATCGAGCAGTGTGAGTGTACAATGGAGGAGTGTGAGGGCACAATGGGTCAGTGTGAGGGAATAATGGACCAGTGGGAGGACACAATGTTGCAGTGTGAAGGTACAAGGGACCAGCAAGATAATACAATGGAGCAGCATGATGACACAGAGAAGCAGTGTGATGCCACAGTGGAGCAGTGTGATGGCACAATAGAGCAGTGTGATGACACAATGGAGCAGTATAAAGGCACAATGGCGCAGTGTGTATGCACAATGGAGCAGCGTGAGGGCAAATTCTAGCAGTGTGAGGGCACAACTGAGCAGTGACATGACAGAAAGGAACAGTGTGATGACACAATTGAGCAGTGTGATGTCACTATGGAGCACTGTCAGTGCACAAAGGAAGAGCATGAGGGCAAAAAGGAGCACTGTGAGGCCACAATGGATCACTGTGATGGGACACTTGAGCAGCGTGACAGCACAATGCAGCAATGTGAGGGCACAATGGAGCAGTGTGATGAGACAATGGAGCAGTGTGATGATGAAGTAGAGCACTGTGAGGGCACAATGGAGCAGTGTGTGGGCACAATGGAGCAGTGTGGTGACACAATGGAAAAGTGTGATCACAAAATGGTGCAGTGTGCAGGCACAATAGAGCATAGTGAGGGCACAATTGAGCAGTGTGACGGCACAATGGAGCAGTATGAGGGCACAATGGCGCAGGGTGATGACACAAAGGAGCAGTGTGACAACACAATGCAGCAGTGTGATGTCACAATGGAGCACTGTGTGTGTACAAATGCCAGGGTGAGGGCACAATGGAGAACTGTGAGGGCACAATGGAACAGTGCGATGGCACTATGTAGCAGCATGACGGCACAATGAAGCAGTGTGAGGGCACAATGGAGCAGTGTGGTGACACAATGGAATAGTGTGATGATGCAAGAGAGAAGTGTGATGGTACAATAGAGCACTAGGATGACACAATGGAGCAGGGTGATGTCACAATGGAGCACTGCGAGGACATGAAGGAGCAAAGTGAGGGCAAAATGGAGCACTGTGAGGGCAAAATGGAGCACTGTGAGGGCACAATGGAGCACTGTGATGGCACAATGGAGCAGCATCAGGGCACAACAGAGCAGTGTGAGGGCAGAATGGAGCAGTGTGATGGCACAATGGAGCAGTGTAATAACACAATGGAGCAGTGTGAAGGCACAATGGAGCAGTGTGATGCCACAATGGAGCTGTGTGATCACACAATGGAGAAGTGTGAGGGCACAGTGGAGCTGTGGAAAGGCACAGTGGAGCACTGGGAGGGCACAATGGAGCAGTGTGATGGCACAATTGAGCAGTGTGAGGGCCCATTAGAGCAGTGTGAGGGCAGAATGGAGCAGTGTGATGACAAAACGGAGCCCTTTGAGGGCACAAAGGAGCAGTGTGAGGGCACAATTGAACACATTGAGGGAAAAATGGAGCAGTTTGATGGCAAAATCGATCAGTGTGATGACAAAATTTGGCACTGTGATCCACAATGGAGCAGAGTGATGGCACAATGGAGCAGTGTGATGACACAATGGAGCTGCGTGATTCCACAATGGAGCAGCGTGTTGACACAGCAGTGTGATGACACAGTGAAAGTGTGTGATGACACAATTGAGCAGTGTTATGGCAGAGTGGACCAGAGGGATGACACAATTGGGCAGTGTGATGGCACAATGGAGCAGTGTGATGACACAGTGGAGCAGTGTGAGGACAAAATGGAGCAGCTTAAGGGCACAGTGGAGGTGTGTGAGAGCACAATGGAGCAGTGTGATGACACACTGGAGCAGCGTGATGAAACAATGGAGCATCGTGATGACACACTTGAGAATTGCGATGAAACAGTGGAGCAGTGTGATGACACAATGGAGCAGTGTAATGGCACAATGCAGGAGTGGGAGGGCACAATGGAGCAGTGGGAGGGAAAAATGGCACAGTGTGAGGACACAAGGTAGCAGTGTGAGAGCACAATGGAGCAGCATGAGGGCACAATGGAGCAGTGTGATGGCACAATGGAGCAATATGATGACAAAATGGATCAGCGTGTTGAAACAATGGAGCAGGGTGAGGGCACAATGGAGCAGTGTGAGGACAAAATGGAGCAGTGTGTGGATAAAATGCAGCTTTGTAAGGGCACGATGGAGCAGTGTGATGACACAATGGAACAGCCTGATGACACAAGTGAGCAGCGTGGTGACACAAAGGAGCATTGTGATGACACAATGGAGCAGTATGATGGAACAATGGAGCAGTGTGATTGCACAATGGAACAGTTTGAGGGCACAATGAAGCAGCGTGAGGGCACAATGGAGCACTTGGAGGGCAAAATGGAGAAGTGTGAGTGAACTTGGAGCATTGAGATGACATAATGGAGCAGTGTGATGACAAAAAGTAGCAGGGTGATAACTCAGTGGAACAGTGTGAGGGCACAATGGAGCAGAGTGAGGGCACAATGGAGCATTGTGAGGGCACAATAGTGCACTGTGAGGGCACAATGGCACAGCATGAGGACACAATGGAACAGTGTGAGGGAACAATGGAGCAGAGTGAGGGCACAATGGAGAAGTGTGATGGCCCAATTAGCAGTGTGATGACACAATGGAGCAGCATGATGATACAATCGAGCATGTGATGACACAGAGAAGCAGTACGATGATACAGTGGAGCAGTGTGATGACAAAATTGAGCAGTGTGATAGCACAATGGAGCAGCGAGATGACACAGCAGAGCAGTGTGATGACATAGTGGAGCACTGTGATGACACAATGCAGCTATGTGATGACACAATTGAGCCATGTGATGGCACAATGGAGCAGTGTGAGGGGACAATGGACCAGAGTGATGACACAATGGAGCAGTGTGGTGACACAATGGAGCAGTGTGAGGGCACAATGCAGAGGAGTGATGGAACAATGAAGTAGTGTGATGACACAATGGAGCAGCGAAAGGACAAAATGGAGCAGTGTGATGGCACACTGGAGCAGTGTGAGTGCCAATGGTGCAGTGTGAGGGCACAATGGAACAGTGCGAGGGAACAATAGAGCAGTGTGAGGGCACAATTGAGCAGTGTGAGGGCACAGTGGAGCATTATGATGACACAGTGGAACAGTGTGATGACACAATGGAGCAGTGTGTGGGCACAATAGAGCCCAGTGAGAGAACAATGGAGCAGTGTGATGACACAATGGAGCAGTGTAATAGCACAATGCAGCAGTGTGATGACACAATGGAGCAGGATGATGGAACAATTGAGCAGTGTGATGGCACAATCAAGTAGTGTGATGGCACAATGGAGCAGTGTGATTACAAAATGGAGCACTGTGATCCACAATGGAGCAGGGTGATGGCACAATGGAGCAGTGAGATGACACAATTGAGCAGTGTGAGGGCACAATGGACCCGTGTGATGGCACAATGGAGCAGTGTCAGTGTACAATGGAACATTGTGATGGCATAATGGAGAAGTTTGATGACACAATGGTGCAGTGTGAGGGCACAATTGACCCGCATGATAGCAAATTGGAGCAGTGTGAGCGCACTAGGGAGCAGTGTGATGAAACAATGGAGCAGCGTGATGACACACATGAGAAGAGTGATGACACAGTGGAGCAGTGTGATGACACAATGGAGCAGCGTGATGAAACAATAGAGCAGCGTGATGACACACTTGAGATGTGTGATGACACAGTGGAACAAAGTGATGACACAATGGAGCAGTGTGATGGCACAATGGATCACTGTGATGGCAAAATGGAGCAGTGGGAGGGCACAATGGAGCAGTGTGAGGGAAAAATGGCACAGTGTGAGGACAAAATGGAGCAGTGTGAGCGAACAATTGAGCAGTGGGAGGGCAAAATGGAGCAGTGTGATGGCACAATGGAGCAGTGTGATGTCATAATGGAGCAGTGAGATAAAACAATGGAGCAGTGTTATGACACAATTGAGAAGTGTGATGCCTCAATGGAGCATTGTGATGACAAAATTGAGCAGGGTGATGAAAATAGGAGCAGAGTGATGACACAATGGAGCAGGGTGAGGGTACTATGGAGCACTGTGAGGGCACAATGGAGCAATGTGATGGTACAATTGGGCAGGGTGTGGACACAATGGAGCAGTGTGATGACACAATGGACAAGTGTGAGGACAAAATGGAGAATTGTGAGGGCACAATGGAGGATTGTGAGGGCACAATGTAGCAGTGTGATGACACAGTGGAGCAGGATGATGAAACAAAGGAGCAGTGTGATAGCACAATGGAACAGAGCGAGGGCACAATGAAGCAGTGGGAGAGCACAACGGAGCACTGGAAGGGCAAAATGGAACAGTGTGAGAACACAATGGATCAGTGTGAGCGCACGTGTAGGAGTGAGATGATATTATGGAGCAATGTGATGACACAAAGGAGCAATGTCATGATACAGTGGAACAGTGTGAGGGTACAATGGAGCAGTGTGATGACACCATGGAGCAGTGTGATGACACAGTGGTACAGTGTGAGGGCAAAATGGAAGAGTGTGCTGACACAATTGAGCAGTGTGATGACACAATGGAGCAGTGTCATGACACAATGGAGTTGTGTGAGAGAACAAAGGAGTACTGTGAGGGCACAAGAGAGGAGTGTGATGGCACAATGACCAGTGTGAGGGCACAATGGAGAAGTGTGATTACAAAATGGAGCACTGTGATCCACAATGGAGCAGGGTGATGGCAAAATGGAGCAGTGACATGACAAAATCGAGCAGTGTTAGGGCACAATGGACCCGTGTGATGGCACAATGGAGCAGTGTCAGTGTACAATGGAACATAGTGATGGCAGAATGGAGCAGTGTGATGACACAATGGAGGAGTGTGAGGGCACTATGTAGCAGTGTGATGAAACAATGGAGCAGAGTGATGACACACCTGAGAAGTGTGATGACACAGTGGAGCAGCGTGATGAAACAATGGAACAGCGTGATGAAACAGTTGAGAAGTGTGATGACACAGTGGAGCAGTGTGATGACAATATGCAGCAGTGTGATGGCACAATGGAGGAGTGGGAGGGCACAATGGAGCAGTGTGAGAAAAATGGTGCAGTGTGAGGACAGAATGGAGCAGTGTGAGGGCACAATTGAGCAGCGTGAGGGCACAATGGAGCAGTGTGATGGCACAATAGAGCATGGTGAGGGCACAATGGAGCAGTGTGATGGTACAATTGTGCAGGGTGTGGACACAATGGAGCAGTGTGATGAGACAATGGACCATTGTGAGGACAAAACGGAGCATTGTGAGGGCACAATGGAGAAGTGTGAGGGCACAATGGAACAGTGTGATGACACAAAGGAGCAGTGTGATAGCAAAATGCAGCAGGCTGATGACACAATGGAGCAGGATAAGGGCACAATTGAGCAGTGTGAGGGCACAATGGAGCAGTGTGATGGTACAATTGTACAGGGTATGGACACAATGGAGTAGTGTGATTGCACAATGGAACAGTGTGAGGGCAAAATGAAGCAGTGTGAGAGCACAATGGAGCACTGTGAGGGCACAATGGAGCAGGGTGAGGACAAAATTTCAGTGTGAACGCACGTGTAAGAGTGAGATGACATTATGGAGCAATGTGATGACACAAAGGAGCAGTGTGATGAAACAATGCAGCAGTGTTATGACACAATGGAGCAGGATGATGGAACAATGGAGCAGTGTGATGGCACAATGGAGCAGTGTGAGGTCAAAATGGAGCAGTCTGATTATGAAATGGAGCACTGTGATCCACAATGGAGCAGGGTGATGGGACAATGGAGCAGTGAGATGACACAGTGGTACAGTGTGAGGGCACAATGGAGCAGTATGATGACAAGATGTAGCAGTGTGATGACACAATGGAGCAGTGTGATGACACAATGGAGTAGTGTGAGGGCAAAATGGAGTACTGTGAGGGCACAATGGAGGAGTGTGACTGCACAAAGGGCAGTGTGAGGGCACAATGGAGCATTGTGATTACAAAATGGAGCACTGTGTTCCACAATGGAGCAGGGTGATGGCACAATGGAGCAATGAGATGACACAATCGAGCAGTGTGAGGGCACAAAGGACCTGTGTGATGGCACAATGGAGCAGTTTCAGTGTACAATGGAGCATTGTGATAGCCTAATGGAGCAGTATGATGACACAATGGAGCAGTGTGAGGGCACAAATGACCTGTGTGATAGCACAGTGGAGCAGTGTGAGGGCACTAGGGAGCAGTGTGATGAAACAAAGGAGCAGAGTGATGACGCACTTGAGAAGTGTGATGACACAGTGGAGCAGTGTGATGACACAATGGAGCAGCGTGATGAAACAATGGAGCAGCGTGATGACACACTTTTGAAGAGTGATGACACCGTGGAACAGTGTGATGACACAAAGGGCAGTGTGATGGCACAATGGAACAGTGGGAGGGTGCAACGGAGCAGTGGGAGGGACAAATGGTGCAGTGTAAGGACACAATGGAGCAGTTAGAGGGCACAATTGAGAAGCGTGAGGGCACAGTGGAGCAGTGTGATGGCACAATGGAGCAATGTGATGACAAAATGGAGCAGGGTGATGAAACAATAGAGCAGCGTGATGACACAATGGAGCAGGGTGAGGGCACAATGGAGCACTGTGAGGGCAAAATGGAGCACTGTGAGGGCAAAATGGAGCAGTGTGCTTGTAAAATTGTGCACGGTGTTGACACAATGGAGCAGTGGGATGACACAATGGACCAGTGTGAGGAAAAAATGGAGCATTGTGAGGGAACAATGGAGGAGTGTGAGGGCACAATAGAGCAGTGTGATGACACAATGGAGCAGTGCGATAGCACAATGCAGCAGTGTGATGACACAATGGAGCAGGATGATGGAACAATGGAGCAGTGTAATTGCACAATGGAACAGTGTTAGGGCACAATGAAGAAGTGTGAGAGCACAATGGAGCACTGTGAGGGCAAAATGGAGCAGTGTGAGGACACAATGGATCAGTGTGAGCACACGTGTAGGAGTGAGCTTGCATTACGCAGCAACCTGATGACACAAAGGAGCAGTGTGATGACAGAGTGGAACAGTGTGAGGGCACAAAGGAGCAGTATGATGACACGATGGAGCAGTGTAATGACACAATGGAGTAGGGTGATGACACAATGGAGTTGTGTGAGGGAAAAATGGAGCAGTGTGATGAGACAATGGAGCAGCGTGAGGGCACAATGGAACAGTGTGATGGAACAATGGAGCAATGTGATGACAAAATGGAGCAGGGTGATGAAAAAATGGAGCAGTGTGTTGATCCAATGGTGCAGGGGGAGGGGACAATGGAGCACTGTGAGAGCACAATGGAGCAGTGTTATGGTAGAATTGTGCAGTGTGGAGAAAATGGAGAAGTGTGATGACACAATGAACCAGAGTAAGGACAAAATGGAGCAGGGTGATAGCACAATGCAGCAGTGTGATTACACAGTAGAACAGTGTGAGGGCACAATGGAGCAGTGCGATGACACAATGGAGCAGTGTGATGACATAATGGAGAAGTGTGATGACACAAGGAGTAGTGTGAGGGGACAAAGGAGCAGTGTGAGGACACAATGGATCAGTGTGAGCACACGTATAGGAGTGAGATGACATTATGGAGCAATGTGATGACAAAAAGAGCAGTGTGATGACACAATGGAAAAGTGTGTGGGCACAATGGAGCAGTGTGATGACACAATGGAGCAGTGTGATGACACAATGGAGTAGTGTGAGGGCAAAATGGAGTACTGTGAGGGCACAATGGAGGAGTGTGATGGCAAAATGGAGCAGTGTGAGGGCACAATGGAGGAGTGTGATTACAAAATGGAGCACTGTGATCCACAATGGAGCAGGGTGATGGCACAGTGGAGTAATGAGATGACACAATCGAGCAGAGTGAGGGCACAATGGACCTGTGTGATGGCACAATGGAGCAGTGTCAGTGTACAATGCAATATTGTGATAGCCTAATGGAGCAGTGTGATGACACAATGGAGCAGTGTGAGGGCACAAGTGACCCATGTGATAGCACAGTGGAGCAGTGTGAGGGCACTAGGGAGCAGTGTGATGAAACAAAGGAGCAGCATGATGACACACTTGAGAAGTGTGATGACACAGTAGAGCAGTGTGATGACACAATGGAGCAGCATGATGACACACTTGAGAAGTGTGATGACACAGTGGAACAGTGTGATGACACAATGGAGCAGCATGATGACACAATGGAGCAGCGTGATGACACACTTTTGAACAGTGATGACACAGTGGAGCACTGTGATGACACAATGTAGCAGTGTGATGGCATAATGGAGCAGTGGGAGGGTGCATCGGAGCCATGGGAGGGAAAAATGGTGCAGTGAGAGGACACAACGGAGCATTGTGAGAGCACAATTGAGGAGCGTGAGGGCATAATGGAGTAGGGTGATAGCACAATGGAGCAATGTGATGACAAAATGGATCAGAGTGATGAAAAAATGGAGCAGTGTAATGACACAATGGAGCATGGTGAGGGCACAATGGAGCACTGTGAGGGCACAATGGAGCAGTGTGATGGTACAATTGTGCAGAGTGTGGGAACAATGGAACAGTGTGATGACACAATGGACCACTGTGAGGTCAAATTGGAGCATTGTGAGGGCACAATGGAGGATTGTCAGGGCACAATGGAGCAGTGTGATGACACAATGGAGCAGTGTGATAGCACAATTGAGCATTGTGATGACACAGTGGAACAGTGTGAGGGCACAATGGAGCAGGGTGATGACACAATGGAGCAGTGTGATGACATAATGGAGGAGTGTGAGGGCACAATGGAGTACTGTGTGGGCACGATGGAGGAGTGTGATGGCACAATTGAGCAGTGTGAGGGCACAATGGAGCAGTGTGATGACACAATGGAGCAGGAAGATGGAACAATCAGCAATGTGATGGCACAATGGAGGACTGTGAGGGCACAATGGACCAGTGTGATGACACAATGAAGCAGTGTGATCGCACAATGCAGCAGTGTTATGACACAATGGAGCAGGATGATGGAACATTGGAACTGTGTGATGGCAAATCGAGCAGTGTGAGGGCACAATAGAGTAGTGTGATTACAAAATGGAACAATGTGATCCACAATGGAGCAGGGTGATGGCACAATGGAGCAGTGAGATGACACAATGGCGCAGTGTGAGGACAAAATGGAGCATTGTGAGGGCACAGTGGAGGAGTGTGAGGGCACAATGGAGCAGTGTGATGACACAATGGAGCAGGAAGATGGAAAAATGGAGCAGTGTGATGGCACAATGGAGCAGTGTGAGGGCAAAATGGAGCAGTGTGATTACAAAATGGAGCAATGTGATCCACAATGGAGCAGGGTGATGGCACAATGGAGCAGTGAGATGACACAATCGAGCAGTGTGAGGGCACAATGGACCCGTGTGATGGCACAATGGAGCAGTGTCAGTGTACAATGGAAGATTGTGATGGCATAATGGAGCAGTGTGATGACACAATGGAGCAGTGTGAGGGCACAATTGACCCGTGTGATAGCACAGTGGAGCAGTGTGAGGGCACTAGGGAGCAGTGTGATGAAACAATGGAGCAGCATGATGACACACTTGAGAAGTGTTATGCCATATTGGAGCAGTGTGATGACACAACGGAGAAGTGTGATGCAACAATGGAGCAGCATGATGACACACTTGAGAAGTGTGAGGACACAGTGGAGCAGTGTGATGACACAATGGAGCAGTGTGATACCACAATGGAGCAGTGGGAGGGTGCAACAGAGCAGTGTGAGGGAACAATGGTGCAGTGTGAGGACAAAATGGAGCAGTGTGAGGACACAATTGAGCAATGTGAGGGCACAATGGAGCAGTGTGATGGCACAATGGAGCAATGTGATGACAAAATGGAGCAGGGTGAGGACACAATGGAGCAGTGTGGAGACACAATGGAGCATGGTGAGGGCAAAATTGAGCCCTGTGAAGGCACAATGGAGCAGTGTGTTAGTACAATGGTGCAGGGTGTGGACTCAATGGACCAGTGTAATTACAAAATGGACCAGTGTGAGGACAAAATGGAGCATTATGAGGGCACAGCAGAGGAGTGTGAGGGCACAATGGAGCAGTGTGATAACGCAATGGAGCAGGAACATGGAAAAATGGAGCAGTGTGATGGCAAATTGGAGAAGTGTGAAGGCAAAATGGAGCAGTGTGATTACAAAATGGAGCAATTTTATCCACAATAGAGAAGGGTGATGGCACAATGGAGCAGTGAGATGACACAATCAAGCAGTGTGAGGGCACAATGGACCCGTGTGATGGCACAATGGAGCAGTGTCAGTGTACAATGGAACATTGTGATGGCATAATGGAGCAGTGTGATGACACAATGGAGCAGTGTGAGGGCACAATTGACCCGTGTGATAGCACAGTGGAGCAGTGTGAGCGCACTAGGGAGCAGTGTGATGAAACAATGGAGCAGCGTGATGACACACTTGAGAAGTGTGATGACACAGTGGAGCAGTGTGATGACACAATGGAGCAGTGTGATGGCAAAATGGAGCAGTGGGAAGGTGCCACGGAGCAGTGTGAGGGAAATATGGTGCAGTGTGAGGACAGAATGGACTAGTCTGAGGGCACAATTGAGCAGCGTGTGGGCACAATGGAGCAGTGTGATGGCACAATGGAGCAATGAGATGACAAAATGGAACAGGGTGATGGAACAATGGAGCAGTGTGTTGACACAATGGAGTACTGTGAGGGCACAATGGAGTACTGTGAGGGCACAGTGGAGAAGTGTGATTGCACAAAGAGTAGTGTGAGGGCAGAATGGAGCATTTTGATTACAAAATGGAGCACTGGGATCCACAATGGAGCAGGCTGATGGCACAATGGAGCAATGAGTTGACACAATCGAGCAGTGTGAGGGCACAAAGGACCTGTGTGATGGCACAATGGAGCAATTTCAGTGTACAATGGAGCATTGTGATAGCCTAATGGAGCAGTGTGATGACACAATGGAGCAGCGTGAGGGCACAAGTGACCTGTGTGAAAGCACAGTGGAGCAGTGTGAGGGCACTAGGGAGCAGTGTGATGAAACAAAGGAGCAGGGAGATGAAACACTTGAGAAGTGTGATGACACAGGGGATCAGTGTGAGGACACAATGGAGCAGCGTGTTGAAACAATGGAGCAGCATGATAACACACTTGAGAAGTGTGATGACACAGTGAAGCAGTGTGATTGCACAATAGAGCAGTGTCATGGCACAATAGAGCAGTGGGAGGGAGCAATGAAGCAGTGTTAGGGAAAAGTGGTGCAGTGTGAGGACGCAATGGAGCAGTTTGAGGGCACAACTGAGCAGTGTGAGGGCACAATGGAGGAGTTTGATGGCACAAAAGAGCAATGTGATGACAAAATGGAGCAGGGTTATCAAACAATGGAGCAGTGTGATGACACAATGGAGCAGGGTGAGGGCACAATGGAGCACAATGAGGGCACAATGGAGCAGTGTGATGGTACAATTGTGCAGGGTGTTGACACAATGGAGCAGTGGGATGACACAATGGACCAGTGTGAAGAAAAAATGAAGCATTTTGAGGGCACAATGGAGGAGTGTGAGGGCACAATAGAGCAGTCTGATGACACAATGGAGCAGTATCATAGCACAATGCAGCAGTGTGATGACACAACGGAGCAGGATGATGGAACAATGGAGCAGTGTGATTGCACAATGGAACAGTGTTAGGGCACAATGAAGAAGTGTGAGAGCACAATGGAGCACTGTGAAGACACAATGGAGCAGTGTGAGATCACCATGGAGCAGCGTGATGCAACAATGGAGCAGCGTGATGACACCACTTGAGAAGTGTGATGACACAGTGGAGCAGTGTGATGGCACAATGGAGCAGTGGGTGTGTGCAACGGAGCAGTGTGAAGGAAAAATGGTGCAGTGTGAGGACACAATTGAGCAGCGTGAGGGCACAATGGAGCAGTGTTATGGCACAGGGGACAAGAGGGATGACAGAATGGAGCAGTGTGAGGACAAAATGGAGCAGCTTACGGGCACAGTGGAGGTTTGTGAGAGCAAAATGGAGCAGTGTGATGACACAATGGAGCAGCATGATGAAAATATGGAGCATTGTGATGACACACTTGAGAAATGTGATGACACAGTGGAGCATTGTGATGACACAATGGAGCAGTGTAATGACACAATGCAGGAGTGGGAGGGCACAACGGAGCAGTGGGAGGGAACAATGGCACAGTGTGAGGACACAATGGAGGAGTGTGAGGGCACAATGGAGCAGCATGAGGGCACAATGGAGCAGTGTGATGGCACAATGGAGCAATGTGATGACAAAATGGAGCAGCGTGATGAAACAATAGAGCAGTGTGATGACAGAATGGAGCAGGGTGAGACAGAATGGAGCAGGGTGAGCCACAATGGAGCAGTGTGAGGACAAAATGGAACAGAGTGTGGATAAAATGGAGCTTTGTGAGTTAACAATGGAGCAGTGTGAGGACACAATGGAACAGCCTGATGACACAAGTGAGCAGCATGATGACACAAAGGAGCATTATGATGACACAATGGAGCAGTATGATGGAACAATGGAGCAGTGTGATTGCACAATGGAAGAGTTTGAGGGCACAATGAAGAAGTGTTAGGGCACAATGGAGCACTTTGAGGGCAAAATGGAGCAGTGTGAGTGCACTTGGAGCATTAGAGATGACATAATGGAGCAGTGTGATGACAAAAAGTAGCAGTGCGATGACAAAAAGTAGCTGTGTGATAACACAGTGGAACAGTGTGAGGGCACAATGGAGCAGAGTGAGGGCACAGTGGAGCACTGTGAGGGCACAATGGCGCAGTGTGAGGACACAATGGATCAGTGTGAGGGAACAATGGAGCAGAGTGAGGGCACAATGGAGCAGTGTGAGGGCCCAATTTAGCAGTGTAACGACACAATGGAGCAGCGTGATGATACAATTGAGCACGTGATGACACAGAGAAGCAGTACGGTGATACAGTGGAGCAGTGTGATGACAAAATTGAGCGGTGCGATAGCACAATGAAGCAGCAAGATGACACAGCAGAGCAGTGTGATGACACAGTGGAGCAGTGTGATAACACAATGCAGCAATGTTATGACACAATTCAGCCATGTGATGGCACAATGGAGCAGTGTGAGGGGACAATGGACCAGGGTGATGACACAATGTAGCAGTGTGGTGACACATTGGAGCAGTGTGAGGGCACAATGCAGCAGAGTGATGGAACAAAGGAGCAGTGTGATGATACATTGGAGCAGAGTAAGGACAAAATGGAGCAGTGTGATGGCACAGTGGAGCAGTGTGAGGGCCAATGGAGCAGTGTGACAGCACAATGGAGCAGTGTGAGGGCGCAATTGAGCACTGGGAGGGCACAGTGGAGCATTGTGATGGCACAGTGGAACAGTGTGATGACAAAATGGAGCAGTGTGTGGGCACAATAGAGCCCTGTGAGAGAACAATGGAGCAGTGTGAGGGCACAGTGGAGCAGTGTGAGGGCACAAAGATGCAGTGTGATGGCACAATGGAGCAGCGTGAGGGCACAACTGAGCAGTGAGAGGGCACAAGAGAACAGTGTGAAGACACAATGTAAAGCGAGATGACACAATGGAGCTGTGTGATGGCACAATGAAGCATTGTGGTGGCACAATGGAGCAGTGTGATGGCACAATTGAGCAGTGTTATGGCACAATGGAGCAGCGTGACAGAAAAATGGACCAGTGTGAGGACAAAATGTAGCAGTGTGATGGCACAATGGAGCAGTGTGATGGTACAATTGAGCAGTGTGATGGCACAAATGAGCAGTGTGATGGCAAAATCGAGAAGTGTGAGGAAACAATGGACTAGAATGTGGACACAATGGAGCTTTGTGATGACACAATGTAGAAGTATGAGTACAAATTGAGCAGCGTGTGGGGAGAGTGGAAGTGTAAGTGCACACAATCGAGCAGTGTGATGACACAATGTAGCAGAGTGGTGAAACAATGGAGCAAGGTGATGACATAATGGAGCAGTGTGATGACACAATGGAGCAGTGTGATGGCACAATGGAGCAGGGTGATGACACAATGGAGCATTTTGAGGGCACACTTGAGCAGTGTGAGGGCACAATGGGGCAGCATGATGTCAAAATGGAGCACAATGATGACAAAGTGGAGAAGCGTGTGGGCAAAATGGAGCACTGTGTTGACACAGCACTGTCAGGGCACAATGGACCAGTGTGAGGGCACAATGGAGCAGTGTGAGATCACAATGGAGTAGTGTGAGGGCACATTGGAGCAATGTGAGGACAAAATGGAGCAGTGTGAGGGCACAAAGGAGCAGTGTGAGGGCACTTGGAGCAGTGAGATGACATTATGTAGCAGTGTGACGACACGATTGAGCAGTGTGTTGAAACAATGGAACAGTTAGGGCACAATGGAGCAGAGTGAGGGCAGAACGGAGCATTGTGAGGGAACAATGGCGCAGTGTGAGGACAAAATGGAGCACTGTGAGGGCACAATGGAGCAATGCGAGGACAAAATGAAGCAGTGTGATGGCACAATGGAGCAGTGTGATAACACAATGGAACATGGTGAGGGCACAATGGAGCAGTGTGATGGCCCAGTGATGCAGGGTGTGGGCATAATGGAGCACTGTGATGAAAAAAGGGAGCACTGTGATGACAAAAGTGAGCAATGTGAGGACAAAACGGAGCAGCGTGAGGGCTAAATGGAGGAGTTTGAAGGCACAATGGATCAGTGTGATGACACAATCAGCAGGGTGAGGGCACAATGGAGCATAATGTTGGAAAAGTGGAGCAGTGTGAGGGCACAATGGAGCAGTGTGAGGGCACAGTGGAACAGAGTGAGGGCACAATTGAGCACTGTGAGTGTACAATGCAGCATGGTCATCGCATAATGGAGCAGTGTGATGACATAATGGAGCAGCGTGTGGGCAAAATGCAGCAGTGTGAGGGCACAATGGAGTAGTGTGATATCACAATTGAGCCCTGTGAGGGCAAAAAGGAGCAGCTTGATGGCAGAATGGAGCACTGTGAGGAAAAAAAATTGAGCAGTGTGATGGCACAATGAATCAGCGTGATTGCACAATTGAGCAGTGTGAGGGCACAATGGAGCAGAGGGATGACACAATGGAGCAGTGTGAGGCCAAAATGGAAAAGCATGAGGGCACAATGGAGGTGTGTGAGGACACAATGGAGCAGTGTGATGACACAATGGAGCAGTGTGATGAAACAATTGAGCAGCATGATGACACCGTGGAGAAGTGTGTAACACAGTGGAGCAGTGTGATGACACAATGGAGCAGTGTGATGGCACAATGCAGCAGCATGAGGACACAGTAGATCTGTGTGATGACACAGTGGAGCAGTGCGATGACAAAATGGAACAGTGTGAAGGACAATGGACCAGTTTGAGGATACAATGGAGGAGTGTGTTGGCACCAAGGAGCAATGTGATGACACAAAGGAGCAGAGTGATTGCACAATGCAGCAGTGTGAGGGAACAGTGTACCTGTGTTAGGACACAATGGAGGACTGTGATGGCACACTGGAGCAGTGTGATGGCATAAATGATCAGTATGATGGCAAAATATAGCAGTGGGTGGGAACAATGGACCAGTGTGAGGACACAATGGAGCAGTGTGATGACACAATGGAGCAGTGAGAGGACAAAATTGAGCAGTATGAGGGCATAATATAGGAGTGTGAGTGTACAATCGATCAGTGAGATGACACAATGTAGCTGTGTGGTGACACAATGGAGAAGTGTGATGACACAATGGAGCAGTGTGATGGCACAATGGAGCAGTGTGATGACATAATGGACCAGTGTGATGACACAACGGAGCATTTTGAGGGCACACTAGAGCAGTGTGAGGGTACAATGGAACATTGTGATGACACAGTGGAGCAGTGTGAGGGCACAATGAAGCAGTGTGATGACACAATGCAGCAGTGTGATGACAGAATGGAGCAGGATGATGGAACAATGGAGCAGTGTGATTGCACAATGCAACAGTGTGAGGGCACAATGAAGCAGTGTGAGGGCACAAGGGAGCACTGTGAGGGCACAATGGAGCAGTGTGAGGAGACAATGGAGGAGTGTGAGCACACTGGAGCAGTGAGATGACATTATGGAGCAATCTGATGACACAAAGGAGCAGTGTGATGACACAGTGGAACATTGTGAGGGCACAATGGAGCAGTGTGATGACACAATGGAGCAGTGTGATGATGCAGTGGAGCAGTGTGAAGACACAATGGAGCAGTGTAATGACACAGTGGAGCACTGTGTTGGCACAATGGAGCATTGTGATGGCACAATGGAGCAGTATGACGACACAATGGCGCAGTGTGCAGGCACAATAGAGCACTGTGACATAACAATGGAGCAGTGTGAGGTCACAATGAAGCTGTGTGAAGACACAATGGTGCAATGTGATGGCAAAATGTAGCTGTGTGAGGGCACAAAGGAGCAGTGTCATGACAAAAAGGGGCAGTGTGATAACACAACGGAGCAGCTTGTTAACACAAGGGAGCAGCGTGATGACACAATGAAGCAGTGTGATGACACAATGGAGTAGGTTGAGGGAACAATGGAGTACTGTGAGGTCACAAAGGAGCAGAGTGAGGGCCCAATTGAGCAGAGTGATGACACAACGGAACAGTGTGATGACACAATGGAGCACTGTGAGAGCTCAATGGAACTGTGTAAGGACACAATAGAGCAGTGTGATGACATAATGAGCAGCGTGATGACATATTGGACCAGTGTGATGTCACATTGGAGCAGTGTGAGGGTACTAGGGAGCAGTGTGATGGCACAACTGAGCAGTGTGAGGGCTCAAGGGAACAGGGTGAGGGAACAATGGAGCAGTGTCAGGGCACAATGGAGCAGTGTGAGGACATAATGTAACAGCGTGATGACACAATGGAGCGGTGTGGTGGTACAATGGAGTAGTGTCATGGCACAATTGAGCAGTGTGATGGGACAATGGAGGAGTGTGACGGAAAAATGAACCAGTTTGAGGACAAAATGGATCAGTGTCATGGCACAATGGAGCAGTGTGATGGTACAATGGAGCAGCGTGATGGCATAAATGAGCAGTGTGATGGTAAAATCGAGCAGTGTGAGGGAACAATGGACCAGAATGTGGACACAATGGAGCTTTGTGATGACACATTGTAGAAGTGTGAGCACAAATTGAGCAGCATGTGGGCACAATGGAAGTGTGTGAGTGCACAATCGAGCAGTGTGGTGACACAATGTAGCAGTGCGATGACACAATGCAGCAGGATGATGACACAATGGAGTAGTGTGATGGCAAAATGGAGCATTTTGAGAGCACACTTGATCAGTGTGAGGGCAAAATGGGGCAGCGTGATGTCAAATTGGAGTAACATGATGACACAGTGATGAAGTGTGAGGGCACAATGGAGCAGTAGGATGACACAAGGGAGCACTGTGAGGGCACAATGGAGCAGTGTGAGGGCACAATGAAGCTGTGTGAGCACACCTGGAGCAGTGCAATGGCATTATGGAGCAATGTGAAGACACAAAGAGAAGTGTGATGACACAGTGGAACAGTGTGAGGGCACAATGGAACAGTGTGATGACACAATGGAGCAGTGTGATGACACAATGGAGCAGCGTAATGACAAAATGGAGCACAGTGATGGCACAATGGAGCAGTGGGTGGGCACAATGCAGTAGTGTGAGGGCAAAATGGAGCAGTTTGGGGCACAATTGAGCACTGTGAGGGCACAATGGAACATCGTGAAGGCACAATGGAGCAGTGTGATGACACAATGGAACAGTGTGCAGGCAAAATAGAGCACTGTGAGGGAACAATGGAGCAGTGTGAGGGCACAATGAAGCTGTGTGAGGACACAATGGCACAGTGTGATGGCACAATGGAGCAGTGTGAGGGCACAAAGGAGCAGTGGGATGACAAAAAGTAGTAGTGTGATGACACAATGGAGCAGTGTGATGTCAAAATGGAGCCCTTTTTAGGCACAAAGGAGCAGTGTGAGGGCACAATGGAGCACTTTAAGGGAAAAATGGAGCAGTGTGATGGCAAAATCGATCAGCGTGATGAGAAAATTTGGCACTGTGATCCACAATGGAGCAGAGTGATGGCACAATGGAGCAGTGTGATGACAAAATGGAGCTGTGTGATGACACAATGGAGCAGCGTGTTGACACAGAGTAGCAGTATGATGACACAGTGAAAGAGTGTGATGACAGAATTGAGCAGTGTGATGGCACAGTGGACCCAGAGGGATGACAAAATGGAGCAGTGTGATGGTACAATGGAGCAGTTTGAGGACAAAATGGAGCAGCTTGAGGGCACAGTGGAGTTGTGAGAGAGCACAATGGAGCAGTGTGATAACACAATGGAGCAGTGTGAGGACAAAATGGAGCAGCTTGAGGGCACAATGGAGATGTGTGAGAGCACAATGGAGCAGTGTGATGACACAATGGAGCAGCATGATGAAACAATGGAGCATCGTGATGACACACTTGAGAAATGTGATGACACAGTGGAGCAGTGTGATGACACAATGTAGCAGTGTAATGGCACAATGCAGGAGTGGAAGGGCACAACGGAGCAGTGGGATGGAACAATGGCGCAGTGTGAGGACACAATGGAGCAGTGTGAGGGCACAATTGAGCAGTGTGATGGCACAATGGAGCAATGTGATGACAAAATGGAGCAGCGTGTTGAAACAATGGAGCAGTGTTATGACACAATGGAGGAGGGTAAGGGAACAATGGAGCAGTGTGAGGACAAAATGGAGCAATGTGTGGATAAAATGCAGCTTTGTCATACATCTCAGGGAAATAAAACCGTTGAGAATAGGTAGATGCATACAGTCAAGCTGAAGGAACTGAAAAACGCCATCTATTAGAGACAAGATTTGGAGCTAATCTGCCTTAACTCTCTGCCTGCAGCAACGGATTTGTTTCTTCTGTGTAAAGGAACTACTGCATGCCTGACTTCCTACAATCATCTAGAAAGAAGGTTTTCTATTACCAAAGAATGAGACAGTGTTTGCATGGACAGCATTAGTTAACTGAAGAAAATGAAAGCATATGTGATACAACTCAGGGAAATAAAACCATTGAGAATAGGTAGACGCGTCCAGTCAAGCTGAAAGAACTGGAAAACGCCATGTATTACAGACAGGATTTACAGCTAATCTTCTTTACCTCTTGGCCAGCAGCAATGTGGTATTTGCTTCTTCTGTGTTAAAGAAATACGGAAAGCTCTTCTTCCTAAAATCATCTAGAAAGGTTTATGAATATTAAAGAAAGAGACACTGTTTGCATGCACAACATTAGTTATCTGAAGGAAATTAAAGCATATATTAAAAATCTCAGGGAATTCAAACCAGTTGAGGAAACAAAGATGCATACAGTCAAGCTGAAGGAACTGAAAAATGCCATGTATTAGAGACGCGATTTGCAGCTAATCTGCTTTAAATCTAGGCCTGTAGCAACATATTTGTTTCTTCTGTGTTAAGGAACTACTGCATGCTCCTCTTCCTACAATCATCTAGAAAGGTTTTTCTAATAGGAAAGAATGAGTCAGTGTTTGAATGCACAGCATTAGTTAACTGAAGGGAATTAAAACCATTGAGAATAGGTAGATGAGTCCAGTCAAACGAAAACTGGAAAACGCCATGTATTACAGACAAATGGAAAACGCCATGTATTACAGACACGATTTACAGCTAATCTGCATTAATTTTCGTTCTGCAGCAACGTATTTGTTTCTTCTTCTGTGTTAAAGAAATACTGCACGCTCTTCTTCATACAATCATCCAAGTTTTTCAAATAGGAAAGAATGAGACAGTGTTTGAATGCACAGCATGAGTTAACTGAAGGAAATGAAAGCATATGTGATACATCTCAGGGAAATAAAACCGTAGGAACTGGAAAATGCCATGTGTTACAGACGCGATTTACAGCTAATCTGCTTTAACTTTCAGTCTGAAGCAACGTATTTGTTTCTTCTTCTGTGTTAAACAATACTGCACACTCTTCTTCCTATAATCATCTAGAAAGAAGGTTTTCTAATAGGAAAGAATGAGTTAGTGTTTGAACGCACAGCATTAGTTACCTGAAGGAAATGAAAGGATACGTGATACAACTCCGGGAATTAAGACCTTTGGGAATAGGTAGATGCGTCCAGTAAAGCTGAAGGAACTAGAAAACGCCATGTATTACAGACGGGATTTACAGCTAATCTGCTTTAACTCTCGGTCTGCAGCAACGTATTTCTTTCCTCTTCTGTGTTAATGAAATACTGCCTGCTCTTCTTCCTACAATCATGTACAAAGAAGTTTTTCAAAGAGGAAAGAATGAGACAGTGTTTCAATGCACAGCATTAGTTAACTGAAGGAAATGAAAGCATATGTGATACAACTCAGGTAAATAAAACTGTTGAGAATAGGTAGATGCGTCCCATCAAGCTGGAGGAACTGGAAAACGCCATATATTAAGAGAGGAGATTTGCAGCTAATCTGCTTTAACTCTCCGCCTGCAGCAATGTATTTCTTTCTTCTGTGTTAAGGAACTACTGCATGCTCGTCTTCCTACAATCACCTAGAAAGAAGGTTTTCTAATAGGAAAGAATGAGACAGTGTTTGCATGCACAGCATTAGTTAACTGAAGGAAATGAAAGCATATGGGATACAACTCAGGGAAATAAAACCGTTGAGAATAGGTAGATGCGTCCAGTCAAGCTGAAGGAACTGGAATCTTTAACACAGAAGCAGAAACGAATACCACCTTGCTGCAGGCCGAGAATAAAGCAAATTACCTGTAAATCACGTCTATAATACATGGCGTTTTCCAGTTCCTTCAGCTTCACTGGACGCATCTACCTATTCTCAATGGTTTTATTTCACTGAGTTGTATCAGATATGCTTTCATACAGACGTGATTTACAGGTAATCTGCTTTAACTCTCGGCCTGCAGCAAGATGGTATGTGTTTCTGCTTCTGTGTTAAAGCAATACTGCACGCTCTTCTTCCTACAATCATCTAGAAAGGTTTACAAATATTAAAGAAAGAGACACTGTTTGCATGCACAGCATTAGTTATCTGAAGGAAATCGGAGCATATATGATAAAACTCAGGGAATTAAAAACAGTTGAGAAATCAAAGATGCATACGGTCAAGCTGAAGGAACTGAAAAACGCCATGTATTAGTGTCGAAATTTGCAGCTAATCTGCTTTAACTCTCGGCCAGCAGCAACCTATTTGTTTCTTCTGTGTTTAGGAACTTCTGCATGCTCGTCTTCCTACGATCATCTAAAAAGAAGGTTTTCTAATAGGAAAGTATGAGACAGTGTTTGAATGCACAGCATTAGTTAACTGAAGGAAATATAAGCATACGTGATACAACTCCCGGAACTAAGACCTTTGGGAATAGGTAGATGCGTCCAGTCAAGCTTAAGGACTAGAAAACGCCATGTATTACAGATGCGATTTACAGCTAATCTGCTTTAACTTCCGTTCTGCAGCAACCTATTTGTTTTTTCTGGGTTAAGGAACTACTGCATGCTCCTCTTCCTCCAATCATCTAGAAAGAAGGTTTTTCTAATAGGAAAGAATGAGTCAGTGTTTGAATGCAGAGCATTAGTTAACTGAAGGGAATTAAAATCCTTGAGAATAGGTAGATGAGTCCAGTCAAGCTGAAGGAACTGGAAAACGCCATGTATTACAGACGCCATTTACAGCTAATCTGCCTTAACTTTCGTTCTGCAGCAACGTATTTGTTTCTTCTGTGTTAAAGAAATTTTGCACGCTCTTCATCCTACAATCCTCTAGAAAAGTTTTTCAAATAGGAAAGAATGAGACAGTGTTTGAATGCACAGCATTAGTTAACGGAAGGAAATGCAAGCATATTTGATACATCTCAGGGAAATAAAACCGTAAGAACTGGAAAACGCCATGTGTTACAGACGCTATTTACAGCTAATCTGCTTTAACTTTCAGTCTGCAGCAACGTATTTGTTTCTTCTTCTGTTAAACAATACTGCACGCTCTTCTTCCTACAATCATCTAGAAAGAAGGTTTTCTAATAGGAAACCTGAATGAGTCAGTGCTTGAATGTACAGCATTAGTTAACTGAAGGAAATGAAAGGATATGTGATACAACTCCGGGAATTAAGACCTTTGGGAATAGGTAGATGTGTCCAGTCGAGCTGGAGGAACTAGAAAACGCCATGTATTACAGACGCGATTTACAGATAATCTGCTTTAACTTTCGTTCTGCAACAACATATTTGTTTCTTCTTCTGTGTTAAAGAAATACTGCACGATCTTCCTACAATCATATAGAAAGAAGTTTTTCTAATAGGAAAGAAAGAGAAAATGTTTGCATGGAGATAATTAGTAAACTAAAGGAAATGAAAGCATATATGTTAAAACTCAGGGAATTGAAATCAGTTGAGAAAATGAAGATGCGTCCAGTCAAGCTGAAGGAACTGGAAAAGGCCATGTATTACAGATGCTATTTACAGCTAATCTGCTTCTGTTTTAAGGAACTCCAGCACGCTCTTCTTCCTACAATCATGTAGAAAGGTTTACGAATAGGAAAGAAAGAGACACTGTTTGCATGCACAACATTAGTTATCTGAAGGAAATGAAAGCATATATGATAAATCTCAGGGAATTCAAAACAGTTGAGAAAACGAAGATGCATACAGTCAAGCTGAAGGAACTGAAAAACGCCTTGTATTAGCGGCGCAATTTGGAGCTAATCTGGGTTAACTCTCGGCCTGCAGCAAGGCGGTATTTGTTTCTGCTTCTGTGTTAAAGAAATACTGCACGCTCTTCTTTCTACAATCATCTAGAAAGGTTTACGAATATTAAAGAAAGAGACACTGCATGCACAGCATTAGTTATCTGAAGGAAACCAAAGCATATATGATAAAACTCAGGGAATTAAAAACAGTTGAGAAATCGAAGATGCATACAGTCAAGCTGAAGGAACTGAAAAACGCCTTGTACTAAAGACGCGATTTGCAGCTAATCTGCTTTAACTCTCGGCCTGCAGCAACGTATTTGTTTCTTCTTCTGTCTTCCTACGATCATCTAGAAAGAAGGTATTCTCATGGGAAAGAATGAGAAAGTGTTTGAATGCACAGCGTTAGTTAACTGAAGGAAATGAAAGCATACGTGGATACAACTCTGGGAATTAAAACATTTGGGAATAGGTAGATGCATCCAGTCAAGCTGAAGGAACTAGAAAACGCCATGTATTACAGATGCGATTTACAGCTAATCTGCTTTAACTCTCGGCCTGCAGCAACGTATTTGTTTCTTCTTTGTGTTAAAGAAATACTGCATGTTCTTCTTCCTACAATCGTGTAGAAAGAAGTTTTTCTAATAGGAAAGAATGAGACAGTGTTTGAATGCACAGCATTAGTTAACTGAAGGAAATGAAAGCATATGTGATACATCTCAGGGAAATAAAACCATTGAGAATAGGTAGATGCATACAGTCAAGCTGAAGGAACTGAAAAACTCCATGTATTAGAGACGAGATTTGGAGCTAATCTGCCTTAACTCTCTGCCTGCAGCAACGGATTTGTTTCTTCTTCTGTGTTAAAGAAATACTGTACGCTCTTCTTTCTACAATCATCTAGAAAGGAGGTTTTCTAACAGGAAAGAATGAGACAGTTTGCATGCACAGCATTAGTTAACTGAAGGAAATGAAAGCATATGTGATACAACTCAGGGAAATAAAACTGTTGAGAATAGGTAGACGTATCCAGTCAAGCTGAAAGAACTGGAAAACGCCATGTATTACAGACAGGATTTACAGCTAATCTTCTTTACCTCTCGGCCAGCAACAACGTGGTATTTGCTTCTTCTTCTGTGTTAAAGAAATATGGAAAGCTCTTCTTCCTAAAATCATCTAGAAAGGTTTACGAATATTAAAGAAAGAGACATTGTTTGCATGCACAACCTTAGTTATCTGAAGGAAATTAAAGCATATATTAAAAATCTCAGGAAATTCAAACCAGTTGAGAAAACGAAGATGCATACAGTCAAGCTGAAGGAACTGAAAAACGCCATGTATTAGAGATGCGATTGGCAGCTAATCTGCTTTAACTCTACGCCTGCAGCAACATATGTTTCTTCTGTGTTAAGGAACTACTGCATGCTCGTCTTCCTACGATCATCTAGAAAGAAGGTTTTCTAATAGGAAAGAATGAGACAGTGTTTGAATCCACTGCATTAGTTAACTGAAGGAAATGAAAGCATATGGGATACAACTCAGGGAATTAAGACTGTTGGGTATAGGTAGATGCATCCAGTCAAGCTGAAGGAACACGAAAACACCATGTATTACAGACGCGATTTACAGCTTAATCTGCTTTAACTCTCGGCCTGCAGCAACGTGGTATTTGTTTCTGCTTCTGTGTTAAAGAAATTCTGCATGCTATTCTTCCTACAATCATCTAGAAAGGTTTACGAATATTAAAGAAAGAAACACTGTTTGCATGCACAGCATTAGTTATCTGAAGGAAATGAAAGGATATATGATAAAACTCAGGGAATTAAAAACAGTTGAGAAATCGAAGATGCATACAGTCAAGCTGAAGGAACTGAAAAACTCCATGTATTAGAGACGCGATTTGCACGATGTCAAAATGGAACACCGTGATGACACAGTGGAGCAGTGTGAGTACTCAATGGAGCACTGTGATGACACAATGGAGCAGTGTGAGGGCACAATGGAGCAGTGTGAGGGCACAATGGAGCAGTGTGATGTCACAATGGAACAGTGTGAGGGTGCAATGGAGCAGTGTGAGGACACTTGGAGCAGTGAGATGACATTATGGAGAAGTGTCATGGCACAATGGAACAGTGTAAGGGCACAATGTGCAGTGTGAGGGCACAATGGAGAACAGTGAAGGCAAAATGGCACAGTGTGAAGACACAATGGAGCAGTCTGAGGGCACTTGGAGTAGTGAGATGACATTATTGAGCAGTGTGATGACACAATGGAGTAGTGTGGTGACACAGTGGAACAGTGTCAGGGCACAATAGAGGGGTGTGAAGGCACAACGGAGCAGTATGGGGGGAAAATGGTGCAGTGTGAGGACACAATGGAGCAGTGTGAGGGCACAATGGAACAGAATGTGGGCACAATGGACCCGTGTGATGACACAATGGAGCAGCATGATAACGCAGTGCAGCAGTGTGATGACACAGTGGAGGAGCGTGATGGAACAATGGTGCTGTGTGATGACAAAATGGGGCAGTGTGATGGCACAGTGAAGCAGTATTATGACACAATAGAGAAGTGTGATGGCACATTGGAACAGTGTGATGCCACAATTGAGTAGAGTGATGACACAATGTAGCAGTGTGATGACACAATGGAGTACTGTGAGGGCACAATGGAATGGTGTAAGGGCACAATGGAGCAGTGCGTTGACATAAGTGGAACAGTGTTAGGGCACAATGGAGCAGGGTGAAGAAATAATGGAGCTCTGAGAGGGAACATATGGTGCAGTGTGAGGGCAAAATGGAGCAGTGTGATGACACAATTGAGCAGTGTGATGAAACAATGGAGCACAGTGAGGGCACAATGGAGCAGTGTGATGACACAGTGGAGCAGTGTGATGACACAATGGAGCAGTGTGAGTGCACAATGGAGCCATGTGATGCCAAAATGGAGCAGTGTGAGGGGACAATGGAGCAGTGTGTTGGGACAATGGAACAGTGTGATGAAACAATGGAGCAGGGTAATGACACAATGGAGCAGTGTGAGGGCACAATGGAACAGCGTGAGGGAACAAGGGAGCAGTGTGATGACACAATGGAGCACCGTAATGACACAATGGAGCAGTGAGATGGCACAATGGAGCAGTGGGAGGGCACAATGGAGCAGTGGGAGGGCACAATTGAGCAATGTGAATGCACAATTGAGCACTGTGAGAGCACAATGGAGCATTGTGATGGCACAAGGGAGCAGTATGAGGACAAAATGGAGCAGCATGAGGGCACAATCGAGCAGTGTGGTGACACAAGGTAGCAGTGTGATGACACAATGGAACAGTGTGATGACAAAATGGAGCAGTGCGATGGCATAATGACACAGTGTGATGACACAATGGTGCATATTGTGGGGACAATGGAGCAGTGTGAGGGCACAATGGAGCTGCGTGATGTCAAAATGGAATATCAAGATGACACAGTAGAGCAGTGTGAGGGCACAATGTTGCAGTGTGATGACACAATGGAGCATTGTGAGGGCACAATGTAGCAGTGTGAGGGCACAATGGAGCAGTGTGAGGGCACTTGTAACAGTGAGATGACATTATGGAGCAGTGTGATGACACAATGGAGCAGTGTGATGACACAATGGAGCAGTGTAAGGGCACAATGCTGCAGCCTGAGGGGACAATGGAGCACAGTGAGGGCACAATGGTAAAGTGTGAGGGCAAAATGGAGCACAGTGAGGGCACAAGGGTACAGTGTGAGGACACAAAGGAGCAATCTGAGGGTACTTGGATCAGTGGGATGACATTATAGAGCAGTGTGAGGAGACAATGGAGGAGTGTGATAACACAATGGAACAGTGTTAGGGCACAATGAAGGAGTATGTAGGCACAGCAGAGCAGAATGTGGGAACAATGGTGCAATGTGAGGACACAATGGAGCCATGTGAGGGCACAATGGCGCAGCGTGAGGGCACAATGGAGAGTTGTGATTGCACATTGGAGCACTGTGATGGCACAATTGAGCAGAGTGATGACAATATGGAGCAGTGTGATGACACAATGGAGCACTGTGAGGGCACAATGGAACAGGGTAGGGCAAAATCGAGCAGTGTGATGACACAATGAAGCAGTGTGATGACACAATGGAGTACTATGAGGGCACAATGGAGGAGTGTGATGGCACAAAGGAGCAGTGTGAGGGCACTAGGGAGCAATGTGATGAAACAAAGGAGCAGCGTGATGACACACTTGAGAAGTGTGATGACACAGTGGAGCAATGTGATGAAACAATGGAGCAGTGAGATGAAACAATGGAGCAGAGTGAAGACACAATTTTGAACTGTGATGACAGAGTGGAGCAGTGTGATGGCACAATGGAGCAGTGGGAGGGGGCAACGGAGCAGAGTGAGGGAAAAATGGTGCAGTGTGAGGACACAATGGAGCAGTTTGAGGGCACAAATGAGCAGTGTGAGGGCACAATGGAGCAGTATAATGGCACAATGGAGCAATGTGATGACAAAATGGAGCAGGGTGATGAAACAATGGAGCAGTGTGATGACACAATGGAGCAAAGTGAGGGCACAATGGAGCACTGTGAGGGCACAATGGAGCAGTGTGATGGTACAATTGTGCAGGGTGTTGACACAATGGAGCAGCAGGATGACACAATGGGCCAGTGTGAGGACAAAATGGAGCATAGTGAGGGGACAATGGAGGAGTGTGAGGGCACAATAGAGCAGTGTGATGACACAATGGAGGAGTGTGAGGGCACAATAGAACAGTGTGATGACACAATGGAGCAGGATGATGGAACAATGGAGCAGTGTGATTTCACAATGGAACAGTGTTAGGGCACAAGGAAGAAGTGTGAGAGCACAATGGAGCACTGTGAGGGCACAATGGAGCAGTTTGAGGACACAATGGATCAGTGTGAGTGCACATGTAGGAGTGAGCTGACATTATGGAGCAAACTGATGAAACAAAGGAGCAGTGTGATGATAAAGTGAAACAGTGTGAGGGCACAACGGAGCAGTATGATGACATGATGGAGCAGTGTAATGACACAAGGGAGTAGTGTGATGACACAAAGGTGTAGTGTGAGGGCACAATGGAGCAGTGTGATGACACAATGGAGCTGTGGGCACAATGGAACAGTGTGATGGTGGAATTGTGCAGAGTTTAGACATAATGGAGCAGTGTGATGACACAATGGAGCAATGTGAGGGCAAACTTGAGCAGCTTGAGGGCACAATGGAGCAGTGTGATGGTACAATTGTGCAGGCTTGGGACACAATGGAACCCTGTGATGACACAATGGACCAGTGTGAGGAAAAACTGGAGCATTGTAGGAGAAAAGTGGAAGAGTGTGAGGGAACAATAGACCAGTGTGGTGACACAATGGAGCAGGGTGATAGCACAATTGAACAGTGTGATGACACAGTTGAACAGCATGAGGGCACAATGGAACAGTGTGATGACACAATGGAGCACTGTGATGACACAATGGAGTAGTGTGAGGGCAAAATGGAGTACTGTGAAGGCACAATTGAGTAGTGTGATGGCACAAAGGAGCAGTGTGTGGGCACAGTGGAACAGTGTGATTACAAAATGGAGCACTGTGATCCACAATGGGGCAGGGTTATGGCACAATGTAGCAGTGAGATGACACAATCGAGCAGTGAGAGGGCACAATGGACCCGTGTGATGGCACAAGGGAGCACAGTCAGTGTACAATGGAACATTGTGATGACATAAAGGAGTAGTGTGATGACACAATGGAGCAGTCTGAGGGCACAATTTACCCGTGTGATAGCACAGTGGAGGAGTGTGACTGCACTAGGGAGCAGTGTGATGGCACTAGGGAGCAGTGTAATGAAACAATGGAGCAGTGTGGTGACACACTTGAGAAGTGTGATGACACAGTGGAGCAGTGTGATGACACAATGGAGCAGTGTGATGGCACAATGGAGCAGTGGGAGGGTGCAACGGAGCAGTGTGAGGGAAAAATGGTGCAGTGTGATGACACAATAGAGCAGTGTGAGGACACATTTGAGCAGCGTGAGGGCACAATGGAGCAGTGTGATGGCAGAATGGAGCAGGGTCATCAAATTTGATGACAAAATGGAGCAGTGTGATGACACAATGGAGCATTTTGAGGGCACAATGAGCCCTGTGAAGGCACAGTGGAGCAGTGTGATGGTACAATTGTGCAGGGTGTGGACTCAATGGACCAGGGTGATGACGCAATGGACCAGTGTGAGGACAAAATGGAGCATAGTGATGGAACAATGGAGGAGTGTGAGGGCACAATGGAGCAGTGTGATGACACAATGGAGCAGGAAGATGGAACAATGGAGAAGTGTGATGGCACAATGGGGCAGTGTGAGGGCAAAATGGAGCAGTGTGAAAATGAAATGGAGCCATTTGATACACAATGGAGCATGTGAGGGCACAATGGACCCGTGTGATGGCACAATGGAGGAGAGTCAGTGTACAATGGAACATTGTGATGGTATAATGGAGCAGTGTGATGACATATGGAGCAGTGTGTGGGCAAAATTGACCCATGTGATAGCACAGTGGAGCAGTGTAAGCACACTAGGGACCAGTGTGATGAAACAATGGAGCAGTGTGACGACACACTTGAGAAGTGTGATGACCCAGTGGAGCAGTGTGATGGCACAATGGAGCAGTGGGAGGGCACAACGGAGCAGTGTGAGGGAAAAATGGGGCAGTGTGAGGGAAAAATGGTGCAGTGTGATGACACAATGGAGCAGTGTGAGGGCACAATGGAGCAGTGTGAGGGCACAATGGAGCAGTGTGATGGCACAATGGAGCAGTGTGTTGACAAAATGGAGCAGGGTGATGAAACAATGGAGCAGTGTATTGACACAATGGTGCAGGGTGAGGGGACAATGGAGCACTGTGAGGGCATAATGGAGCAGTGTGATGGTACAATTGCGCAGGATGTGGAGACCATGGAGAAGTGTGATGACACAATGGACCAGTGTGAGGACAAAATGGAGCAGTGTGATAGCACAATGCAACAGTGTGATTACACAGTTGAACAGTGTGAGGGCACAATGGAGCAGTACGATGGCACAATGGAGCAGTGTGATGACACAATGGAGCAGTGTGATGACACAATGGAGTAGTGTGAGGGGACAATGGAGCAGTGTGAGGACACAATGGATCAGTGACAGCACATGTGTAGGAGTGAGATGAAATTATGGAGCAATGTGATAACAAAAAGAGCAGTGTGATGACACAGTGGAACAGTGTGTTGGTACAATGGAGCAGTGTGATGAAACAATGGAGTAGTGTGAGGGCACAATGGAGTACTATGAGGGCAAGTTGGAGAAGTGTGATGGCAAAAAGGAGTAGTGTGAGGGCACAATGGAGCAGTTTGATTACAAAATGGAGCACTGGGATACACAATGGAGCAGGGTGATGGCACAATACAGCAATGAGATGACACAATCAAGCAGTGTGAGGGCACAATGGACCTGTGTGATGGCAAAATGGAGCAGTGTCAGTGTACAATGGAACATTGTGATAGCCTATTGGAGCAGTGAGATGACACAATGGAGCATCGGAAGGCACAATTGACCCGTGTGATAGCACAGTGGAGCAGTGTGAGGGCACTAGGGAGCAGTGTGAGGAAACGAAGGATCAGCGTGATGACACACTTGAGAAGTGTGTTGAAACAGTGGAGCAGTGCGATGACACAATGGAGCAGCATGATGAAACAATGGAGCAGTGGGAGGGTGCAACGGAGCAGTGGGAGGGAAGAAAGGTGCAGTGAGAGGACGCAATGGAGCAGTGTGAGGGCACAATAGAGCAGCATGAGGGCACAATGGAGTAGTGTGATGGCACAATGGAGCAATGTGATGACAAAATGGAGCAGGGTGATGAAACAATGGAGCAGTGTGAGGGCAAAATGGAGCACTGTGAGGGCACAATGGAGCAGTTTGATGGTACAATTGTGCAGAGTGTGGACACAGTGGAGCAGTGTGATGACACAACAGACCACTGTGAGGACAAATTGGAGCATTGTGAGGGCACAATGGAGGAGTGTCAGGGGACAATGGAGCAGTGTGATGACACAATGGAGCAGTGTGATAGCACAATTGAGCATTGTGGTGAAACAGTGGAACAGTGTGAGGGCACAATGGAGCAGTGTGATGACACAATGGAGCAGTTTGATGACATAATGGAGTACTGTGAGGGCACAATGGAGTACTGTGTGGGCACAATGGAGGAGTGTGATGGCACAATGGAGCAGGAAGATGTAACAATCAGCAGTGTGATGGCACAGTGGAGGACTGTGGACACAATGGAGCAGTTTGATGAAACAATGGAGCAGTGTGATAGCACAATGCAGCAGTGTCATGACACAATGAAGCAGGATGATGGAACAATGGAACAGTTTGATGGCACAATGGAGCAGTATGAGGGCACAATGGAGTAGTGTGATTACAAAATGGAGCAATGTGATCCACAATGGAGCAGGGTGATGGCACAATGGAGCAGTGAGATGACACAATGGAGCAGTGTGAAGGCACAATGGGCCCGTGTGATGGCACAAAGGAGCAGAGTCAGTGTACAATGGAACATTGTGATGGCATAATGGAGCATTATGATGGCATAATGGAGCAGTGTGATGACACAATGAAGCAGTGTGAGGGCACAATTGCCCCGTGTGATAGCACAGTGGAGCAGTGTGAGGGCCTTTGGGAGCAGTGTGATGAAACAATGGAGCAGAGGGAGGGCACAACGGAGCAGTGTGAGGGAAAAATGGTGCAATGTGAGGACTCAATGGAGCAGTGTGATGGCACAACGGAGCAATGTGATGAGAAAAGGGAGCAGGGTGAGGAAACAATGGAGCAGTGTGATGACACAATGGAGCAGGGTGTGGGCAAAATGAAGCACTGTGAGGGCACAATGGAGCAGTGTGATGGTACAATTGTGCAGGGTGTGGACACAATAGAGCAGTGTGATGACACAATGGACCAGTGTGAGGACAAAATGGATCATTGTGAGGGCACAATGGAGGAGTGTAAGGGCACAATGGACCAGTGTGAGGACAAAATAGAGCATTGTGATGGAAAAATGGAGCCAAATGATGGAACAATGGAGCAGTGTAATGGCACAATGGAGCAGTGTGATGACACAATGGAGCAGTGTGATGACACAAAGCAGTAGTGTGAGGGCACAATGGAGCAGTGTAAGGACACAATGGAAAAGTGTGAGTGCACGTGTAGGAGTGAGATGACATTATGGAGCAATGTGATGACACAAAGGAGCACTATGATGACACAGTGGAACACTGTGAGGGCACAATGGAGCAGTGTGATGACACAATGGAGCAGTGTGATAACACAATGGAGCAGTGTGATGACACAATGGAATAGTGTGAGGGCACAATGGAGTACTGTGAGGGTCCAATGGAGGAGTGTGATGGCACAATGGAACAGTGTTATGACACAATGGACCAGTGTGAGGACAAACTGGAGCATCATGAGGGCACAATGGAGGAGCGTGAGGGCAAAATTGAGCAGTGTGATAACACAATGGAGCAGGGTGATAGCACAATGCAGCAGTGTGATTACACAGTGGAACAGAGTGAGGGCACAATGGAGCAGTGCGATGACACAATGGAGCAGTTTGATGACACAATGGAGCAGTTTGATGACACAATGCAGTAGTGTGAGGGCACAATGGAGCAGTGTGAGGACACAATGGATCAGTGTGAGCGCATGTGCAGGAGAGAGATGACATTATGGAGCAATGTGATGACACAAAGGAGCATTGTGATGACACAGTGGAACAGTGTGTGGGCACAATGGAGCAGTGTGATGACACAATGGAGCAGTGTTATGACAAAATGGTGTATTGTGAGGGCACAATGGAGTACGGTGAGGGCACAATGGAGAAGCGTGATGGCACAATGGAGCATTGTGAGGGCACAATGGAGCAGTGTGGTTACAAAATGGAGCACTGGGATACACAATGGAGCAGGGTGATGGCACAATGGAGCAGTGAGATGACACAATCGAGCAGTGGGTTGGCACAATGGACCTGTGTGATGGCACAATGGAGCAGTGTCAGTGTACAATGGAACATTGTGATGGCATAATGGAGTACTGTGAGGGCACAATGGAGCAGTATGATGACACAATGGAGCAGTGTGATAACACAATTGAGTAGTGTGATGACACAATGGAATAGTGTGAGGGCACAATGGAGTACTGTGAGGGCACAATTGAGGAGTTTGATGGCACAATGGAGCAGTGTGAGGGAACAATGGATCACTGTGAGCACACGTGTAGGAGTGAGATGACATTATGGAGCAAAGTGATGACACAAAGGCGCAGTGTGATGACACAGTGGAACAGTGTGAGGGCACAATGGAGCAGTGTGATTGCACAATGGAACAGTGTGAGGGCACAATGAAGCAGTGCAAGTGCACAATGGAACACTGTGAGGGCACAATGGAGTACTGTGAGGGGAAAATGGAGCAGTGTGATGGCACAATGGAGCAGTGTGAGGGCACAATGGAGCAGTGTGATTAGAAAAGGGAGCACTGTGATCCACAATGGAGCAGGGTGATGGCACAATGTTGCAGGGAGATGACACAATTGAGCAGTGGGAGGGCACAATGGACCGTGTGATGGCACAATGGAGCAGTGTCAATGTAAAATGGAACATTGTGATGGCATAATGGAGCAGTGTGATTACACAATGGAGCAGTGTGAGGGCACAATTGACCCGTGTGAAAGCACAGTGGAGGAGTGTGACTGCACTAGGGAGCAGTGTGATTAAACAATGGAACAGCATGATGACACACTTGAGAAATGTGATGACACAGTGGAGCAGTGTGATGACACAGTGGAGTAGTGTGATGACACAATGGAGCAGTGTGAGATCAAAATGGAGCATTGTGAGGGAAAATGGAGGAGTGTGAGGGCACAATGGAACAGTGTGATGACACAATGGAGCACTGTGATGGCACAATGCAGCAGTGTTATGACACAATGGAGCAGGATGATGGAACAATGGAGCAGTGTGATTGCACAATGGAACAGTGTGAGGGCACAATGAAGCAGTGTGAGAGCAAAATGGAGCACTGTGAGGGCACAATGGAGCAGTGTGAGGACACAATGGATCAGTGTGAGTGCACGTGTAGGAGTGAGATGACATTATGGAGCAATGTGATGACACAGTGGAACAGTGCTAGGGCACAAGGGAGCAGTGTGATGACACAATGGATCAGTTTTATGACACAATGGAGCAGCGTAATGACACAATGGAGCACAGTAATGGCACAATGGAGCAGTGTGATGGCACAGTGAAGCTGTGTGAGGCACAATGGAGCAGTGTATGGACACAATTGAGCACTGTGAGGGCAAAATGGAGCATTGTGATGGCACAATGGAGCAGTGTGATGACACAATTGAGCATTGTACAGGCACAATATAGCCCTGTGAGGGAAAAATGGAGCAGTGTGAGGGCACAATGAAGCTGTGTGAAGACGCAAAGGCACAGTATGATGGCACAATTTAGCAGCGTAAGGGCACAATGGAGCAGTGTGAGGGCACAATGGAGCAGTGGGATGACAAAAAGGAGCAGTGTGATGACAAAATGGAGCAGGGTGTTGTCAAAATGGAGCCCTGTGAGGACAGAAAGGAGCAGTGTGAGGGCACAATGGAGCACTTTGAGGGAAAAATGGAGCAGAGTGAGGGCCAAATTGAGCAGAGTGATGACACAACGCAACAGCGTGATGACACAATGGAGCATTGTGAGGGCACAATGGAACAGTGTAAGGGCACAATGGAGCAATGTGATGACATAATTGAGCAGCGTGATGACACAATGGACACGTGTGAAGTCAAAGTGGAGCAGTGTGTGGACACTAGGGAGCAGTGTGATGGCACAATGGACCAGAGGGATGACACAATGGAGCAGTGTGATGGCACAATGGAGCAACGTGATGACACAATGGAGCAGTGTGAGGACAAAATGGAGCAGCTTGTGGGCACAATGGAGGTGTGTGAGAGCACAATGGAGCAGTGTGATGACACAATGGAGCAGTGTGATGAAACAGTGGAGCATCGTGATGACACACTCAAGAATTGTGATGACACAGTGGAGCAGTGTGATGACACAATGGAGCAGTGTGATGGCACAATGGTTCAGTGGGAGGGAGAAACGGAACAGTATGAGGGAACAATGGCACAGTGTGAGGGCACTCTGGAGCAGTGTGCAGGCAGAAAGGAGCAGCATGAGGGCAAAATGCAGCAGTGTGATGGCAAAATGGAGGAATGTGATGACAAAAATGGAGCAGCGTAATGAAACATTGGAGCAGTGTGATGACACAATGGAGCAGGGTGAGGGCACAATTGAGCACTGTGTGGGCAAAAGGGAGCAGTGTGATCATACAATGGTGCAGGGTGTGGACACAATGGAGCAGAGTGATGACACAATGGTGCAGAGTCAGGACAAAATTGAGCATTGTGAGGGCACAATGGAGCAGTGTGATGACACAATGGAGCAGTATGATGGAATAATGGAGCAGTGTGATTGCATAATAGCACAGTGAGAGGGCACAATGAAGCAGTGTTTTGGCACAATGGAGCACTGTGCGGGCAAAATGGAGCAGTTTGAGCGCCCTTGGAGCAGTGAGATGACATTATGGAGCAGTGTGATGACAAAAAGGAGCAGTGTGATGACACAGTGGAACAGTGAGATGGCACAATGGAGCAGTGTGAAGGCACAACGGAGCACTGTGAGAGCACAATGGTGCAGTGTGAGGATACAATGGAGGAGTGTGAGGGAACAGTGGAGCAGGTTGAGGGCACAATGGAGCAGTGTGGTGGCCCAATGGAGCAGTGTGATGACACAATGGAGCACCGTGATGATACAATCAAGAATGTGATGAAACAAAGAAGCAGTGCAATGACACAGTGAAGCAGTGCAATGATAAAACTGAGCACTGTGATGGCACAATGGAGCAGTGTGATGACACAATGGAGCAGGGTGATGGTAAAATGGAGCACTGCGATGGCACAAATGAGCAGTGTGATGGAAAAATCGAGCAGTGAGAGGGAACAATGGACCAGAATGTGGACAAAATGGAGCTTTGTGGTGACACATTGGAGAAGTGTGAGTACAAATTGAGCAGTGTGTGAGCACAATGGAAGTGTGTGAGTGCACAATCGAGCAGTGTGGTGACACATTGTAGCAGTGTGATGACACAATGTAGCAGTGTGATGACAGAATGAAGCAGGGTGATGACACAATGGAGCAGTGTTGATGGCAAAATGGAGCAGTGTGATGACACAATGGAGCATTTTGAGGGCAGACTTGAGCGGGGTGAGAGCACAATGGGGCAGTGGGATGTCAAAATGGAGCACCATGATGACACAGTGGAGAAGTGTGTGGGCACAAAGGAGCAGTGTGAGGGCACAATGGAGAGCTGTGAGGGCACAATGGAGCAGTGTGAGGTCACAATGGAGTAGTGTGAGGGCACATTGGAGCAGTGTGAGGACCAAATGGAGAGGAGTGAGGGCCCAATTGAGCAGAGTGATGACACAACAGAACAGTGTGATGACACAATGGAGCATTGTGAGGGCACAATGGAACAGTGTAAGGGCACAATGGAGCAGTGTGATGACATAATTGATCAGCGCGATGACACAATGGACACGTGTGATGTCACAGTGGAGCAGTGTGTGGACACTAGGGAGCAGTGTGATGGCACAATGGAGCAGTGTGAGGGCACAGGGGAACAGGGTGAGGGAACAATGGAGCAGTGTCAGGGCACAATGGAGCAGTGTGAGGACACAATGTAACAGCATGATGACACAATTGAGTGGTGTGGTGGTACAATGGAGCAGTGTGATGGCACAATTGAGCAGTGTGATGGCACAATGGAGGAGCGTGATGGAAAAATGGACCAGTTTGAGGACAAAATGGAGCAGTGTGATGGCACAATGGAGCAGTGTGATGGTACAATGGAGCAGTGTAATGGCACAAATGAGCAGTGTGATGGTAAAATCGAGCAGTGTGAGGGAACAATGGACGAGAATGTGGACCCAATGGAGCTTTGTGATGACACATTAGAAAAGTGTAAGTAGAAATTGAGCAGCATGTGGGCACAATGGAAGTGTGTGAGCACACAATCGAGCAGTGTGATGACACAATGTAGCAGTGGGATGACACAATGGAGCAGGGTGATGACACAATGGAGCAGTGTGATGGCACAATGGAGCAGTGTGATGACACAATGGAGCATTTTGAGGGTACGCTTGAGCAGTGTGAGGGCACAATGGGGCAGGATTATGTCAAAGTGGAGGACCATGATGACACAGTGGAGAAGTGTGAGGGCACAATGGAGCAGTGTGATGACACAATGGAATAGGGTGAGGGCACAATGGAGCAGAGTGTTGGCACAATGGAGCAGTGTGAGGACAAAATGGAGCAGCGTTACGGCGCAATGGAGGAGTGTGAGGGTACAACGGAGCAGTGTGAGGCCACAATGGTTCAGTGTTTGGATAAAATGACGCTTTGAAGGGTACAATGGAGCACTGTGATGACACATTGGAGCAGATTGTTGACACAAGGGAGCAGCGTGATGACACAATGGAGCAGTGTGATGACACAATGGAGTAGGGTAAGGGAATAATGGAGTACTGTGAGGTCGCAAAGGAGCAGAGTGAGGGCCCAATTGAGCCAAGTGATGACACAATGGAATAGTGTGATGAAACAATGGAGCACTGTGAGGGCACAATGGAACTGTGTAAGGGCACAATAGAGCAGTGTGATGACATAATTGAGCAGCGTCATGACACAATGGACCCGTGTGATGTCACATTGGAGCAGTGTGAAGGTACTAGGGAGCAGTGTGATTGCACAATTGAGCAGTGTGAGGGCTCAAGGGAACAGAGTGAGGGAACAATGGAGCAGTGTCAGGGCACAATGGAGCAGTGTGAAGACACAATGTAACAGCGTGATGACACAATGGAGTGGTGTGGTGGTACAATGGAGTAGTGTCATGGCACAATTGAGCAGTGTGATAGGACAATGGAGGAGTGTGATGGAAAAATGAACCAGTTTGAGGACAAAATGGAGCAGTGTGATGGCACAAAGAAGCAGTGTGATGGTACGATGGAGCAGTGTGATGGCACAAATGAGCAGTGTGATGGCAAAATCGAGCAGTGTGAGGGAACAATGGACCAGAATGAGGACACAATGGAGCTTTGTGATGACACATTGGAGAAGTGTGAGCACAAATTGAGCAGCGTGTGGGCACAATGGAAGTGTGTGAGTGCACAATCAAGCAGTGTGATGACACAATGTAGCAGTGCGATGACACAATGGAGCAGGGTGATGACAAAATGGAGCAGTGTGATGGCAAAATGGAGCATTTTGAGAGCACAGTTGATCAGTGTGAGGGCAAAATGGGGCAGTGTGATGTCAAATTGGAGTACCATGATGACACAGCGATGAAGTGTGAGGGCACAATGGAGCAATAGGATGACACAATGGAGCACTGTGAGGGCACAATGGAGCAGTGTGTGGGCACAATGGAGTAGTGTGAGGGCACACTGTAGCAGTGTGAGGGCAAAATGGAGCAGAGTGATGACACAATGGAGCAGAGCGAGGACAAAATGGAACAGCGTGAGGGCACAATGGAGGTGTGTGAGGGCACAATGGAGCAGTGTTATGACACAATGGAGCTGCGTGATGACACAATGGAGCAGCGTGTTGACACAGAGTAGCAGTGTGATGACACAGTGAAAGAGTGTGATGACAGAATTAAGTAGTGTGATGGCACAGTGGACCAGAGGGATGACAGAATGGAGCAGTGTGATGGCACAATGGAGCAGTGTGATGACACAATGGAGCAGCCTGATGACACAAGTGAGCAGTGTGATGACACAAAGGAGCAGTGTGATGACACAATGGAGCAGTATGATGGAACAGGGGAGCAGTGTGATTGCACAATGGAATAGTTTGAGGGCACAATGAAGCAGTGTTAGTGCACAATGGAGCACTTTGAGGGCAAAATGAAGCAGTTTGAGTGCACTTGGAGCATTGAGATGACGTAATGGAGCAGTGTGATGACAAAAAGTAGCAGTGTGATAACACATTGGAACAGGACGAGGACACAATGGAGCAGAGTGAGGGTACATTGGAGCACTGTAAGGGCACAATGGCGCAGTGTGAGAATAAAATGGAACAGTGTGAGGGAACAATGGAGCAGAGTGAGGGCACAATGGAGCAGTGTGATGGCCCAATTTAGCAGTGTGATGACACAATGGAGCAGCGTGATGATACAATCGAGCACGTGATGACACAGATACAGTGCAGCAGTGTGATGACAAAATTGAGCAGAGTGATAGCACAAGGGAGCAGCAAGATGACACAGTAGAGCAGTGTGATGACACAGTGGAGCAGTGTGATGACACAATGCAGCTATGTGATGACAAAATTGAGCCATGTGATGGCACAATGGAGCAGTATGAGGGGACAATGGACCAGGGTGATGACACAGTGGAGCAGTGTGGTGACACAATGGAGCAGTGTGAGGGCACAATGCAGCAGAGTGATGGAACAATGGAGCAGTGTGATGACACAATGGAGTAGCGTAAGGACAAAATGGAGCAGTGTGATGGCACAATGGAGCAGTGTGAGGGCCAATGGAGCAGTGTGAGGGCACAGTGGAGCAGTGTGAGGGCAAAGTGGTGCAGTGTGAGGGCACAATTGAGCACTGGGAGGGCACAGTGGAGCATTGAGATGGCACAGTGGAACAGTGTGATGACACAATGGAGCAGTGTGTGGGCACAATAGAGCCATGTGAGGGAACAATGGAGCAGTGTGAGGGCACAATGGAGCAGTGTGAGGGCACAATGACGCAGTGTGATGGCACAGTGGAGCATTGAGAGAGCACAATGGAACAGTGTGAAGACACAATGTAAAGCCTGATGACACAATGGAGCTGTGTGATGATACAATGGAGCAGCGTGATGGCACAATGGAGCAGTGTGATGGCACAATTGAGCAGTGTGATGGCACAATGGAGCAGCGTGACAGAAAAATGGAACAGTGTGAGGACAAAATGTAGCAGTGTGATGGCACAATGGAGCAGTGTGATGGTACAATTGAGCAGTGTGATGGCACAAATGAGCAGTGTGATGGCAAAATCGAGCAGTGTGAAGAAACAATGGACTAGAATGCGACACAATGGAGGTTTGTGATGACACAATGTAGAAGTATGAGTACAAATTGAGCAGCGTGTGTGCCCAATCGAAGTGTAAGAGTGCACAATCAAGCAGTGTGATGACACAATGTAGCAGAGTGGTGACACAATGGAGCAAGGTGATGACACAGTGGAGCAGTGTGATTGCACAATGGAGCAGGGTGATGACACAATGGAAAATTTTGAGGGCACACTTGAGCAGTGTGAGGGCACAATAGGGCAGCATGATGTCAAAATGGAGCACAATGGGGGCTGGAGGGATGGCCTAGCGGTTAAGAGCGACGACCGCTCTTGCAGAGGACCCGGGTTCGATCCCCAGCACCCACATGGCGGCTAAGAACCGTCTGTGACTCCGGTTCCAGGAGAACTCCAGTTCCAGGGGAATCCGAGACTGTCTTCTGACCTCCGCGGCATCGCACGACACGGGTGCGCAGACCTGCATGCAGACAATACATTCATACACATAAAAATAAAAAAATAAATAAATAAAAATTTAAAAATGGAGCACAATGATGACAAAGTGGAGAAGCATGTGGGAAAAATGGAGCAGTGTGATGACACAATGGAACAGTGTGAGGGCACAATGGACCAGTGTGAGGGCACAATGCAGCAGTGTGAGATCACAATGGAGTAGTGTGAAGGCACATTGGAGCAGTGTGAGGACAAAATGAAGCAGTGTGAGGGCACAATGGAGCAGTGTGTGGGCACTTGGAGCAGTGAGATGACAATATGTAGCAGTGTGATGACACGATTGAGCAGTGTGTTGAAACAATGGAACAGTTAGGGCACAATGGAGCAGAGTGAGGGCAGAACAGAGCATTGTGAGGGAACAATGGCGCAGAGTGAGGACACAATGGAGCAGTGTGAGGGCACAATGGAGCAGTGCGAGGACAAAATGGAGCAGTGTGATGGCACAATGGAGCTGTCGGATGACACAATGGACCAGCGTGATGACACAATGGAGCAGTGTGATAACACAATGGAATGTGGTGAGAGCACAATGGAGCAGTGTGATGGTCCAGTTATGCAAGGTGTGGGCATAATGGAGCACTGTGATGAAAAAAGGGAGCAGTGTGATGACAAAAGGGAACAATGTGAGGACAAATTGGAGCAGTGTGAGGGCAAAATGGAGGAGTTTGAGGGCACAATGGATCAGTGTGATGACACAATCAGCAGGGTGAGGGCACAATGGAGCATAATGTTGGAAAAATGGAGCAGTGTGAGGGTACAATGGAGCAGTGTGAGGGCACAGTGGAGCAGAGTGAGGGCACAATTGAGCACTGTGAGGACACAATGCAGCATGGTCATGGCACAATGGAGCAGTGTGATGACATAATGGAGCAGCATATGGGCAAAATGCAGCAGTGTGAGGGCACAATGGAGCAGTGGGATGACAAAAAAGAGCAATGTGATGACACAGTGGAGTAGTGTGATATCACAATTGAGCCCTGTGGGGGCAAAAAGGAGCAGCCTGAGGGCAGAATGGAGCCCTGTGAGGGTAAAATTTGAGCAGTGTGATGGCACAATGAATCAGCGTTCCTGCACAATTGAGCAGTGTGAGGGTACAATGGAGCAGAGTGATGACACAATGGAGCAGTGTGAGGACAAAATGGAACAGCGTGAGGGCACAATGGAGGTGTGTGAGGGCACAATGGAGCAGTGTGGTGACACAATGGAGCAGCGTGATGAAACAATGGAGCAGCGTGATGACACAGCAGAGAAGTGTGTAACACAGTGGAGCAGTGTGATGACACAAGGGAGCAGTGTGGTGGCACAATGCAGCAGTGGGAGGGTGTAACGGAGCAGTGTGAGTGAGAAATGGTGCAGTATGATGACACAATGGAGCAGTGTGAGGGCATAATTGAGCAGCGTGAGGCTAAATTGGAACTGTGTGATGGCACAAAGGAGCAGTGTGATGGCACAATGGAGCAGTGTGAGGGAACAATGTACCAGTGTAAGGACACAATGGAGGACTGTGATGGCACAATGGAGCAGTGTGATCGCACAAATGAGCAGTGTGATGGCAAAATGGAGCAGTGTGAGGAAACAATGGACCACTGTGAGGACACAATGGAGCAGTGTGATGACACAATGGAGCAGTGTGATGACACAATGGACCAGCGTGATGACACAATGGAACAGTGTGATAACACAATGGAACATGGTGAGGGCACAATGGAGCAGTGTGATGACACAATGGAGCAGCGTGATGAAACAATGGAGCAGCGTGGTGACACAGTGGAGAAGGTTGTAACACAGTGGAGCATTGTGATGACACAATGGAGCAGTGTGATGGCACAATGCAGCAGCATGCGGACACAGTAGATCTGTGTGATGACACAGTGGAGCAGTGTGATGACACAATGGAACTGTGTGACGGACAATGGACCAGTGTGAGGATACAATGGAGGAGTGTGTTGGCACAAAGGAGCAGTGTGGTAGCACCATGAAGCAGTGTGAGGGAACAATGTACCAGTGTAAGGACATGATGAAGGTCTGTGATGGTACAATGGAGCAGTGTGATGGCACAAATGAGCAGTGTGATGGCAAAATGGAGAAGTGTGAGGGAACAATGGACCAGTGTGAGGAGACAATGGAGCAGTGTGATGACACAATGGTGCAGTGGGAGGACAAAATGGAGCAGTGGGAGGACACAATATAGGAGTGTGAGTGTACAATCGAGCAGTGAGATGACACAATGTAGCTGTGTGGTGACACAATGGAAAAGTGTGATGACACAATGGAGCAGTGTGATGGCACAATGGAGCTGTGTGATGACACAAAGGAGCTCTGTGAGGGCACAAAGGAGCAGGGTGAGGGCACAATGGAGCACTGTGAGGGAAAATGGAGCAATGTGATGGCAGGATGGATCAATGTGAGGACAAAATGGAGTACTGGGATCCACAATGGAGCAGGGTGATGGCACAATGGAGCCGTGTGATGACACAAAGGAGCTCTATGAGGGCACAAATTAGCAGGGTGAGGGCACAATGGAGCACTGTGAGGGAAAATGGAGCAATGTGATGGCACGATGGATCAGTGTGAGGACAAAATGGAGTACTGGGATTCACAATGGAGCAGGGTGATGGCACAATGGAGCTGTGTGATGACAAAATGGAGCCACATGATGACACAATGGAGCAGCGTTTTAACACAGAGAAGCAGTGTGATGGCACAATGGAGCAGCGGGATGACACAATGGAGGAATTTGATGACACAATGGAGCATTGTGATGACACAAAGGAACAGTCTGAGGAAAAAATGGAGCAGCTTGAGGGCACAATGGAGGACTGTGAGGGCATAATGGAGCAGTGTGATGACACAATGGAGCAGCGTGATGAAACAATGGAGCAGCGTGATGACACAGTTGAGAAGAGTGATGACACAGGGAAGCAGTGTGATGACAGAATGGAGCAGTGTGATAGCAATATGGAGCAGTGGGAGGGTGCAACAGAGAAGTGTGAGGGAAGAATGGCGCAGTGTGAGGACAAAATGGAGCAGTGTGAGGGCACAATGGAGCAGTGTGAGGGCAAAATGGAGCAGTGTGATGGCACAATCCATTGTGATGACAAAATGGAGCAGCGTGATGAAACAAGGGAGCAATGTGATGTCAAAATGGAGCAGGGTGATGGCACACTGCAGCACTGTGAGGCCACAATGGAGCAGTGTGATGGTCCAATGGAGCAAGCTGTGGACAAAATGGAGCAGTGTGATGACACAATGGAGCAGTGTGAGGACAAATTTGAGCATTATGAGGGCACAATGGAGGAGTGTGAGGACAAAATGGAGCTGTGTGAGGGCACAATGGAGCAGTGTGATGATACAATATAGCAGGGTGAGTGCACAATGCAGCAGGGTGAGGGCACAATTGAGCAGTGTTGGCACAATGGAGCAGTGTGAGGACAAAATGGAGCAGCATGAGGGCACAATGGAGGAGTGCGAAGGCACAATGGAACAGTGTGAGGGCACAATGGAGTAGTGTGTGGACAAAATGGAGCAGTGTGAGGACACAATAGAGCAGGGTGATGACACAATGGAGCAGCGTGATGACACAAGGTAGTAGCTTGATGAAACAATGGAGCAGTGTGATGACACAATGGAGCAGTATGATGTAACAACGGAGCAGTGTGATTGCACAATGGAACAGTGTGAGTGCACAATGATGCAGTATGAGGGCACAATGGAGCACTGTGAGGCTAAAATGCAGCAGTGTGATTGCACATGGTGCAGTGAGATGACATTATGGAGCAGTGTGTTGATATAAAGGAGCAGTGTGATGACACAGTGGAACAGTGTGAGGGTACAATGGAGAAGTTTGAGGGCACAACGGAGCACTGTGAGGGCAAAATGGCGCAGTGTGAGGACACAATGGAGCAGTGTGAAGGAACAATGGAGCAGCGTGAGGGCACAATGGAGCAGTGTGATGGCCCAATGGAGCAGTGTGATGACAGAGGGGAGCAGCGTAATGATACAATCGAGCATGTGATGACACAGAGAAGTAGTGCAATGACACAGGGGAGCAGTGTGATGGCACAATGGAGCAGCGTGATGACACAGTGTAGCAGTGTGATGACACACTGGAGCAGTGTGATGGCACAATGGAGCTATGTGATGACACAAAGGAGCAGTGTGATGGCACAGTGAAGCAGTGTGATGACACAATGGAGCAGTGTGATGGCACATTGGAGCAGTGTAATAGCACAATTGAGCACAGTGATGACACACGAAGCAATGTGATGACACAATGGAGCACTGTGAGGGCACAATGGAACTGTGTAAGGGCAAAATGGAACAGTGTAGTGACACAATGGAGCACTGTGATGGCACAATGGAGAATTGTGATGGCAAAATAGAGCAGTATGATGACACAATGGAGTTTTTTTTATTGTACAAGCACAATAGAACACTGTGAGGTCACAATGGAGCCCTGTGAGGGAACAAAGAAACAGTGTGGGGGCAAAATGGAGCACTCAGGGAATTGAAAATAGTTGAGAAAACAAAGATGCGTCCAGTCAAACTGAAGGAAATGGAAAACGCCAAGTATTACAGACGCGATTTACAGCCAATCTGCTTAAACTCTCAGCCTGAAGCAAAGTATTTGATTCTTCTTCTGTGTTAAAGAACTACTACATGCTCTTTTTCCTACAATCATCTAGAAAGAAGTTTTTCTAATAGGAACGAAAGAGACAGTGTTTGCATGCATCTTCACCCTCTTATCAAATTGCAGTTTATTTTACTCAACAGTTAAGGAACTAATGGTTGTTCTTACTGCCTCTAAGAAGCAAGTTCCTAACAAGAAGGGACTAGGCAATATGTGGCTGCCTTCAGTAACACTGAAAACATTATGTAACTGATGGAAATGAAAGCATATATGATAAAACTCAAGGAATTGATAACATTTGTGAAATAAAAGATTCATGCAGTCAAGCTGAAGGAACTGAAAAACACCATTATTAGAGACATGATTTGGAGCTAATCTGCTTTAAATCTTGGCCTGCAGCAACTTATTTGTTTCTACTGTGTTAAGGAACTACTGCATGCTCGTCTTCCTACAATCATCTAGAAAGAAGGTTTTCTAATAGGAAAGAATGAGACAGTGTTTGAATGCACAGCATTAGATAACTGAAGGAAATGAAAGCATACGTCATACAACTCAGAGAATTAAAACCATTGACAATAGGTAGATGCGTCCAGTCAAGCCGAAGGAACTGGAAAATGCCATGTATTACAGACGCGATTTACAGCTAATCTGCTTTAACTCTTGGCCTGCAGCAATGGGGTATTTGTTTCTTCTTCTGTGTTAAAGAAATACCACACGCTCTTCTTCCTACAATCATCTAGAAAGGTTTACGAATATTAAAGAAAGAGACACTGTTTGCATGCACAGCATTAGTTATCGGAATGAAATGAAAGCACATATGATAAAACTCAGGGAATTCAAAACAGTTGAGAAAACGAAGATGCATACTGTCAAGCTGAAGGAATTAAAAACGCCATATATTAGAGATGAGATTTGCAGCTAATCTGCTTTAACTCTTGGCCTACAGAAACGTATTTGTTTCTTCTGTGTTAACGCATTAGTTATCTAAATGAAATGAAAGCACATATGATAAAACTCAGGGAATTAAAAACAGTTGAGAAAACGAAGATGCATACAGTCAAGTTGAAGGAATTAAAACCGCCATGTATTAGAGATGAGATTTGCAGCTAATCTGCTTTAACTCTCGGCCTAAGGCAACGTATTTGTTTCTTCTGTGTTAAGGAACTACTGCATTCTCATCTTCCTACAATCATCTAGAAAGAAGGCTTTTCTAATAGGAAAGAATGAGTCAGTGTTTGAATGCAGAGCATTAGTTAACTGAAGGGAATTAAAACCCTTGAGAATAGGTAGATGAGCCCAGTCAAGCTGAAGGAACTGGAAAACGCCATGTATTACAGACGGGATTTACAGCTAATCTGCTTTAACTCTAGGCCTGTAGCAAGGCAGTATTTGTTCCTGCTTCTGTGTTAAAGAAATACTGCATGCTCTTCTTCCTACAATCATCTAGAAAGGTTTACGAATATTAAAGAAAGAGACACTGTTTGCATGCACAGCATTAGTTATCTGAAGGAAACCAAAGCATATATGATAAAACTCAGGGAATTAAAAACAGTTGAGAAATCGAAGATGCATACAGTCAAGCTGAAGGAACTAGAAAACGCCATTTGTTACAGACACGATTTACAGTTAATCTGCTTTAACTCTCGGCCTGCAGCAACGTATTTGTTTCTTCTGCGTTAAGGAACTACTACATGCTCGTCTTCCTACGATCATCTAGAAAGAAGGTTTTCTCATAGGAAAGAATGAGACAGTGTTTGAATGCACAGCATTAGTTAACTGAAGGAAATGAAAGCATACGTGACAGAACTCTGGGAATTAAGACATTTGGGAATAGGTAGATGCGTCCAGTCAAGCTGAAGGAGCTAGAAAACGCCATGTATTACAGACACGATTTACAGATAATCTGCTTTAACTCTTGGCCTACAGCAACGTATTTGTTTCTTCTGTGTTAAAGAAATACTGCAAGCTCTTCTTCCTAAAATCATCTAGAAAGGTTTATGAATATTAAAGAGACACTGTTTGCATGCACAACATTAGTTATCTGAAGGAAATGAAAGCATATACTAAAAATCTCATGGATTTCAAAACAGTTGAGTAAACGAAGATGAATACAGTCAAGCTGAAGAAACTGAAAAAGGCCATGTATTAGAGACGTGATTTGCAGCTAATCTGCTTTAACTCTCAGCCTCCAGCAGTGTATTTGTTTCTTCTGTCTTAAGGAACTACTGAATGCTCGTCTTCCTACAATCATCTAGAAAGAAGGTTTTCTAATAGGAAAGAATGAGACAGCATTTGAATGCACAGCATTACTTAACTGAAGGAAATGAAAGCATATGTGATACAACTCAGGGAATTAAAACCATTGAGAATAGGTAGATGCGTCCAGTCAAGCTGAAGGAACTGGATTTTGCCATGTATTACAGACAGGATTTACAGCTAATCTTTAACTCTCAGCCTGCAGCAACGTATTTGCTTCTTCTTCTGTGTTAAAGAAATACTGCATGCTCTTTTTCCTACGATCACCTAGAAAAGTTTTTCTAATAGGAAAGAAAGAGACAGTGTTTGAATGCACAGCATTAGTTAATTGAAGGAAATGAAAGCACATATGATAAAACTCAGGGAATTGAAAATAGATGAGAAAACAAAGATGCCTCCAGGCAAGCTGAAGGAACTGGAAAACACCATGTATTACCAACCTGATTTACAGCTAATCTGCTTTAACTCTCGGCCTGCAGCAACGTGCTATTTGTTTTTTCTTCTGTGTTAAAGAAATACTGCATGCTATTCTTCCTACAGTCATCTAGAAACAAGTTTTTCTAATAGGAAAGAAAGAGACAGTGTTTGTATGGACATCATTAGTTAACTGAAGGAAATGAAATCATATATGATACAACTCAGGGAACTAAAACTGTTGAGAATAGGTAGATGCGTCCAGTCAAGCAGAAGGAATTGGAAAACGCCATGTATTACAGATGCCACTTACAGCTAATCTGCTTTAACTTTTCGCCTGCAGTAACGTACTTGTTTCTTCTTCTGTGTTAAAGAAATAATGCACGCCCTTCTTCCTACAATCACCTTGAAAGAAGTTTATCTAATAGGAAAGAAAGAGACAATGTTTGCATGGAGAGCATTAGTTAACTGAGGGAAATGAAATCATATATGATAAAACTCAGAGAATTGAAATCAGTTGAGACAACGAAGATGCGTCCAGTCAAGCTGAAGGTACTGGAAAAGGCCATGTATTACAGACGCGATTTACAGCTAATCTGCTTCTGTTTTAAGGAACTACATCACGCTCGTCTTCTTACAATCATCTAGAAATGTTTATGAATATTAAAGAAAGATACACTGTTTGCATGCACAGCATTAGTTATGTAAAGGAAATGAATGCATATATGATAATACTCAGGGAATTAAAAAGAGTTGAGAAAACGAAGATTCATACAGTCAAGCTGAAGGAACTGAAAAACGCCATGTATTAACGATGCAATGGAAAGCTAATCCGCATGAACTCTCAGCCTGCAGCAACGTATTTTTTTCTTCTGCATTAAGGAACTTCTGCATGCTCGTCTTCCTACAATCATCTTAAAAGAAGGTTTTCTAATAGGAAATAATGAGACAGTATTTGAATCCACAGTATTAGTTAACTGAAGGAAATGAAATCATATGTGATACAACTCAGGGAATTAAAACCATTGAGAATAGGTAGATGCGTCCAGTCAAGCTGAAGGAACTGGAAAATGCCATGTATTACAGACGAGATTTACAGATAATCTGCTTTAACTCTCTGCCTACAGCAACATATTTGTTTCTTCTTCTGTGTTAAAGAAATTCTGCACACTCTTCTTCCTACAATCATCTAGAAAAGTTATCCTAATAGGAAAGAAAGAGACAGTGTTTGCATGGACAGCATTAGTTAACTGAAGGAATTGAAAGCACATGTGATAAAACTCAGGGAATTGAAAACAGTTGAGAAAACGAAGATGCGTCCAGTCAACCTGAAGGTACTGGAAAACGCCATGTATTACAGACACGATTTACAGCTAGTCTGCTTTAACTCTCGACCGTCAGCAACGTGGTATTTGTTTCTTCTTCGGTTTTAAGGAACTACATCAAGCTCTTCCTCCTACAATCATCTAGAAAGTTTTAGGAATATTAAAGAAAGAGACACTCTTTGCATGCACAACATTAGTTATCTGAAGGAAATGAAAGCATATATGATAAATCTCAGGGAATTAAAAACAGTTGAGAAATCGAAGATGATTACAGTCAAGCTGAAGGAACTGAAAAACGCTATGTATTAGAGACGCGATTTGCACGATGTCAAAAGGGAACACCGTGATGACACAGTGGAGCAGTGTGAGTTCTCAATGGAGCAGTGTGAGGTCACAATGGAGCAGTGTGAGGGCACAATGGAACAGTGTGAGGGCACAATGGAGCAGTGTGAGGTCACAATGGAGCAGTGTGAGGTCACAATGGAGCAGTGTGAGGACACTTGGAGCAGTGAGATGACATTATGGAGAAGTGTGATGACACAATGGAGCAGTGTCATGGCACAATGGAACAGTGTAAGGGCACAATGTGCAGTATGAGGGCACAATGGAGAACAGTGAAGGCAAAATGGCGCAGTTTGAGGACACAATGGAGCAGTCTGTGGGTACTTGGAGTAGTGAAATGACATTATTGAGCAGTGTGATGTCAAAATGTATCCCTGTGAGGGCAGAAAAGAGCATCGTGAGGGCACATGGAGCACTGAGAGCGTAAAATGGAGCAATGTGATTGCACTATGGATCAGCGTGATGGCAAAATGGAGCAGTGTGATGGCACAATGGAGCAGTGTGAGGGGACAATGGACCAGTGTGATGACACAATGGACCAGAGTGAGGGCACAATGGAGCAGTGTGATGGCACAATTGAGCAGTTTGAAGGCACAATGTAGCAGCATGAAGGAACAATGGAGCAGTGTGATGAGATAATGGAGCAGCTTAAGGACACAATGGAGCAGTGTGATGGTACAATGGAGCTGAGTAAGGGCAAAATGAAGCAGTGTGATGGCAAAATTTAGCAGTGTGAGGGCAAAATTGAGCAGTGTGAGTGCACAATGGAGCTGTGTGAGGTTACAATGGAGCAGTGTGAGGGCATATTGGAGCAGTGTGAGGACACAGTGGTGCATTGTGAGTGCACACTGAAGCAGTATGAGGATACTTGGACCTGTGAGATGACATTATGGAGCAGTGTGATGATAAAATGGAGCAGTGTGATGACATAATGGAACAGTGTGTGGCCACAATGATGTAGTTGAGGGCACAATGGAGCACTGTGAGGGCACAATGGTTCAGTGTGATAGCACAGTGGAGCAGTGTGATGGTCCAATGGAGCAGTGTGATGACACAATAGAGCAGCGTGATGACACAGAGAAGCAGTGTGGTGACACAGTGGAGCAGTGTGATGACAAAATTGAGCAGTGTGATGGCACAATGGAGCAGTGTGATGGCACATTGGAGCAGTGTGATGACACAATTGAGCAGTGTGATGGCACAATGTAGCAGTGTGATGACACAATGGAGCAGTGTGATGGGACAATTGAGCAGAGTGATGACACAATGGTGCAATTTGTGGGCACACTGGAGCAGTGTGAGGGCACAATGGAGCAGCACGATGTCCAAATGGAACACCATGATGACACAGTGGAGCAGTGTGAGTTCACAATGGAGCACTGAGATGACAGAATGGAGCAGTGTGAGGGCACAATGGAACAGTATGAGGGCACAATGGAGCAGTGTGAGGTCACAATGGAGCAGTGTGAGGGCACATTGGAGCAGTGTGAGGACACAAGGGGGCAGTCTGAGGGCACTTGGAGTAGTGAGATGACATTATTGAGCAGTGTGATGACACAATGGAGCCGTGTGATGACACAATGGAACAGTGTCAGGGCACAATGGAGGGGTGTGAGGGCACAACGGAGCAGTACGGGGGAAAATGGTGCAGTGTGAGGACACAATGGAGCAGTGTGAGGGCACAATGGAGCAGCATGAGGGCACAATGAACCCATGTGATGGCGCAATGGAGCAGCGTGATGACACAGTGTAGCAGTGTAATAACACAGTGGAGGAGTGTGATGGAACAATGGAGCTGTGTGATGACACAATGGAGAAATGTGATGGCACAGTGAAACAGTATTATGACACAATGGAGCAGTGTGATGGCACATTGGATCAGTGTGATGCCACAATTGAGTAGAGTGATGACACAATGGAGCAGTGTGATGACACAATGGAGCAGTGTGATGATACAATGGAGCAGTGTGATGGCACATTGGAGCAGTGTGATGCCACAATTGAGTAGAGTGATGACACAATGGAGCAGTGTGATGACACAATGGAGCACTCTGAGGGCACAATGGAGCAGTGTAAGGGAACAATAGAGCAGTGTGAGGGCACAATGGTGCCGAATGATGGCAAGATGGATCAGTGTGATGACACAATTGAGCAGTGTGGTGATAAAATAGAGCATTGTGAGGGCACAATGGTGCAGTGTGATACCACAATGTAGCATTGTGATGTGACAATGGAGCAGTGTGATAACACAATAGTGCATTTTGGGGGCACAATGGAGCAGTGTGTGGGCACCATGGAGAAGCATGATGTCAAAATGGAACACAATGTTGACACAGTGCAGCAGTGTGAGGTCACAATGGAGCAATGTGATGACACAATGGAGCAGTGTGAGGGCACAATGGAGCAGTCTGAGAGCACTTGGAGCAGTGAGATGACATTAAGGAGCAGTGTGATGACACAATGGAGCAATGTGATGACATAATAGAACAGGGTGAGGGCACTATTGAGCACTGTGTGGGCACAATGGAGCATTGTGATGGCACAATTGAGCAGTGTGCGGGCACAATAGAGCACTGTGAGGGAACAATGGAGCAGAGTGAGGGCACAATGAAGCATTGTGAGGGCACAATGGAGCAATCTGAGGTCACAATGGAGCAGTGTGAGGGTACATTGGAGCAGTGTGAGGTCACAATGGAGCTGTGTGTGGGAAAAATGGAGCAGTGTGAGGGCACTTGGAGCAGTGAGATGACATTATGAAGCATTGTGATGACACAATGGAGCAATGTGATGACACAATAGAACAGGGTGAGGGCACAGTTGAGCACTGTGAGGGCACAATGGAGCAGAGTGAGGGCACAATGAAGCAGTGCGAGGACACAATGATGCAGTGTGATGGCACAAAGGAGCAGCATGAGGGCACAATGTAGCAGTGTGAGGGCACAATGGAGCAGTGGGATGACAAAAAAGCAGTGTGATGACAAAAGAGCAGTGTGATGACACAATGGAGCAGTGTGATGTTACAATGGATCCCTGTAAGGCACAAAAGAGCAGTGTGAGGGCAGAATGGAGCACTGAGAGGGTAAAATGGAGCAGTGTGATTGCACTATGGATCAGCATGATGGCACAATGGAGCAGTGTGATGGCACAATGGAGCAGTGTGATGACACAATGGAGCAGTGTGATGTTACAATGGATCCCTGTAAGGCACAAAAGAGCAGTGTGAGGGCAGAATGGAGCACTGAGAGGGTAAAATGGAGCAGTGTGATTGCACTATGGATCAGCATGATGGCACAATGGAGCAGTGTGATGGCACAATGGAGCAGGGTGAGGGGACAGTGGACCAGTGTGATGACACAGTGGACCAGAGTGAGGGCACAATGGAGCTGTGTGATGGCACAACGGAGCAGTGTGAGGGCACAATGTAGCAGCGTGAGGGAACAATGGAGCAGTGTGATGGCACAACGGAGCAGCTTAAGGACAAAATGGAGCAGTGTGATGGCACAATGGAACAGAGTGAGGGCAAAAAGAAGCTGTGCGAGGTTACAAGGGAGCAGTGTGTGTGCACATTGGAGCAGTGTGAGGACACAGTGGTGCAGTGTGAGTGCAGAATGGAGCAGTATGAGAACACATGGAGATGTGAGATGACATTATGGAGGAGTGTGATGATACAAAGGAGAAGTGTTATGACACAATGGAACAGTGTGAGGCCACAATGATGTAGTGTGAGGGCAAAATGAAGCACTGTGTGGGCACAATGGTTCAGTGTGATAGCACAGTGGAGCAATGTGATGGCCCAATGGAGCATTGTGATGACAGAATGGAGCAGCGTTATGACACAATTGAGCAGCGTGATGACACAGAGATGCAGTGTGATGACATATTAGAACAGTGTGATGACATAATTGAGCAGTGTGATGGCACAATGGAGCAGTGTGATGGCACATTGGAGCAGTGTGATGACACAATTGAGCAGTGTGATGGCACAATGGAGTAGTGTGATGGGACAAGGGAGCAGAGTGATGACACAATGGTGAATTTTGTGGGCACACTAGAGCAGTTTGTGGGCATAATGGAGCAGCACAATATTAAAGTGGAACACCATGATGACACAGTTGAGCAGTGTGAGTTCACAATGGAGCAGTGTGAGGGCATAATGGAGCAGTGTGAGGGCACAATGGAGCAGTGTGAGGTCACAATAGAGCAGTGCGAGGGCACATTGGAGCAGTGTGATGTTACAATGGATCCCTGTAAGGCACAAAAGAGCAGTGTGAGGGCAGAATGGAGCACTGAGAGGGTAAAATGGAGCAGTGTGATTGCACTATGGATCAGCATGATGGCACAATGGAGCAGGGTGAGGGGACAGTGGACCAGTGTGATGACACAGTGGACCAGAGTGAGGGCACAATGGAGCTATGTGATGGCACAACGGAGCAGTGTGAGGGCACAATGTAGCAGCGTGAGGGAACAATGGAGCAGTGTGATGGCACAACGGAGCAGCTTAAGGACAAAATGGAGCAGTGTGAGGGCACAATGGAGCAGTGTGAGGTCACAATAGAGCAGTGCGAGGGCACATTGGAGCAGTATGAGGACAAAATGGAGCAGAGTGAGTGCACAATGGAGCAGCATGACAGAACAATGGAGCAGTGTGATTACACAACGGAGCAGTGTAATGACACAATGGAGCAGTGTGATGGCACAATGGAGCAGTGTCAGGGCACAATTAAGCACTGTGTGTGCACAATTCATCACTGTGAGGGCACGATGGAGCATTATGATGCCATAATGGAGCAGGGTGATGACACAATGGAGCACTGGGCGGGCACAATAGAGAACTGTGAGGGAACAATGGAGCAGCGTGAGGGCACAATGAAGCAGTGTGAGGACACAATGATGCAGTGTGAGGGCACAATGGAGCAGCGTGAGGGCAAAATGGAGCAGTGTGAGGGCACAGTGGAGCAGTGGGATGACAAAAAGGAGCAGTGTGATGAAACAATTGAGCAGTGTGATCTCACAGTGGAGCCATGTGAGGGCACAAAGTGCAGCGTGAGGGCACAATGGAGCACTGTGAGGGAAAAATGTAGGAATGTGATGGCACAATGGATCAGTGTGATGGCACAATTGAGCAGTTTGAGGGCACAATGGAGCAGAGTGATGATACAATAGAGCAATTTGATGATGCAATGGAGCATTGTGATGGCACAATGGAATAGTGTGATAACAAAATGGAGCACTGTGATCCACAATGGAGCAGGGAGATGGCAAAATGGAGGAGTGTGATGACACAATGGATCCATGAGATGACACAATGGAGCAGCGTGATGACACAGAGAAGCAGTGTGATGACACAGTGAAGCAGTGTGATGACACAGCTGAGCAGTGTGATAGCACAATTGAGCAGCGTGATGACACAATGGAGCAGAGTGATGTAACAATGGAGCAGTGTGATGACATAATTGAGCAGCGTGTTGACACAATGGACTAGTGTGATGGCACAATGGAGCAGTGTGAGGGCACAATGGAGTAGCATGAAGGCACCATGGAGCACTGTGAGGGCACAATGGAGCAGTGTTAGGGCACAATGGAGCAGGATGAGGAAATAATGGAGCTCTGAGAGGGAACAAATGCTGCAGAGTGAGGGCAAAATGGAGCAGCGTGATGACACACTTGAGAAGTGTGATGACACAGTGGAGCAGTGTGATGACATGATGGAGCAGCGTGATGAAACAATGGAGCAGAGTGATGACACACTTTTGAAGTGTGATGACATAGTGGAGCAGTGTGATGACACAATGGAAAAGTGTGATGGCACAATGGAGCAGTGGGAGGGGGCAACGGAGCAGTGTGAGGGAAAAATTGTGCAGTGTGAGGACACAATGGAGCAGTTAGAGGGCACAATTGAGCAGGGTGAGGGCACAATGGAGCAGTGTGATGGCAAAATGGAGCAATGTGATGACAAACTGGAGCAGGGTGATGAAACAATGGAGCAGTGTGATGACACAATGGAGCAAGGTGAGGGCACAATAGAGCACTGTGGGAGAAAATGGGGCAGTGTGATGGTACAATTGTGAAGGGTGTTGACACAATGCAGAAGTGGGATGACACACTGGACCAGTGTGAGGATAAAATGGAGCATAGTGAGGGCACAATGGAGGAGTGTGAGGGCACAATAGAGCAGTGTGATGACATAATGGAGCAGTGTGATAGCACAATGCAGCTGTGTGATGACACAATGGAGCAGAATGATGTAACAATGGAGCAGTGTGATTGCACAATGGAACAGTGTTAGGGCACAATGAAGAAGTGTGAGAGCACAATGGAGCACTGTGAGGGCACAATGGAGCAGTGTGAGGACACAATGGATGAGTGTGACCACACGTGTAGGAGTGAGATGACATTATGAAGCAAACTGATGACACAAAGGAGCAGTGTGATGACAGAGTGGAATGGTGTGAGGGCACAATGGAGCAGTATGATGACACGATGGAGCAGTGTAATGACACAATGGAGTAGAATGATGACACAATGGGGTAGTGTGAGAGCACAATGGAGCAGTGTGAGGGCACAATAGAGGAGTGGGAGGGCACAATTAAGCAGTGTGAATGCACAATTGAGCACTGTGAGAGCACAATGGAGCATTGTGATGGCACAATAGAGCAGTATGTTGACACAATGGAGCAGTGTGAGGACAAAATGGAGCAGCATGAGGGCACAATGGAGCAGTGTGATGACACAATGGAGCAATGTGATGACACAATGGAGCAGCATAATGACACAATGGAGCACAGTGATGGCACAATGGAGAGTGTGAGGGCACAATGTAGCAGTGTTTGGGCACAATTGAACACTGTGAGGGTACAATGGAGCATTGTGATGGCACAATGGAGCAGTGTAATGACATAACGGAGCAGTGTATGGGCACAATAGAGCACTGTGACGGAACAATGGAGCAGTGTGAGGGCACAATGAAGCTGTGTGTGGACACAAAGGCGCAGTGTGATGGCAGTCAATCTGAAGGAATGGAAAAACGCCATGTATTAAAGACGTGATTTGGAGCTAATCTGCATTAACACTCTGCCTGCAGCCACGGATTTTTTTCTTCTGTGTAAAGGAACTACTGCATGCCCATCTTCCTACAATCATCTAGAAAGAAGGTTTTCTATTATGAAAGAATGAGACAAGAAGGCTTGGACAGCATTAGTTAACTGAAGGAAATGAAAGCATATGTGATACAACTCAGGGAAATAAAACCATTAAGAATAGGTAGATTCATCCAGTCAATCTGAAGGAACTTGAAAACGCCATGTATTACAGACGGGATTTACAGCTAATCTTCTTTAACTCTCGGCCAGCAGCAACGTGGTATTTGTTTCTTCTTCTGTGTTAAAGAAATACTGCAAGCTCTTCTTCCTAAAATCATCTAGAAAAATTTACGAATATTAGACACTGTTTGAATGCACAACATTAGTTATCTGAAGGAAATGAAAGCATATATTAAAAATCTCAGGGAATTCAAAACAGTTGAGCAAAAGAAGATGCATACAGTCAAGCTGAAGGAACTGAAAAATGCCATGTATTAGAGACACGATTTGCAGCTAATCTGCTTTAACTCTCTGCCTCCAGCAGCGTATTTGTTTCTTCTGTGTTAAGGAATTGCTGCATGCTCGTCTTCCTATGATCATCTAGAAAGAAGGTTTTCTAATAGGAAAGAATGAGACAGCATTTGAATGCACAGCATTAGTTAAGTGAAGGAAATGAAAGCACTGCACGCTCCTGTTCCTACAATCATCTAGAAAAGATTTTCTAATAGGAAAGAATGAGACAGTGTTTGAATGCACAGCATTACTTAAATGAAGGAAATGAAAGCATAAGTGATACAACTCAGGGAAATAAAACCGTTGAGAATAGGTTGATGCACCCAGTCAAGCTGAAGGAACTGGAAAACGCCATGTATTACAGACGCGATTTATAGCTAATGTGCTTTAACTTTCGGTCTGCAACAACGTATTTGTTTCTTCTTCTATGTTAAAGAAATACTGCACGCTCTTCTTCCTACAATCATCTAGAAAAATTTTTCAAATAGGAAAGAATGAAACAGTGTTTGAATGCACAGCATTAGTTAACTGAAGGAATGAAAGCATACGTGATAAAACTCCGGGAATTAAGACCTTTGGGAATAGGTATATCTGTCCAGTCAAGGTGAAGGAACTAGAAAGTGCCATGTATTACAGACGCGATTTACAGCTAATCTGCTTTAAGCCATGTACTACAGACGAGATTTACAGCTAATCTGCTTTAAGTCTCGGCGTGCAGCAACGTATTTGTTTCTTCTTCCGTGTTAAAGAAATACTGCACGCTCTTGTTCCTACAATCATCTAGAAAAGGTTTACAAATAGGAAAGAATGAGACAGTGTTTCAATGCACAGCATTAGTTAACTGAAGGAAATGAAAGAATATGTGATACAACTGAGGGAAATAAAACCGTTGAGAATAGGTAGATGCGTCCAGTCAAGCTGAAGGAACTGGAAAACGCCATGTATTACAGACGCGAATTACAGCTAATCTGCTTTAACTTTCGGTCTGCAGCAACGTATTTGTTTCTTCTGTGTTAAAGAAATACTGCACGCTCTTCTTCCTACAATCATCTAGAAAAGGTTTTCAAGTAGGAAAGAGTGAGTCAGTGTTTGAATGCACAGAATTAGTTAACTGAAGGAAATGAAAGAATACATGATACAATTCTGGAAATTAAGAAAAGGTTTTCAAATAGGAAAGAGCGAGTCAGTGTTTGAAAGTACAGCATTAGTTAACTGAAGGAAATGAAAGAATACGTGATACCACTCCGGGAACTAAGACCTTTGCCAATAGGTAGATGCATCCAGTCAAGCTGAAGGAACTACAAAACGCCNATGACACAATGGGACAGTGTGATGAAACAACTTAGCAATGTGATGGCACAATCAAGCATTGTTATGAAACAATGGAGCAGTGAGATGACAAAATGGAGCATAGTGAGGTCACAATGAAGCAGTGTGATGACACCATGGAGCAGTGTGATGGCACAATGGAGCAATGTGAAGACACAAAGAAGCAGTGTGAGGGAACAGTGTAGTATTGTGATGACACAGTGAAGCAGCATGATGACAAAATAGAGCACTATGATAGCACAACTGAGCAGTGTGATTACACAATAGAGCAGTGTGAGGGCACAATGGAGCAGTTTGAGGGAACAAGGGAGCAGTGTGATGACAAAATGGAGCACTGTGATGGCACACCTGAGCAGGCTGATGGCACACTGGAAGAGTATGAGGGCAAAATGGAGCAGTGTGATGACACAATGGAGCAGTGTGCTGGCACAATAGAGCATTGTGAGGGCACAATGGAGGAGTGTGAGGGCACAATGGAGCAGTGTGAGTACACAGTGGGGCAATGTGTGGACACAATGTAGAGAGTGTGATGACAAAATAAGGCAGTGTGAGGGCACAATGCAACATGATGTGGACACAAGGGAGCAGTGTGAGGGCACAATGGAGCACTGTGATGGCACAATGGAGCAGTGTGTTGACACAATTTAGCACTGTAAGATCACAATGGAGCAATAGGAGTGAACAATGGAGGAGGGTGATAACACACTGGAGCAGGGTGATGACAAAATGGAGCAGTGTGATGACATAATGGCGCAGTGTGAGGCCAAAATGTAGCAGTGTGAGGGCACAATGGAGCACTGTGTGGGCACAATGGAGCACAGTTTGGACAAAATGGAGCAGTGTGATGACACAATATGGCAGTGTGAGGGCGCAATGGAGCATGGTGATGACACAATTGAACAGTGAGGGGGCACAATGGAGCAGTGTGATGGCACAATGGAGCACTGTGAGAGCAAAATGGAGCAGTGTGATGGCATAATACAGCAGTATGAGGGCACAGTTTGGCACTGTAAGGGCCCAATGTACCAGTGTGAGGACAGACTCTGGCGGTGTGAGGACACAATGGAGCAGTGTGATGGCACAAGGGATCAGTGTGCTGACACAATGGAGCCATGTGATGACACAATAAGGCCGTATAAGGCACAATGCAACATGGTGTGGATGCAGTGGAGCAGTGTGATGGCACAATGGAACATCTTTATGACACAATGGAGCAGTGTGGTGGCACAATGGAGCAGTGTGATAAAACAATGGACCACTGGGATGGCACAATTGAGCAGTGTGAGAGCACAATGGAGCAGTGTGAGAACACAATGGAGCAGTGTGATGACAGAATGGAGCAGGCTGGTGAAACAATGGAGCAATGTGATGGCACAATGGAGCATTGTGATGACACAATGGGACAGTGTGATGAAACAACTTAGCAATGTGATGGCACAATCAAGCATTGTTATGAAACAATGGAGCAGTGAGATGACAAAATGCAGCATAGTGAGGTCACAATGAAGCAGTATGATGACACCATGGAGCAGTGTGATGGCAGAATGGAGCAATGTGAAGGCACAAAGGAGCAGCATGAGGGAACATTGTAGTATTGTGATGACACAATGGAGTAGCATGATGACACAATGGAGCACTATGATGACACAAATTAGCAGGGTGATAGCACAAATGAGCAGTGTGATTACACAATAGAGCCGTGTGAGGGCACAATGGAGCAGTTTGAGGGAACAAGGGAGCAGTGTGATGACAAAATGGAGCACTGTGTTGGCACACCTGAGCAGGCTGATGGCACACTGGAGGAGTGTGATGACACAATGGAGCAGTGTGAGGGCAAAATGGAAAAGTGTGATGACAAATGGAGCAGTGTGCTGGCACAAAAGAGCAATGTGAGGGCACAATGGAGGAATGTGAGGGCACAATGGAGCAGTGTGAGTGCACAGTGGGACAATGTGTGGACACAATGTAGAGAGTGTGATGACACAATAATGCATTGTGAGGGCACAATGCAACATGGTGTGGACACAAGGGAGCAGTGTGAGGGCACAATGGAGCACTGTGATGGCACAATGGAGCAGTGTGCTAGCACAATGGAGCAGTGTGATGGTACAATGGAGCAGTGTGATGTCACAATGGAGCAGTGTGATGGCACAATGGTGCAGTGAGTTGACACAATAGAGCAGTGTGATGGCACAATAGAGCATTGTGTTGACACAATGGAGAAATGTGATGACACAATTACACACTGTGAGGTCACATTGGAGCAATGTGAGGAAACAATGGAGCAGCGTGATGACACAATTTAGCACTGTGAGCTCACAATGGAGCAATGTGAGGGAACAATGGATCAGAGTGATGACAAAATGGAGCTCTGTTATGGCACAATGGAGCACAGCGATGGCACAATGGAGCAGTGTGATGACACAATGGAGCAGGATGATGGCACAATGGAGCACTCTGATGAAACAATGGAGCAGTGTGATAACACAATGGAGCAGGGTAATGGCACAATTGAGCAGTGTGTTGGCACAATGGAGCAGTGTGATGACACAATGGAGCTGTGTGATGGCACAATGGAGCAGTGAGTTGACACAAACGAGCAGTGGGTTGGCACAAAGGAGCAGTGTGATGACATAATGGAGCAGTGTGATGACAGAATTTTGCACTGTGAGGTCAAAATGGAGCAATGTGAGGTAACAATGCAGCAGTGTGGTGGCACAATGGAGCACCGTGATGAAACAATGCACAAGTGAGATGACACAATGGAGAACTGTGAGAGCACAATGATGCAGTGTGAGAGCACAATGGAATAGTGTGCGAGCACAATGGAGCAGTGTGACGGCATAATGGGGCAATGTGAAGACACAATGGAACAGTGTGATGACAAAATAAGGCAGTGTGAGGGCACAATGCAACATGGTGAGGACACAATGGAGCAGTGTCAGGGCAAAATGGAGCAGTGTGAGGCCACAATGGAGGACTGTGTGGGCAAAATGGAACACTGTGTGGACACGATGGAGGAGTGTGATGACACAATGGAGCAGTGTGATGGCACACGGGATCAGTGTTATGACACAATGGAGCCATGTGATGACACAGTAAGGCTGTATGAGGGCACAATGCAACATGATGTGGATGCAGTGGAGCCGTGTGATGGCACAATGGAACATCTTGATGACACAATGGAGCAGTGTGGTGGCACAATGGAGGAGTGTGATAACACAATGGACCTCTGGGATGGCACAATGGACCTCTGGGATGGCACAATGGAGCAGTGTGAGAGCACAGTGGAGCAGTGTGATGACAGAATGGAGCAGGATGATGAAACAATGGAGCAATGTGATGGCACAAAGGAGCATTGTGATGACACAATGGGACAGTGTGATGAAACAACTTCACAATGTGATGGCACAATCAAGCATTGTTATGAAACAATGGAGTAGTGAGATGACAAAATGGAGCATGGTGAGGTCACAATGGAGCAGTGTGATGACACCATGGAGCAGTGTGATGGCACAATGGAGCAATGTGAAGGCACAAAGGAGCAGCGTGAGGGAACATTGTAGTATTGTGATGACACAATGGAGCAGCATGATGACACAATAGAGTACTATGATGGCACAAATGAGCAGGGTGATAGCACAAATGAGCAGTGTGATTACACAAAAGAGCAGTGTGAGGGCACAATGGCCCAGTTTGAGGGAACAAGGGAGCAGTGTGATGACAAAATGGAGCACTGTGATGGTACACCTGAGCAGGCTGATGGCACACTGGATGAGTGTGATGACACAATGGAGCAGTGTGAGGGCAAAATGGAGCAGTGTGATGACACAATGGAGCAGTGTGCTGGCACAATAGAGCATTGTGAGGGCACAATGGAGGAGTGAGAGGGCACAATGGAGCAGTGTGAGCGCACAAGGGCACAGTGTGATGGCCAATGGAGCAGTGTGAGGGCTCAATGGAGCAGTGGGATGACAAAATGGAGCAGTGTGATGGCACAATTGCGCAGTGTGAGTGTACAATTGAGCAGGGTGTGGGAACAATGGAGCAGTGTGATGACACAATGGAGCAGTGTGAGGACAAAATGTAGCAGCGTGAGGGCGCAATGGAACAGTGCTAGGGCTTAATGGAGCAGTGTCAGGGCACAAGGGATCAGAGTGAGGGCACAATGGAGCACTGTGCAGGCACAATGGAGCAGTGTGATGACACATTGGAGCTATATGAGTGCAAAATGTCGCAGTTTGAGGGCACAATGGAGTATTTTGAGGGCACAATGTAGCACTTTGAGGGCAGAATGGAGCAGTGTGATGATACAATCAAGCATTGTGAGGGCAAAATGGAGCAGTGAGATGACATTATGTAGTAGTGTGATGACACAATGGAACAGTGTGATGACTCAATGGAGCAGTGTGAGGGCATTATGGAGCAGTGTGATGACACAAAGAAGCAATGTGATGACACCATGGAACAGGGTGAGGGCACAATGGAGCAGTGTGAGGGCACAAAGGAGCACTGTGAGGGCACAATGGCGCAGAGTGAGGAGACAATGGAGCAGTGTGAGGGCACAATGGAGCAGTGTGAGGGCACAATGGAGTAGTGTGATGGCACAATGGAGCAGTGTGATGACAAAATGGAGCAGCAGGGTGACACAGAATAGCAGGGTGATGACACAGTGGAGCAGGGTGATGAAACAATTGAGCAGTGTGATGGCACAATGGAGCAGAGTGAGGGAACAATCGACCAGTGTGAGGACAAAAGGAAGCAGTGTGATGGCACAATGTAGCACTGTGATGGCACAATGAAGCAGTGTGAGGGCACAATAGAGCAGTGTGTTGTCAAAATGGAGCACCATGATGACACAGTGGAGCACTGTGAGTGCATCATGGAGCAGAGTGATGACACAATGGAGCAATGTGAGGGCACAATGGGGCAGTGTGATGACACAATGGAGCAGCGTGATGACACAACGGAGCAGAGAGATGACACAATGGAGCAGTGTGATGTCAAAATGGAGCACCATGATGACACAGTGGAGCAGTGGGATGGCACAATGGAGCAGTGTAATGACAAAATGGAGGAGTGGGATGCCACAATTGAGCAGTGTGATGACAAAATGGAGCAGCGTGATGACACAACGGAGCAGAGTGATGACAAAATGGAGCAGTGTGATGACACAATGGAGCAGTGTGATGTCAGAATGGAGCACTGTGTATGTACACAAGCCAGCATGAGGGCACAATGGATCAGTGTGATGAAACAATGGACCCAAGTGATGGCACAATGGAGCAGTGTGAGGGCAAAATGGAGTAGCGTGAGGGACCAATGGAGCAGTGTGAGGACGCAATGGAACAGAGTGAGGACACACTGGTGCTATGTGAGGGCACAATGCAGCAGTTTGAGTGCAAAGGGATTTCTCTGATGGCACAATGTAGCACATTGAGGGTAGAATGGAACATTGTGATGGCACAATAGAGCAGCGTGAAGGGAACAATGGAGCAGTGTGAGGGCCCAATGGAGCAGTGTGATGACAAAATGGAGCAGTGTGAAGACATATTGGAGCACTCTGATGGCACAATGTAGCAGTGGGATGAAACAATGGAGCAGAGTGATGACACAATAAAACAGAGTGAGGGCACAATGGAACAGTGCGAGTTCTTAATGGAGCAGTGTGCGTGCAAAATGGAGCAGAATGTGGGCATAATGGAGCACTGTGCTGGCACAATGGAGCAGTGTGATGGCATATTGGAGCAACGTGATTGCACAATGTAGCAGTTTGAGGGCAAAATGGAGCACTTTGAGGGCAGAATGGAGCAGTGTGATGGCACAATGGAGCAGTGTAATGATACAGTGGAGCAATGTGATGATACAATGGAGCAGTGTGATGACACAATTTAGAAGACTCATTGCACAATGGAGCCGTGTAAGGACACAATGGTTCAGTGCGTGGGTACAATGGAGCAGTGTGATGGCACAGTGGAGCAGCGTGAGGGCAAAGTGGAGCAGTGTGAGGACACAATGGACCTGGGTGATGGCAAAATTGAGCAGTGTGAAGGCACAGTTGACCAGTGTGAGGACAAAATGTACCAGTATGAGGGCACAATGGATCAGTGTGAGGATACAATGGAGCAGTGTGATGACACAATGGAGCACCGTGAAGGCAAAATGGAGCATTGTGATTACACAATGGAGCAGTGTGAGGGCAGAATGGAGCAGGGTGAGGGTACAAATGAGCACAGTGAGGGCACAATGGAGCAGTGTGATAACACAATGGAGAGGTGTGATGACACAATGGAGCACAACGATGGCACAATTGAGGAGTGTGATGGAAAAATTCACCAATGTGAGTACACAATGGAGCACTGTGTGGGCACAATGGAGCAGCGTGATGTCAAAATGGAGCACCAGGATAACACAGTAGAGCAGTGTGAGGGCACCATGGAGCAGTCTGATGACATAATGGAGCAATGTGTGTGCATAATGGAGCAGTGTGAGGGCACAATGGAGCAGTGTGAGGTCACAATGGAGCATTGTAAGGGCACATTGGAGCAGTGTGAGGACAAAATGGAGCAGTGTGAGGGCACAATAGAACGGTGTGAGGGCACTTGGAGCAGTGAGATGACATTATGGAGCACTGTGATGACACAGTGGAGCAGTGTGTTAACAGAATGGAACAGTGTGAGGGCACAATGGTGCAGTGTGAGGGCACAATGGAGCACTGTGATGGCACAAAGGAGCACTGTGAGGGCACAATGGCGCAGAGTGAGGAGACAATGGAGCACTGTGAGAGCACAATGAAGCAGTGTGAGGGCACAATGGAGTAGTGTGATGGCACAATGGAGCAGTGTGATGACAAAATGGAGCAGCAGGGTGACACAGAATAGCAGGGTGATGACACAGTGGAGCAGGGTGATGAAACAATTGAGCAGTGTGATGGCACAATGGAGCAGAGTGAGGGAACAATCGACCAGTGTGAGGACAAAAGGAAGCAGTGTGATGGCACAATGTAGCACTGTGATGGCACAATGAAGCAGTGTGAGGGCACAATAGAGCAGTGTGTTGTCAAAATGGAGCACAATGATGACACAGTGGAACAGTGTGAGGGCACCATGGAGCAGAGTGATGACACGATGGAGCAATGTGAGGACAAAAATGGATCAGCATGAGGGCACAATGGAGGAGTGTGAGGACATAATGGAGCAGGGTGATGAAACAATGGAGAAATGTGAGGGCACAATGGAACAGTGTGAGGGCACAGTGGAGCAGTGTGAAGGCAAAATGGAGCAGTGTGATGACATATTGGACTAGTGTGAGAACACAATGGAGCAGTGTTTGTGCTCAATGGAGCACAGTGAGGGCACAATGGAGTAGTGTGAGGGCAAAATTCAGCCATATGATGGCACAATGGAGCAGTGTGATGACACAATGGTGCAATGTGTGGGTACAGTGGAGCAGTGTGATGAAACAATGGAGCAGTACCATGACACAAAAGAACAGTGTGAAGGCAAAACGGAACAGTGTGAGGGCTTAAAGGAGCAGTTTGTGGTCACAATGGAGCAGAGTGTGGGCAAATTGGGGCACTGTGCGGGCAGAATGGAGCAGTGTGATGACAAAATTGAGCAGTGTGATGGCACAATGGAACAGAGTGATGACACATTGGGGCAGTTTGAGGGCACAATGGACCAATATATGGACACAGTGGAGCAGTGTGATGGCACAATGGAGTAGTGTGAGGGCACAATGGAGCAGTGTGAGGGCATAACGGAGCACTATGTGGGAACAATGTCGCAGTGTGAGGACAAAAATTGATCAGCGTATGGGCACAATGGAGGAGTGTAAGTGCAAAATGGAACAGTGTGATGACACAATGCAGCAGTTTGAGGGCACAATGGAACAGTGTGAGGGCACAACGGAGCAATGTGAGTGCACAATGGACCAGTATGAGGACACAATGGAGAGGTATGATGGCAAAATGGAGCAGTGTGAGGGCACAAAAGAGCTGTGCAATGACACAATGGAGCAGCGTGATGAAACAATGGAGCAGGGGAAGGCACATTGGACCAGGGTGAGAGCACAATGGAGCAGTGTGAGGGCTCAATGGAGCGTGGTGAGGGCACACAGGAGCATTGTGAAGACACAAGGCAGCCATGCGATGGCACAATGGTGAAGAGTGATGACAGAATGGTGCAATGTTTGGAGACAAGGGAGCAGTGTGATGAAACAATGGAGCAGTGTGTTGACCCAATGGGACTGTGTGAAGGCACAATGTAACAGTGCTACGGCCTAATGGAGCAGTGTGAGGGCACAAAGGAGCAGAGTGAGGGCACAATGGAGCACTGTGCGGGCACAATGGAGCAGTGTGATGACACATTGGAGCTGTGTGAGGGCACGATGCAGCAGTTTGAGGGCACAATGGAGTACTTTGAGGGCACAATGTAGCACTTTGAGGGCAGAAAAGAGCAGTGTGATGGCACAATGGAGAAGCGTGAGGGCAAAATGGAGTGGTATGTGGACAAAATTGACCAGTGTGAGGACACAATGGAGCAGTGTGATGGCACAATGGAGCAGGGTGAGGGCACACTGTAGCAGTGTGAGGGCACATTGGAGCAGTGTGAGGACAAAGTGGAGCAGTGTGAGGGCACAAAAGAACAGTGTGAGGGCACTTGGTGCAGTGAGATGACATTATGGAGCAGTGAGATGACACAATGGAGCAGAGTGTTAACACAATGGAACAGTGTGAGGGCACAATGGTGAAGTGTGAAGGCAGAATGGAGCACTGTGAGGATACAATGGTGCAGTGTGAGGACTCAATGGAGCAGTGTGAGGGCACTTGGAGCAGTGACATGACATTATGGAGCAGTGTGATGACACAATGGAGCAGTGTGAGAGCACAGTGGAACAGCGTGAGGGCACAATGGAGCAGTGTGATGACACATTGGACCAGTGTGAGAGCACAATGGAGCAGAGTGAGTGCTCAATGGAGCAGGGTGAGGGCACAATGGAGCATTGTGAAGACACAATTCAGCCATATGAAGGCACAATGGAGTAGCGAGAGGGCAAATTGGATTGGTATGAGGGCACAATTGACCAGTGTGAGGACACAGTGGAGCAATGTGATGGCACAATGGAGAGGTGGAGAGCACAATGGTCCAGAGTGTGGGCACAATGGAGCAATGTGATGACACATTGGACTAGGGTGAGAGCACAACAGAGCAGTGTGAGGGCTCAATGTAGCAGAGTGAGGGCACAATGGAGCATTGTGTAGACAAAATGAAGCCATGTGATGGCACAACGGAGCAGAGTGATGACACAATGGTGTAATTTGTGGGTCCAATGGAGCAGTGTGATGAAACTATGGAGCAGTGTGATGACACAAGGGAACAGTGGGAAGACACAATGGAACATTGTGAGGGCTTAATGGAGCCATGTGTGGGCACAAAGGAGCAGAGTGAGGGCACAATGGAGCACTGTGCATGCACAATGGAGCAATTTGATGACACATTGGAGCTGTGTGCGGGCACAATGCAGCAGTTTGAGGGCACAAGGGAGTTCTTTGAGGGCACAATGTAGCACATTAAGGGCAGAATGGAGCAGTGTGAAGTCACAATGGAGCAGCGTGAGGGCACAATGGAGCAGTAGGAGTGCACAATGGAACAGTGTGAGGACAAAGTGGAGCAGTGTGAGGGCACAATGGAGAGGTGTGATTACACAATGGAGCAGGGTGAAGACACAATGGAGCACTGTGAGGGCACAGTGGAGCAGTGTGAGGGCAAAATGGAGCAGTGTGATGACACAATCGAGCAGGGTTATGACACAAGAGAGCAGCGTGATATCACAATGCGGCACTGTGAGGGCACAATGGAGCAGTGTGAGGGAAAAATGGTGCAGTGTGATGACACAATCAAGCAGGGTTATGACACAATAGAGCAGTGTGATATCACAATGCAGCAGTGTGAGAGCACAATGGAGCAGTGTGTGGACACAATGGAGCAGTATGAGGTCACAATGGAGCAGTATGAGGCCACAATGGAGCAGTGTGTGGTCACAATGGAGCAGTATGAGGGCACAATGGAGCAGTATGAGGGGAAAATGGAGCAGTGTGATGACACAATGGAGCAGTCTGATGACACATTGGAGCAATTTGAGTGCACAATTGAGCAGTGAGAGGGAAGAAAGTAGCTGTATGATGACAGAATAGAGCAGCGAGATGACACAATGGAGGAACTATGTTGGCACAATGAAGTAGTGTGATGGCACAATGGAGCAGTGTGTGGACACAATGCAGCAGTATGAGGTTACAACTGAGCAGTATTAGGGCACAATGGAGCAGTGTTGTGAAACAATGGAGCAGTGTAACAAAACAATGGAGGAGTGTGATGACACAATTTAGCATGGTGAGGGCACAATGAAGCAATGTGAGCAAAAAATGGAGCAGCGTGTTGACACAATGGAGCAGCATGATCACACAATGGAGCAGTGTGATGGCACAATGGAGCGGTGTGTGGGCAAAATGGAGCAGTGTCACGGCAGAATGGAGCAGTGTGGTGACACAATGGAGCAGTTTGATGGAACAATGGAGGAGTGTCTTGGCACAATGGAGCAGTTTGATGACACAATGGAGCAGTGTGATGGCACAATGGAACATTTTGAGGAAACAATGTAGCAGTGAGATGACACAATGGAGCAGTGTGATGGCACCATGGAGCAGTGTGATGACACAATGGACCAGGGTGATGGCACAGTGGTGCAGTGTGATGACAGAGTGGAGCAGTGTGATGGTAAAAAGGAGCAGTGTGATGGCACAATGAAGCAGTGTGATGACACAATGGAGCAGTGTGATGACACAATGGAGCACTGTGAGTGCACAATTGAGCAGTGTGATGGAATAAAGGAGCAGTTTGATGACAGAATGGAGCAGCATGATGACACAATGAAGGAGCTGTGTTGGCACAATGGAGCAGTGTGATGGCACAATGGAGCAGTGTGAGGTCACAATGGGGCAGTGTAAGGGCACATTGGAACACTGTGAGGACAAAATGGAGCAGTGTGATGACACAATGGAGCAGTGTGTTAACACAATGGAACAGTGTTAGGGCACAATGGAGCAGTGTGATGACACAAAAGAGAAGTGTGACGACACAATGGATGGGTGAGATGACACAATTTAGCACTGTGAGATCAAAATGGAGCCATGTGAGGGAAAAATGGAGAAGCATGATTACACAATGGAGCAGAGTGATGACACAATGGCACAGTGTGATGGCAAAATAGAGCATTGTGAGGTCACTATGGAGTAGAGTGCAGACACAGAGGAGCAGTGGGATGGCACAATGGAAGAGGGTGAGGGCACAATGGATCTGTGTGAGGGCATAAAGCAGCACTGTGAGGGCACAATTGCACAGAGCCTGGAGACAATGGAACACTGTGAGAGCACAATGGAGCAGCGTGAGGGCAGAATGGAGTATGGTGATGGCACAATGGAGCAGTGTGATGACAAAATGGAGCAGCGTGCTGACACCGAAAAGCAGTGTGATGACACAGTGGAGCAGTGTGAGGGAACAATGGACCAGTGTGAGGACAAAAGGGAGTAGTGTGATGGCACAAAGTAGCACTGTGATGGCACAATGGAGCAATGCGATGGCACAAATGAGCAGTGTGACAGCACAATGGAGCAGTGTGATGGCACAGTGAAGCAGTGTAATGGCACAAATAAGCAAAGTGATGGCAAAATGGAGCCGTGTGAGGGAACAATGGACCAGGGTGAGGACACAATGGACCAGTGTGAGGGCACAATGGAACAGTGTGATGGCAAAAAGGAGCACAATGATGACATAGTGTGATGACTCAGCAGAGCAGTATGATGGCAAAATGGAGCAGGGTCAGGGCTCAATGGTGCAGTGTTATGACAAATTGGAGCAGTGTGATGACAGAATGGAGCAGTGTCTTGGCAAAATGGAGCAGTGGAATGGCACAGTGGAGCAGTGTGATTTCACAATGGAGCAGTGTTTTGGCATATGGGAACAGTGAGATGACACAATGGAGCAGTGTGATGGCAAAATGGAGCAGGGTTAGGGCAAAGTGGACCAGTTTGATGACACAATGGAGCAGTGTGATGGCACAATGGATCAGTGTGATGGCACAATGAAGCAGTGTTTTGGCACAATGGACCAGTGTGAGATCACAATGGAGCAGTGTGTGGGCACAAATGATGCAGTGTGAGGGCACAATGGAGTAATTTGATGACACAATGGCACAGTGTGATGACACAATGGAGCAGTGTGATGACACCATGGAGCAGTGTGAGGTCACAATGGAGCAGTATGATGACAAAATGGAGCAGAGCGATGACACAAAGGAGCAGTGTGAGGGCACAATGGAGCAGGATAAGGGCACAATGGAGGAGTGTGATGACAAAATGGAGCAGTGAGATGACACACTGGAGCACTGTGATGGCACAATATAGCAGTGGGATGAAACAATGGAACACTGTGATGACACAATATAACAGTGTGAGGGCACAATTGAATAGTGTGAGGGCTTAATGGAGCACTGTGAGTGCAAAATGGAGCAGAGTGAGGGCACAATGGAGCACTGTGCGTGCACAGTGGAGCAGTGTGATGACACATTGGAGCAATATGATGGAACAACGCAGCAGTTTGAGTGCACAATGGCGCATTTTGTGGGCAGAATTGAGCAGTGTGATGACACAATGAAGCAGTGTGATGGCACAGTGGAGCAGTGTGATGACACAATGGAGCAGTTGGATGACAAAATGGAGCACTGTGATGGCACAATGGAGCAGTGTAATGACACAGTGGAGCAATGTGATTATACAATGGAGCAGTGTGATGAAACAATTTAGAAGTGTCATTGCACAATGGAGCAGTGTAAGGACACAATGGTTCAGTGTGTGGGTACAATGGAGCAGTGTGATGGCACAGTGGAGTAGCGTGAGGGCAAAATGGAGCAGTGTGAGGGCACAATGGACCTGGGTGATGGCAAAACTGAGCAGTGTGAGGGAACAGTGGACTAGGGACTAGTGTGAGGACAAAATGGAGCAGTAGGAGGGCATAATGGAGCACTGTGAGGATAAAATGGAGCAGTGTGATGACACAATGGAGCAGTGTGAGGGCACAATGGAACAGAGTGTTGGCACAATGGGGCAGTGTGAGGGCACAATGGAGCAGTGTGATGACACAATGGAGCAGTATGAGGGCACAATGGAACAGAGTGATGGAACAATGGTGCAGTGTGAGGACAAAATGGAGCAGTGTGATGGCACAATGGGGCATTGTGAGGGCACAATGGAACAGAGTGATGGCACAATGGGGCAGTGTGAGGGCACAATGGACCAATATGTGGACACAGTGGAGCAGGGTGATGTCACAATTGAGCAGTGTGGGGGCACAATTGAGCAGTGTGAGGGCACAACGGAGCACTATGTGGGAACAATGGTGCAGTGTGAGGACAAAAATGGATCAGCATGAGGGCACAATGGAGGAGTGTGACGACACAATGGAGCAGTGTGATGACACAATGGAGCAGTGTGAGGGCACAATGGAGCAGTGTAAGGGCACAATGGAGCAGTGTGAGGGCACAATGGACCACTATGTGGGAACAATGGCACAGTGTGAGGACAAAAATGGATCAGCGTGAGGGCACAATGGAGGAGAGTGAGGGCACAATGGAGCAGTGTGATGACACAATGGAGCAGTGTGAGGGCACAATGGAACAGTGTGAGGAAACAATGGAGCAGTGTGAGGGCACAATGGAGCAGTGTGATTACATATTGGACCAGTGTGAGAGCAAAATCGAGTAGTGTGAGTGTTCAGTGGAGCAGAGTGAGGGCAAAATGAAGCATTGTGAAGACACAATTCAGCCATATGAGGGCACAATGGAGCAGTGTGATGACACAATGTTGCAATGTGTGGGCACAATGGAGCAGTGTGATGAAACAATGGAGCAGTAGGTGGACACAAAAGAACAGTGTGAAGGCACAATGGAACAGTGTGAGGGCTTAATGGATCAGTGTGAGGGCACAATGGAGCATAATGAGGGCACAATGGAGCACTGTGTGGGCACAATGGAGCAGTGTGATGACACAATGGTGCAGTGTGAGGGCACAATAGAACACAGTGATGTCACAATGGGGCAGTGTGAGAGCACAATGGACCAGTATGTGGACACAGTGGAGCAGTGTGATGGCACAATGGAGCAGGGTGGGGGCACAATGGAGCAGTGTGATGGCACAACGGAGCACTATGTGGGAACAATGGCGCAGTGTGAGGACAAAAATAGATCTGCGTGAGGGTACAATGGAGGTGTGTGGGGGCACAATGGAGCAGTGTGATGACACAATGGAGGAGTGTGAGGGCACAATGGAACAGAGTGATGGTACTATAGGTCAGTGTGAGGGCACGGTGGACCAGTATGAGGACATAGTGGAGCAGTGTGACAGCACAATGGAGCAGGGTGAGGGCACAATGGAGCAGTGTGAGGGCACAATGGAGCACTATGTGGGAACAATGTCGCAGTGTGGGGACAAAAATGGATCAGCGTGAGGGCACAATTGAGGAGTGTGAGGGCACAATGGATCAGTTTGAGGGCATAATGGAACAGAGTGATGGCACAATAGGACAGTGTGAGGGCACAATTGACCAGTATGTGGACACAGTGGAGCAGGGTGATGGCACAATTGAGCAGTGTGAGGGCACAATGGAGCAGTGTGAGGGCACAACGGAGCACTATGCAGGAATAATGGTGTAGTGTGAGGACAAAATGGATCAGCATGAGGGCAAAATGGAGGAGTGTGAGGGCACAATGGAGCAGTGTGATGACACAATGGAGCAGTGTGAGGCCACAATGGAACATAGTGATGGCACTATGGGGCAGTGTGAAGGCACAGTGGACGAGTATGAGGACACAATGGAGCAGTGTGATGGCACAAAGGAGCAGGGTTTGGGCACAATGGAGCAGTATGAGGGTACAACAGAGCACTATTTGGGAACAATGGCGCAGTGTGAGGATAAAAATGGATCAGCGTGATGGCAGAATGGAGGAGTGTGAGGGCACAAAAGAGCTGTGTGATGACACAATGGAGCAGCGTGATGAAACAATGGAGCAGTGTGACTGCACAATGGAGTAGTGTGAGAGCAAAATGGAGCGGTATGAAGGCACAATTGACTAGTGTGATGACACAATGGAGCAGTGTGATGGCACAATGGAGCAGGGGAAGGCTCAATAGAGCAGTGTAAGGACACAGTGGAGCAGTGTGATGACACATTGTACCAGGATGATAGCCCAATGGAGCAGTGTGAGGGCTCAATGAAGCAGGGTGAGGGCACAAAGGAGCATTGTGAAGACACAATGCAGTCATTGGATCGCAAAATGTAGGAGTGTGATGACAAAATGGAGCACTGTGCGGGCAGAATGGAGCAGTGTGATGACACATTGGAGCAAAGTGATGGCAAATCGCAGCAGTTTGAGGGCACAATGGAGCACTTTGAGGGCAGAATGGAGCAGTTTAATGGCACAATGGAGCAGTGTGATGACAAAATGGAGCACTGTGAGGGCAAAATGGAACAGTGTGAGGGCACAAAGGAGGAGTGTGAGGGTACAATGGAGCAGTGTGAGTACTCAATGGAGCAGGGTGAGGGCACAATGGAGCATTGTGAAGACACAATTCAGCCATATGTTGGCACAGTGGAGCAGTGTGATAACACAATTGTGCAATGTGTGGGTAAAATGGAGCAGTGTGATGACACAATGGAGCACTGTGATGTCACAAAGGAGCAGTGTATTTTCACAATGGTGCAGTTTGTGGGTACAATGGAGCAGTGTGATGGCACAGTGGAGCAGTGTGAGAGCAAAATGGAGCCGTGTGAGGGCAAAATGGACAAGTGTGATGGCAAAATTATGCAGTGTTCGGGCAAAGTGGACCAGTGTGAGGACACAATGGAGCAGTGTGAGGGCACAATCGAGCAGTGTGATGACACAATCGAGAGGTGTGATGACACAATGGAGCACAGTGATGGCACAATGGTGGAGTGTGATGGAACAAATCACCAGGGAAAGTACACAATGGAGCAATGTGAGGGCACAATGGAGCAGCGTGATGTCAAAATGGAGCACCAGGATGACACAGTGGAGCAGGGTAAGGGCACCGTGGAGCAGTGTGATGACAAAATGGAGCAATGTGAGTGCACAATGGAGCAGTGTGAGGGTACAATGGAGCACTATGTGGGAACAATGGTGCAGTGTGTGGACAAAAATGGATCAGAGTGAGGGCACAATGTAGGAGTGTGAGGGCACATTGGAACAGTGTGAGGAAACAATGGAGCAGTGTCAGGGCACAGTGAAGCAGTGTGATTACACATTGGACCAGTGTGAGAGCACGATCGAGCAGTGTGAGTGCTCAATGGAGCAGGGTGAGCATTGTGTGGGCATTGTGAAGACACAATTCAGTGATATGATGGCACAAAGGAGCAGTGTGATGACACAATGGTGCAATGTGTGGGCACGATGGAGCAGTGTGATGAAACAATGCAGCAGTATGAGGACACAAATGAACAGTGTGAAGGCACAATGGAACAGTGTGAGGGCATAAAGGAGCAGTGTGAGGGCACAATGGAGCACTGTGCGGGCACAATGGAGCAGTGTGATGACACAATTGAGCAGTGTGAGGGCAAAATGGAACAGAGTGATGTCACAATGGGGCAGGGTGAGGGCATAATGGACCAGTATGTGGACACAGTGGAGCAGTGTTATGGCACAATGAAGCAGGATGAGGGCACAATGGAGCAGTGAGAGGGCACAAAGGAGCACTATGTGGGAACAATGGCGCAGTGTGAGGACAAAAATTGATCAGCATGAATGCACAATTGAGGAGTGTGAGGGCAAAATGGAGCAGTGAGATGACACAATTGAGCAGTGTGAGGGCACAATGGAACAGAGTGATGTCACAATGGGGCAGTGTGAGGGCACAACAGACCAGTATGTGGACACAGTGGAGCAGTGTGATGGCACAATTGAGCAGTGTGAGGGCACAATGGAGCAGTGTGAGGACACAACAGAGCACTATGTGGGAAAAATGGCACAGTGTGAGGAAAAAATGGATCAGCGTGAGGGCACAATTGAGGAGTGTGAGGGCAAAATGGAACAGTGTGATGACACAATGGNCACAATGGAACAATGTGAGGGCACAATTGAACAAACTGATGGCACTATAGGCCAGTGTGAGGGCACAGTGGACCAGTATGAGGACACAGTGGAGCAGTGTGATGGCACAATGGAGCAGGGTGAGGGCACAATGGAGCAGTGTGATGGCACAATGGAACAGTGTCAGGGCACAATGGAGCAGTGTGAGGGCACAACGGAGCACTATGTGGGAATGATGGCTCAGTGTGAGGACAAAAATGGATCAGTGTGATGGCAGAATGGAGGAGTGTGTGGGCACAATTGAACAGTGTGAGTGCACAATGGAGCAGTGTGAGGGCACAATGGAGCAGCGTGATGACACATTGGACCAGTGTGAGAGCACAATGGAGCAGTGTGAGTGCTCAATGGAGCAGGGTGAGGGCACGATGGATGATTGTGAAGACAGAATTCAGCCATATGATGGCACAATGGAGCAGTGTGATGACACAGTGGTGCAATGTGTGGGTACAATGGAGCAGTGTGATGAAAGAATGGAGCAGTATGATGACACGAAAGAACAGCGTGAAGGCAAAATGTAACAGTGTGAGGGCACAATGGAGCAGTGTGATGACACAATGGAGCAGTGTGAGGGCACAATTGAAGAGAGTGATGGCACTATGGGCCAATGTGAGGGCACAGTGGACCAGGATGAGGGCATAATGGAGCAGTGTGTTGGCACAATGGAGCAGGGTGTGGGAACAATGGAGCACTGTGAAGGCACAACACAGCACTATGTGGGAACAATGTCGAAATGTGAGGAGAAAAATGGATCAGCATGAGGGCACTATGGAGGAGTGTGAGGGCACAATGGAGCAGTGTGATGACACAATGGAGCAGTGTGAGGGCAAAATGGAACAGTGTGAGGGCACAATGGAGCAGTGTGAGGGCACAACGGAGCACTATGTGGGAACAATGGCGCAGTGTGTGGACAAAATGGACCAGCGTGAGGGCACAATGGAAGAGTGTGAGGGCACAATGGAGCAGTGTGATGACACAATGGAGCAGTGTGAGGGCACAATGGAACAGAATGATGGCACTATGGGGCACTGTGATGGCACAGTGGACCAGTATGTGGACACAATGGAGCAGTTTGATGGCACAATGTAGCAGAAGGAGGGCACAATGGAGCAGTGTGATGGCACAACGGAGCACTAGGTGTGAACAATGGCACAGTGTGAGGACAAAAATGGATCAGCGTGAGGGCACAATGGAGGAGTGTGAGGGCACATTGGAACAGTGTGAGGAAACAATGGAGCAGTGTGAGGGCACAATGGAGCAGCGTTATTACACATTGGACCAGTGTGAGAGCACGATCGAGCAGTGTGAGTGCTCAATAGAGCAGGGTGCGGGCACGATGGAGCATTGTGAAGACACAATTCAGTGATATGATGGCACAAAGGAGCAGTGTGATGACACAATGGTGCAATGTGTGGGCACGATGGAGCAGTGTGATGAAACAATGCAGCAGTATGAGGACACAAAAGAACAGTGTGAAGGCACAATGGAACAGAGTGAGAGGCTTAATGGAGCAGTGTGAGGGCACAATGGAGCACTGTGCGGGCACAATGGAGCAGTGTGATGACACAATTGAGCAGTGTGAGGGCAAAATGGAACAGAGTGATGTCAAAATGGGGCAGGGTGAGGGTACAATGGACCAGTATGTGGACACAGTGGAGCAGTGTTATGGCACAATGAAGCAGGATGAGGGCACAATGGAGCAGTGAGAGGGCACAAAGGAGCACTATGTGGGAACAATGGCGCAGTGTGAGGACAAAATTGATCAGCATGAGGGCACAATTGAGGAGTGTGAGGGCAAAATGGAGCAGTGAGATGACACAATTGAGCAGTGTGAGGGCACAATGGAACAGAGTGATGTCACAATGGGGCAGTGTGAGGGCACAACAGACCAGTATGTGGACACAGTGGAGCAGTGTGATGGCACAATTGAGCAGTGTGAGGGCACAATGGAGCAGTGTGAGGACACAACAGAGCACTATGTGGGAACAATGTCACAGTGTGAGGAAAAAATGGATCAGCGTGAGGGCACAATTGAGGAGTGTGAGGGCAAAATGGAACAGTGTGATGACACAATGGAGCAGTGTGAGGGCACAGTGGAACAGAGTGATGGCACTGTGTGGCAGTGTGAGGGCACCTTGGACCAGTATGAGGACACAATGGAGCAGTGTGATGACACAAAGGAGCAGGGTGAGGACACAATGGAGCAGTGTGAGGGCACAGCAGAGCACTATGTGGGAAGAATGGCACAGTGTGAGGACAAAAATGGATCAGTGTGGTGGCAGAATGGAGGAGTGTGAGGGCACAAAAGAGCTGTGTGATGACGCAATGGAACAGTGTGTTGAAACAATGGAGCAGTGTTACCGCACAATGGAGTTGTGTGAGGGCAAAATGGAGCGGTTTGAGGGCACAATTGACTAGTGTGAGGACACAATGGAGCAGTGTGATGGCACAATGGAGCAGGGGAAGGCCCAATAGGGCAGTGTAAGGACACAATGGAGCAGTGTGATGACACATTGGACCAGGGTGATTGCACAATGGAGCAGTGTGAGGGCTCAAAGGAGCAGGGTGAGGGCACAATGGAGCATTGTGAAGAGACAATGCAGCCATGCAATTGCACAATGTAGAAGTGTGATGACAAAATGGAGCACTGTGCAGGCAGAATGGAGCAGAGTGTTGACACATTGGAGCAATGTGATGGCACAATGCAGCAGTTCGAGGGCACAATGGAGCACTTTGAGGGCAGAATGGAGCAGTGTGATGGCACAGTGGAGCAGTGTGATGGCACAATGGAGCAGTGTGATGACACAATGGAGCAGTGTGATGACACAATAGAACAGTGTAATGACACCATGGAGCTGTCTGATGACAAAATGGAGCACTGTGATGGCACAATGGAGCAGTGTAATGACACATTGGAGCAATGTGATGATACAATGGAGCAGTGAGACAACAAAATTTAGAAGTGTCATTGCACAATGGAGCAGTGTAGGGACACAATGGTTCAGTGTGCGGGTACAATGGAGCTGTGTGATGGCACAGTGTAGCAGTGTGAGGGCAAAATGGCGCAGTGTGAGGGCACAATGGACCTGTGTGATGGCAAAATTGAGCAGTGTGAGGGCACAGCAGACCAGTGTGAGATCACACTGCAGCAGTGTGTGGGCACAAATCGTGCAGTGTGAGGGCAAAATGCAGTAATTTGATGACACAATGGCCCAGTGTGATGACACAATGGAGCAGTGTGATCACACAATGGAGCAGTGTGAGGTCACAATGGAGCAATGTGATGACAAAATGGAGCAGAACGATGACACAAAGAAGCAGTGTGAGGGCACAGTGGAGCAGTGAGATGACATTATGTAGTAGTGTGATGATACAATGGAATAGTCTGATGACTCAATGGAGCAGTGTGAGGGCATTAGGGAGCAGAGTGATGACAGAAAGGAGCAGTTTGATGACACTATGGAAGTGGGTGAGGGTGCAATGGATCTGTGTGTGGGCATAAAGCAGCACTGTGAGGGCACAATGGCACAGAGGGGTGGAGACAATGGAACACTGTGAGAGCACAATGGAGCAGCGTGAGGGCAGAATGGAGTAGTTTGATGGCACAATGGAGCAGTGTGATGACAAAATGGAGCAGCGTGATGACACCGAAAAGCAGTGTGATGACACAGTGGAGCAGTGTGATGACACAATTGAGTAGTGTGATGGCACAATGGAGCAGTGTGAGGAAAAAATTGACCAGCGTGAGGACAAAAGGGAGTAGTGTGATGGCACAAAGTAGCATGGTGATGGCACAATGGAGCAATGCGATGGCACAAATGAGCCGTGTGACAGCACAATGGAGCAGTGTGATGGCACAGTGAAGCAGTGTAATGGCACAAATAAGCAATGTGATGGCAAAATGGAGCCGTGTGAGGGAACAATGGACCAGGGCGAGGACACAATGGACCAGTGTGAGGGCACAATGGAACAGTGTGATGGCAAAAAGGAGCACAATGATGACATAGTGTGATGACACAGCAGAGAAGTGTGATGGCAAAATGGAGCAGGGTCAGGGCTCAATGGAGGAGTGCGATGACAAAATGGAGCAGTGTGATGACAGAATGGAGCAGTGTCTTGGCAAAATGGAGCAGTGGAATGGCACAGTGGAGCAGTGTGATTTCACAATGGAGCAGTGTTTTGGCATAAGGGAACAGTGAGATGACACAATGGAGCTGTGTGATGGCAAAATGGAGCAGGGTTAGGGCAAAATGGACCAGTTTGATGACACAATGGAGCAGTGTGATGGCACAATGGAGCAGTGTTTTGGCACAATGGAGCAGTGTGATGACACAATGGAACAGTGTGATGTCACAATGGAGCAGTGTGTTGTCATAATCGTGCAATTTGTGGGTACAATGGAGCAGTGTGATGGCAAAGTGGACCAGTATGACGGCAAAATTAAGCAGTGTGCGGGCAGAGTGGACCAGTGTGAGGACACAATAGAGCAGTGTGAGGGCACAATTGAGCAGTATGATGACACAATGGAGAGGTGTTATGACACAATGGAGCACAGTGATAGCACAGTGGAGGAGGGTGATGGAACAGTTCACCAGGGTGAGTACACAATGGAGCAGGGTGAGGAGGGCACAATGGAGCAGTGTGAGTGCAAAGTGGACCAGTATGATGGCAAAATTAAGCAGTGTGTGGGCAGAGTGGACCAGTGTCAGGACACAATGGAGCAGTGTGAGGGCACGATTGAGCAGTTTGATGACACAATGGAGAGGTGTGATGACACAATGGAGCACAGTGATGGCACAGTGGAGGAGGGTGATGGAACAGTTCATCAGGGTGAGTACACAATGGAGCAGTATGAGGGCACAATGGAGTAGCGTGATGTCAAAATGGAGCACTAGGATGTCACAGTGGAGCAGTGTGAGGACAACATGGAGCAGTGTGATGACACAAGGGAGCAATGTGAGTGCACAATGGGGCAGTTTGAGGGCACAATGGAGCAGTGTAAGGGCACATTGGAGCAGTGTGAGGACAAAATGGAGCAGTGTGAGGGCACAATAGAGCAGTGTGAGGGCACTTGGAGCAGTGAGATGACATTATGGAGCAGTGTGATGACACAATGAAGCAATGTGTTTACACAATGGCACACTATGAGGGCAAAATGGTGCAGTGTGAGGGCAGAATGGAGCACTGTGAGGGTACAATGATGCAGTCTGAGGACTCAATGGAGCAATATGAGGGCACTTGGATCAGTGAGATGCCATTATGGAGCAGGGTAATGACACAATTGAGAACAGTGATGACACAATGGAACAATGTTAGGACACAATGTAGCAGTGTGAGGGCACAACGGAGCACTTTGTGGGAACAATGTCGCAGTGTGAGGACAAAATGGATCAGCGTGAGGGCACAATGGAGCAGTGTGAGTGCACAATGGAGCAGTGTGATGGGACAATGGATCAGTGTGTGGGCACAATGGAGCAGGGTAAGGGCACAAAGGAGCACAGTGAGGGCACAATTGAGCAGTGGGAAGGCAAAAGGAGCAGTGTGATGGCACAATTGAACAGCATGAGGAAACAATGTAGCAGTATGTGGGCAAAATGTAGCAGTGTGGGGGCAAAATGGAGCAGGGTGATGGAATAATGGAGCAGTGTGAGGACACAATCGAGCAGTTTGATGACACAATGGAGAGGTGTGATGACACCATGGAGCAAAGTGATGGCACAATGGAGGAGTGTGATGGAACAATTAACCAGGGTGAGTACACAATGGAGAAGTGTGAGGGAACAATGGAGCAGCCTGATGTCAAAATGGAGCACCAAAATGACACAGTGGAGCATTGTGAGGGCACAATGGACCAGTGTGATGACACAAGGGAGCAGCATGAGGGCACAATGGAGCAGAGTGAGGTCACAATGGAGCAGTGTAAGGGCACGTCGGAGCAGTGTGAGGACAAAATGGAGCAGTGTGAAGGCAAAATAGAGCAGTGTGAGGGCACTTGGAGCACTGAGATGACATTATGGAGCAGTGTGATGACACAATGGAGCAGTGTGTTAACACAATGGAACAGTGTGAGGGCAAAATGTTGCAGTTTGAGGGCAGAATGGAGCACTATGAGGGTACAATGGTGCAGTGTGAGCAGTGTGACGGCACTTGGAGCATGAGATGCCATTATGGAGCAATGTAGTGACACAATTTAGAACAGTGATGACACAATGGAACAGTGTTAGTACACAAAGTAGCAGTGTGAGGGCATGACGGACACTATGTGGGAACAATGTCACAGTTTGAGGACAAAATGGATCACCGTGATGGCACAATGGAGCAGTATGAGTGCACAATGGAGCAGTATGATGGGACAATGGATCAGTGTGTGGGCACAAAGGAGCAGGGTGAGGGCACAAAGGAGCACAGTGAGGGCAAAATGGAGCAGTGTGAGTGCAAAAGGAGCAGGGTGATGGCACAATTGAACAGCATGAGGAAACAATTTAGCAGTATGTGGGCAAAATGTAGCAGTGTGAGGGCACAATGGAGCAGGGTGATGGAACAATGGAGCAGTGTGAGGGCACAATGGAGCAGTGTGAGGGCACAATGGACCAGTGTGAGATCACAATGGAGCAGTGTGTGGGCACAAATGGCATAGCGTGATTGCACAATGGAGTAATTTGATGACACAATGGCGCAGTGTGATGACACCATGGAGCAGTGTGATGACACCATGGAGCAGTGTGAGGTCACACTGGAGCAGTATGATGACAAAATGGAGCAGAGCGATGACACAAAGGAGCAGTGTGAGGGCACAATGGAGCAGCATAAGGACACAATGGAGGAGTGTGATGACAAAATGGAGCAGTGTGAATGACACACTGGAGCACTGTGATGGCACAATGTAGCAGTGGGATGAAAGAATGGAGCAGGGTGCTGACACAATATAACAGTGTGAGGGCACAATTGAATAGTGTGAGGGCTTAATGGAGCACTGTGAGTGCAAAATGGAGCAGAGTGAGGGCACAATGGAGCACTGTGCGTGCACAATGGAACAGTGTGATGACACACTGGAGCAATATGATGGAACACGCAGCAGTTTGAGTGCACAATGGCGCATTTTGTGGGCAGAATTGAGCAGTGTGATGACACAATGGAGCAGTGTGATGGCACAGTGGAGCAGTGTGATGACAAAATGGAGCAGTTGGATGACAAAATGGAGCACTGTAATGGCACAATGGAGCAATGTAATGACACAGTGGAGCAATGTGATTATACAATGGAGCAGTGTGATGAAACAATTTAGAAGTGTCATTGCACAATGGAGCAGAGTAAGGACACAATGGTTCAGTATGTGGGTACAATGGAGCAGTGTGATGGCACAGTGGAGTAGAGTGAGGGCAAAATGGAGCAGTGTGAGGGCACAGTGGAACAGTGTGAGGGCACAATGGAGCAATGTGAGGGCATAATAGACCTGTATGAGGACACAATGGCGTAGTGTGATGGCAAAATGGAGCAGTATTAGGGCACAGAAGAGCTGTGTGATGACACAATGGAGCAGCATGATGAAACAATGGAGCAGTGTGACTGCACAATGGAGTAGTTTGAGGGCAAAATGGAGTGGTATGAGAGCACAATTGACTAGTGTGAGGACAAAATAGAGCAGTGTGATGGCACAATGGAGAAGGGGAAGGCACAATGGAGCAGTGTGAGGGCACAATGGAGCAGTGTGATGACAAAATGGAGCATAGTGATGAAATAATGGAGCATGGAGATGACACAATGGGCAGTGTGATGGCACAATGGAGTAGTATGATGATACAATGGAGCAGTGTGATGTCACAAGAGTGCAGTGTGATGACATAATGGAGCATTGTGATGACACAATAGAGCAGTATCAGGGCACAATGGAGCAGTGTGCTGACACAGTGGAGCAGTGTGATGGTACAATTGAGCAGTGTGTTGTCACAATGAAGCAGTTTGATGACAAAATGGAGCAGTGTGATGGCACAATGGAACATTGTAATGAAAAATTTTAGCAGTGAGATGACACAATGGAGCAGTGTGATGACACAATGGACCAATGTGATGGCACTGTGGTGCAGTGTGATGACACAGTGGAGCAGTGTGAGGGCACAATGGAGCAGGGTCATGGCAAAATGGAGCAGTGTGATGACACAATGGAGCAGTCTGATAGCAAAATGGCGCAGAGTGTTGGCACAATGGAGCAGTGTGATGACACAATGGAGCAGTGTGATGTCACAGTGGAGCAGTGTGTTGGCACAATGGAGCAGTGTGTTGACACAATGGAACAGTGGGATGGCAAAATGGAGCAAAGTGGTGGCACAATATAGCAGCGTGGTGACACAAAGGAGCAGCATGATGACACAATGTAGCAGAGTGAGGACACAATGGAGCCACGTGATGGCACATTGGAGCAGTGTGAGTGGACAATGGAGCAGCGTTATGAAACAATGGAGCAGTGTGATGGCACAACATAGCAGTGTGATGGCAGAATGGAGCAGCGTGAGGGCACAATGGATGAGATTGACCACACAATGGAGCAGTGTGATGACAAAATGGAAGAGTGGGATGGGACAATGGAGTATTGTGGATAAAATGGAACAGCATGAGTGCACAATGGAGGAGTCTGAGCACACAATGGAGCAGTGTGATGACACAATGGAACATAGTGATGAAACAATGGAGCAGGGAGATGACACAATGGAGCAGTGTGATGGCAAAATAGAGCAGTATGATGACACAATGGAGCAGTGTGATTTCACAAGAGTGCAGTGTTTTGACAAAATGGAGCATTGTGATGTCACAATAGAGCAGGATCAGGGCACAATGGAGCAGTGTGGTGACACAATGGCACAGTGTGATGGCACAATGGAACAGCTTATTGGCACAATGGAGCCATTTGATGGCAAAATGCAGCAGTGTGATTGCACAATGGAACATTGTGATGAAACAATATATCAGTGAGATGACACAATGGAGCAGTGTGATGGCAAAATGGAGCAGTGTGATGACACAATGGACCAGTGGGATGGCACAGTGGTGCAGAGTGATGACACAGTGGAGCAGTGTGATGGCAATAATGGAGCAGGGTCAGGGTATAATGGAGCAGTGTGATGACACAATGGAGCAGTGTGATGGCCAAATGGAGCAGTATGATGTCACAATGGAGCAGTGTGTTGGCACAATAGAGCAGTATGTTGACACAAAGGAACAATGGGATGGCAAAATTGAGCAGAGTGGTGGCACAATATAGCAGCGTGATGACACAATGGAGCAGTGTGTTGACACAATATACAAGCATCCAGACAAATTGGAGTAGCGTGATGGCACATTGGAGCAGTGTGATTGGACAATGGAGCAGCGTGATGAAACAATGGAGCAGTGTGATGGCACGACATAGCAGTGTGTTGGCACAATGGAGCAGCATGAGGGCACAATGGAGGAGACTGAGCACATAATGGAGCAGTTTGATGACAAAATGGAGGAGTGTGATGGCACAGTGGAGCAGTGTGGATAAAATGGAATAGCATGAGTGCACAAAGGAGGAGTCTGAGCGCACAATGGAGCATGGTGCTGACAAAATGGAGCATGGTGAGGACAAAATGAAGCAGTGTGAGGGCACAATGAGAGGTGTGATTACACAAAGGAGCAGTGTGATATCACAATAGAGTAGTGTGAGGGCACAATTTATCAGCGTGGTTTCATATTAGAGCAATGTGAGAGCACGATGGAGCTGTGTGATGGCAAAATGGACCAGAGTGTGGATACAGTGGGGCAGTGTGATGACACAATGGAGCAGTGACGTGGCACAATGGAGCAGTTTGATGACACAACTAAGCATTGTGAGTGCAAAATGGAGCAGTGTGAAGGCAAATTGCAGCAGTGTGAGGGCAAAATGGACCAGTGCAAGGACAAAATTCAGCACTGTGATGGCACAATGGAGCAGTGTGAGGGCAAAATGGAGCAGTGTGATGACACAATGGAGCACTGTGAGTGCATAATTGAGCAGTGTGAGGGAAGAAATGAGAAGTATGATGACAGAATGGAGCAGCGTGATGACATAATGGAGGAGCTGTGTTGGCACAATGGAGCAGTGTGCGGGCCCAATGGAGCAGTGTGAGGGCACAATGGAAAAGTGTGATGAGACAATGGAGCAGTGTGATAACAAAATGAAGGAGTTTGATGACACAATTTAGCACTGTGATGACAAAATGGAGCACAATTTATCAGTGTGGTTTCATATTAGAGCAATATGAGAGCAGGATGGAGCTGTGTGATAGCAAATTGGACCAGTGTGTGGACACAGTGGGACAGTGTGATGACACAATGGAACAGTGAGATGGCACAATGGAGCAGTGTGATGACACAATTTAGCATTGTGAGTGCAAAATGGAGCAGTGTGATGGCACAAGGGAGCATTTTGATGGTAAAATGGAGCAGTATGAGGGCAAAATGGACCAGTGTGAGGATAAAGTGGAGCATTGGGATGGCACAATGGAGCAGTGTGAGGGCACAATGGAGCAGTGTGATGACACAATGGAGCAGTGTGATGACACAATGGAGCACTGTGAGTGCACAATTGAGCAGTGTGAGGGAAGAAAGGAGCAGTATGATGACAGAATGGAGCAGCGTGATGACACAATGCAGGAGCTGTTTTGGCACAATGGAGCAGTGTGAGGGCACAATGGAGCAGTGTGAGGGCACAATGGAGCAGCGTGAGGGCACAATGGAGCAGTGTGATGACACATGGGAGCAGTGTGATAACAAAATGGAGGAGTGTGATGACACAATTTAGCAATGTGAGGGCACTATGGAGCAGAGTGATGACATGATGGGAGCAGTTGGTGGATAAAATGGAGCTGTGTGAGAGCACAATGGACCAGGGTGAGGACACAAAGGAGCAGTGTGATGGCACAATGGAGCAGAGTGAGGGCACAATGGAGCAGTTTGATGACACATTGGAGCAGCATGATGACACAATTGAGGAATGTGATGACACAATTTATCACTGTGAGGCCACAATGGAGCAATGTGAGGGAATAATGGAGCAGAGTAATGACACAATGGAGCAGCATGATGACACAATGGAGAAGTGTGATTTCACAATGGAGTAGTGTGAGGGCACAATTTAGAAGTGTGGACACATGTAGCAGTGTCATGACACAATGGAGCAGTGTGAGGGCACAGTGGAGCAGTGTGATGAAACAATGGAGCAGTGTGAGGGGAAAATGGAGCCCTGTGATTACACAATGGAGAATTGTAATGACACAATGGAGCAATGTGATGACACAATTTAGCACTGTGAAGGCACAATGGAGCAATATGAGGGAATAATGGAGCAGCGTGAGGAGGCAATGGATCAGAGTGATGGCACAATGGAGGAGTGTGTGTGCACAGTGGAGCAGTGTGAGGGCACAACGGAGCAGTTTGAGGACACAATTGAACAGTGTGATGACACAATGAGGCTGTGTGAGGTCACAATGGAGCAGTGTGATGATAAAATTGAGTAGTGTTTTGAAACAATGGAGCAATGTGATGACACAATGGAGCGTGTGATGGCACAATGGAGCATTGTGGTGACACAATAGAACAGTGTGATGATAAAATTGAGTAGTGTTTTAAAAAAAGGAACAGTGACATGACGCAATGGAGCAGTGTGATGGCACATTGGAGCATTGTGAGTGGACAATCAAGCAGCGAGATGAAACAATTGGGCAGTGTGATGGCACAATGGAGCAGTGTGTTGGCACAATGGAGCTGCATGAGGGCTTAACGGAGGAGACTAAGAGCATAATGGAGCAGTGTGAAGACAACGTGGAGGAGTGTGATGGCACAATGGAGCAGGGTGCATAAAATGGAACAGCATGAGGGCACAATGGAGGTGTCTGAGTGCACAATGGAGCAGTGTGATGACAAAATGGAGCAGTGTGAGGGCAAAATGGAGCAGTGTGAGGGCAAAATGGAGAGGTGTGATTACACAATGGAGCAGTGTGATGACACAATTGAGCAATCTAAGTGCACAGTAGTGCAGTGTGAGGGCACAGTGGAGCAGTGGGATGACACAATTGAGCAGAGTGAGTGAACAACGGAGCAGAATGATGACAGAATGGAGCAGCGTGATGACACAATGGAGGAGCTGTGTTGTCACAAGGGAGCAGTGTGATGACACAATGGAGCAGTGTGATGACACAATGGAGCTGCATGATGACAAAATGGAGCAGTGTGATGGCACAATGGAGCAGTGTGAGAGCACAATGGAGCAGTTGGAGGATACAATGGAGCTGTGTGAGTTCACAATGGAACAGTGTGGGGACTCAATGGAGCAGTGTGATGGCACAATGGAGCAGTGTGAGGGCACAATGGAGTAGTGTGATGACAAAATGGAGCAGCGTGATGACACAATGGAGGAGTATGATGACACAATTTAGCACTTTGAGGGCACAATGGAGCAATGTGAAGGAACAATGGAGCAGAGTGATGACACAATGGAGTAGTGTGAGGGCACAATTTAGTATTGTGAGGGCACAGTGGAGCCGTGTGATGACACAATGGAGCAGTGTGAGGGGAAAATGGAGCCCTGTGATTACACGATGGAGAATTGTAATGACACAGTTGAGCAATGTAATGACACAATTGAGCAAAGTGTGGGCACAGTGGAGCAGTGTGAGGGCACAATGGACCAGTGGGATGACACAAACAAGCAGTGTTATGACACAATGGAGCAGTGTGATAAGACAATGGAACAGTGTGAGAATGCAGAGGAGCAGTGCGGATTCACAATGGAGCAGTGTGAGGGGAATTGTGCAGTGTGATGACACAAACAAAATGGAGCAGTGACATGACTCAATGGAGCAGTGTGATGGAACATTGGAGCATTGTGAGTGGACAATCGAGCAGCGTGATGAAACAATTGGGCAGTGTGATGGCACAACGGAGCAGTGTGTTGGCACAATGGAGCTGCGTGAGGGCTTTACGGAGGAGACTAAGAGCATAATGGAGCAGTGTGAAGACAACGTGGAGGAGTGTGATGGCACAGTGGAACAGGGTGCATAAAATGGAACAGCATGAGGGCACAATGGAGGTGTCTGAGCACACAATGGAGCAGTGTGATGACAAAAAGGAGCAGTGTGAGGACAAAATGGAACAGTGTGGGGGCAAAATGGAGCAGTGTGAGAGCAAAATGGAGAGGTGTGATTACACAATGGAGCAGTGTGATGACACAATTGAGCAATCTAAGTGCACAGTGGAGCAGTGTGAGGGCACAATGGAGCAGTGTGAGGGCACAATGGTGCAGTGGGATGACACAATTGAGCAGTGTGAGTGAACAAAGGAGCAGAATGATGACAGAATGGAGCAGCGTGATGACACAATGGAGGAGCTGTGTTGTCACAAGGGAGCAGTGTGATGACACAATGGAGCAGTGTGATGACACAATGGAGCTGCGTGATGACAAAATGGAGCAGTGTGATGGCACAATGGAACAGTGTGAGGGCACAATGGAGCAGTTGGAGGATATAATGGAGCTGTGTGAGTTCACAATGGAACAGTGTGGGGACTCAATGGAGCAGTGTGATGGCACAATGGAGCAGTGTGAGGGCACAATGGAGCAGTGTGATGACACAATGGAGCAACGTGATGACACAATGGAGGAGTATGATGACACAATTTAGCACTGTGAGGGCACAATGGAGCAATGTGAGGGAACAATGGAGCAGAGTGTGATAAGACGATGGAACAGTGTGAGAACACAGAGGAGCAGTGTGGATTCACAATGGAGCAGTGTGAGGGCACAAATGTGCAGTCTGATGACAAAAACAAGCAGATTTTTGACACAATTCAGCAGTGTGATATCACAATGGAGTAGTTTGAGGACAAAATGGAGCAGTGTAGTGACACAGTGGAGCACTGTGAGTGCACAATTGAGCAGTGTGAGGGAACAAAGAAGCAGAATGATGAGAGAATGGAGTAGCGTGATGACAGAATGGAGGAGCTGTATTGGCACAAAGGAGCAGTGTGATGACACAATGGAGCAGTGTGGTGACACAATGGAGCTGCGTGATGACAAAATGCAGCAGTGTGTTGGCACAATGGAGCAGAGTATCTGCACAATGGAGCAGTTGGAGGATACAATAGAGCTGTTGGAGGGCACAATGGACCAGTGTGGGGACACAATGGAGCAGTGTGAGGGCATAATGAAGCAGTATGAGGGCACAATGGAGCAGTGTGATGACACAATGGAGCAGCGTGATGAAACAATGGAAGAGTGTGATGACACAATGGAGCATAGTGATGAAACAATGGAGCAGGGACATGACGCAATGGATCTGTGTGATGGCACAATGGAGCAGTGTGAAGAGACAATGGACCAGTGTGATGGCACAGAGGTGCATTGTGATGACAGAGTGGAGGAGTGTGATACCAAAATGGCATAGGTTCAGGGCACAATGGAGCAGTGTGATGACACTATGGGGCAGTGTGATGGCTCAATGGAGCAGTGTGTTGGCACAATGGAGCAGTGCGATGACAAAATGGAGCAATGTGATGTCACAATGGAGCTGTGTTTGGTACAATGAAGCAGTGTCTTGACACAATGGAACAGTGGGATGGCAAAATGGAGCAGAGGGGCGGCTCAATATAGCAGCGTTATGACACAAAGGAGCAGAGTGAATACACAATGTACCAGAGTGAGGACACAATTGTGCAGCGTGTTGGCACATTGGAGCAGTGTGAGTGGAGAATGGAGCAGTGTGATGAAACAACTGCGTGGTGTGATGGCACAACGGAGCAGTGTGTTGGCACAATGGAGCAGCGTGAGGGCACAAATGATGAGAACGAGCACACAATGGAGCAGTGTGATGACACAGTGGAGCAGTGACATGATGCAACGGAGCAGTGTGATGGCACATTGGAGCAGTGTGAAGACACAATGGACCAGTGTGATGGCACAATGGAGCAGTGGGATGATACAAACAAACAGTGTTATGACACAATGCAGCAGTGTGATAACATGATGGAGCAGTGTGAGCGCACAGAGGAGCAGTGTGGGTTCTTAATGGAGCAGTGTGAGGGCACAATGGTGCAGTGTGATGACACAAACGAACCGAGTTATGACACAATTCAGCAGTGTGATATCACAATGGAGCAGTTTGAGGGCAAAATGGAGCAGTGTGATGACAGAATGGAGCACTGTGAGTGCATAATTGAGCAGTGTGAGTGAACACAGAGGAGAATGATGACAGAATGTAGTAGCGTGATGACACAATGGATGAGCTGTGTTGTCACAAGGGAGCAGTGTGATGACACAGTGGAGCTGGATCATGACAAAATTGAGCAGTGTGATGGCACAATGGAGCAGTGTCAGGGCACAATGAAGCAGTTGGGGGATATAATGGAGCTGTGTGAGTTCACAATGGAACAGCGTGGGGACACAATGGAGCAGAGTGATGGCACATTGGAGCAGTGTGAGGGAACAATGGAGCAGTGTGATGGTACAATGGAGCAACGTGATGACACAATGGAGGAGTATGATGACACAATTTAGCACTGTGAGTGCACAATGGAGCAATGTGAGGGAACAATGGAGCAGAGTGATGACACAATGGAGCTGCATGATGACACAATGGAGAAGTGTGATTGCACAATGGAGTAGTGTGAGAGCACAATTTAGTAATGTGAGGACACATGTAGCAGTGCCATGACACAATGGAGCAGTGTGAGGGCACAGTAGAGCCGTGTGATGACAGAATGGAACAGTGTGAGGGGAAAATGGAGCTCTGTGCTTACAAAATGGAGAATTGAAATGGCACAATTGAGCAATGTAATGACACAATGGAGCAATGTGAGGGCAGAGTCAAGTAGTGTGCGGCCACAATTGAGCAGTGGGATGACACAAACAAGCAGTGTTATGACACAATGCAGCAGTGTGATAACACGATGGAGCAGTGTGAGAGCACAGAGGAGCAGTGTGGGTTCACAATGGAGCAGTGTGACTGCACAATGGTGCAGTGTGATGACACAAACAAGCAGAGTTATGACACAATGCAGCAGTGTGAGGACGAAATAGAGCTGTGTGAGGGCACAATGTTGAGGTGTGATTACACAATGCTGGAGAGTGATGACACAATGGATCACTGTGAGAGCACAAGGGAGCACTGTGAGGTCACAATGGTGCAGTGTGATGACACAAACAAGCAGAGTTGTGACAGAATGCTGCAGTGTGATATCATGATGGAGCAGTTTGAGGGCAAAATGGAGCAGTGTGATGACACAGTGGAGCACTGTGAGTGCACAATTGAGCAGTGTGAGGGAATGAAGGAGCAGAATGTTGAAGGAATGGAGTAGCGTTATTATACAATTGAGGAGCTGTGTTGGCACGAGGGTGCAGTGTGATGACACAATGGAGCAGTGTGATGACACAATGGAGCTGCGTGATGACAAAATGGAGCACTGGGGTGGCACAATGGAGCAGTGTGAGGGCACAATGGAGCAATTGGTGGATAAAATGGAGCTGTGTGAGTTCACAATGGAACAGTGTGAGGAGACAATGGAGCAGTGTGATGGCACAATGGAGCAGTGTGAGGGCACAATGGAGCAGTGTGATGACACAATGGAGCAGCATGATGACACAATGGAGGAGTGTGATGACACAATTTAGCACTGTGAGGGCACAATGGAGCAATGTGAGGGAACAATGGAGCAGAGTGATGACACAATGGAGCAGCATGATGACACAATGGAGAAGTGTGATTGCACAATGGAGTAGTGTGAGGGCACAATTTAGTAGTGTGAGGACACATGTAGCAGTGTCATGACACAATGGAGCAGTGTGAGGGCACAGTGGAGCAGTGTGATGACACAATGGAGGAGTGTGGGGGGAAAATAGAGTCCTGTGATTACTCAATGGAGAAGTGTAATGACACAATTTAGCACTGTGAAGGCACAATGGAGCAATATGAGGGAATAATGGAGCAGTGTGAGGGCACAGTGGAACAGCATGATGACACAATGAGGCTGTGTGAGCTCACAATGGAACAGTGTGATGACACAATCGAGCATAGTGATGAAACAATGGAGCAGTGACATGATGCAATGGAGCAGTGTGATGGCACATTGGAGCAGTGTGAAGACACAATGGACCAGGGTGATGGCACAATGGAGCAGTGTGATGTAACAATGGAGTTGTGTGTTGGCACAAAGTAGCAGTGTGCTGACACAATGGAAGAGTGGGATGGCAAAATGGAGCAGAGTGGCGGAAAAATATAGCAGTTTGTTGACACAAGGAGCAGTGTGAAGACATAATGTACCAGTGTGAGGACACAATGGAGCAGAGTGATGGCACATTGGAGAATTGTGATTGGACAATGGAGCAGCGTGATGAAACAATTGGGCAGTGTGATGGTACAACGGAGCAGTGTGTTGGCACAATGGAGTGCGTGAGGGCTTAACGGAGGAGACTGAGCGCATAATGGAGTAGTGTGTTGACACCCTGGAGGAGTGTGATGGCACAATGGAGCAGGGTGCATAAAATGGAACAGCATGAGGGCACAATGGAGGTGTCTGAGTGCATAATGGAGCAGTGTGAGGGCAAAATGGAGAGGTGTGATTACACAATGGAGCAGTATGATGACACAATGGAGTAATGTGAGTGCACAGTGGAGCAGTGTGAGGGCACAATGGAGCAGTGGGATGACACAATCAAGCAGTGTTATGACACAATGCAGCAGTGTGATATGACGATGGAGCAGTGTGAGCGCACAGAGGAGCAGTGTGGGTTCACAATGGACCAGTGAGAGGGCACAATGGAGCAGTGGGATTACACAATCAAACAGTGTTATGACACAATGCAGCAGTGTGATAACATGATGGAGCAGTGTGAGTGCACAGAGGAGCAGAGTGGGTTCACAATGAAGCAGTGTGAGGGCACAATGGTGCAGTGTGATGACAAAATGCAGCAGTGTGATATCACGTTGGAGCAGTTTGAGGGAAAAATGGAGCAGTGTGATGACAGAGTGGAACACTGTGAGTGCACAATTGAGCAGTGTGAGGGAACAAAGAGGCAGAATGAGGACAGAATGGAGCAGTGTGATGACACAATGGAGGAGCTGTGTTGTCACAAGGGAGCAGTGTGATGACATAATGGAGCAGTGTGATGACACAATGGAGCTGTGTGATGACAAAATGGAGCAGTGTGATGGTACAATGGAGCAGTGTGAGAGCACAATGGAGCAGTTGGAGGATACAATGGAGCTGTTTGTGTTCACAATGGACCAGTGTGCGGACACAATGGAGCAGTGTGATGGCGCAATGGAGCAGTGTGGGGGCACAATGGAGCAGTGTAATGACACAATGGAGCAGAGTGATGAGACAATGGAGGAGTGTGATGACACAATTTAGCACTTTGAGGGCACAATGGAGCACTGTGAGGGAACAAAGGAGCAGAGTGATGACACATGGAGCATCATGATGACACAATGGAGAATTGTGATTGCACAATGGAAAAGTGTGAGGGCACAATTTAGTAATGTGAGGACACATGTAGCAGTGTCATGACACAATGGATCAGTGTGAGGGCACAGTGGAGCCGTGTGATGACACAATGGAGAAGTGTGAGGGTAAAATGGATCCCTGTTATGACACAATGGAGAATTGTAATGACACAATTGAGCAATGTAATGACACAATGGAGCAATGTGATGGCAAGGTGGAGCAGTGTGAGGGGCAATGGATCAGTGGGATGAAGCTAACAAGCAGTGTTATGACACAATTCAGCAGGGTGATAACACGTTGGAGCAGTGTGAGAGCACACAGGAGCAGTGTGGTTTCACAATGGAGCAGTGTGAGGGCACAATGTTGCAGTGTGATGACACAAATGAGCAGAGTTATGACACAATGCAGCCGTGTATCACGATGGAGCAGTTTGAGGGCAAAATGGAGCAGTGTGATGACAGAGTGGAGCACTGTGAGTGCACAATTGAGCAGTGTGAGGGAACAAAGGAGAAGAATGATGGGAGAATGGACGTGATGACACAATGGAGGAGCTGTGTTGACACAATGGAGTAGTGTGATGACACAATGGAACTGCGTGATGATAAAATGGAGCAGTGCGATGGCAAAATGGAGCAGTGTGAATGCACAACGGAGCAGTTGGAGGATACAATGGAGTTGTGTGAGGGCACAATTGACCAGTGTGGGGACACAATGGAGCAGTGTGAATGCACAATTGAGCAGTATGAGGGCAAAATGGAGCAGTGTGATGACACAATGGAGCAGGGTGATGACACAATGGAACAGTGTGATGACATAATGGAGCATATTAAAATGAAACAATGGAGCAGTGAAATGACACAATGGAGCTGTGTGATGGCACAATGGAGCAATGTGAAGACACAATGTACCAGTGTGATGGCACAGTGGTGCAGTGTGATGAGACAGCAGAGCAGTGTGATGGCAAAATGGAACAGGGTCAGGGCACAATGGAGCTGTGTTATGACAAAATGGGGCAGTGTGATGGCACAATGTAGCAGTGTTTTGGGACAATGGAGCAGTGATGTGGCACAATGGAGCAGTGTGTTGACACAATGGAACAGTGGGATGGCAAAATGGCACAGAGTGGCAGCACAATGTACCAGCATGAAGACACAATGGAGCAATGTGATGGCTCATTGGAGCAGACAAAATGGAGAACGGTGAGGACAATATGGAGCAGTGTGAGGGCACAATGGAGAGGTGTGATTACACAATGGAACAGTGTGATGACACAATGAACATCGAGAGGGCACAATGGAGAATTCTGAGCGAACAATGGAGTAGTGTGATGACGAAATGGAGCAGCGTTATGACAAAATGCAGCAGTGTGATATGACGATGGAGCAGTGTGATAACACAATGGAGCATTGTCATGAAACAATGCAACAGTGTAATCACAAAATGGAACAGGGTTATGGCACAATGAAGCAGTGTGAGTGTACAATGGAGCAGTTGGAGGATACAATGGAGCTCTGTGAGGGCAAAATGGGTCAGTGTGGTGAAACAATGGTGCAGTGGGAGGGCATAGTGGAGCAGTATGAGGGCACAATGGAGCAGTGTGATGACACAATGGAGTATCATGATGACACAAAGGAGTGTGATGACACAATTTAGCACTGTGAGGGCACAATGGACCAATGTGATGGAACAATGGAGCAGAGTGATGACACAATGGAACAGCATGATGACAGAATGGAGAAGTATGATTGCACAATGGAGTAGTGTGAGGGCACAATTTATTAGTGTGAGGACACATGTATCAGTGTCATGACACAATGGAGCAGTGTGAGTGCACAGTGGAGCCGTGTGATGACACAATGGAGCAGAGTGAGGGGAAAATAGAGCCCTGTGATTACACAATGGAGAATTGTAATGACAAAATTGAGCAATGTGATGACCCAATGTCACAGCGTGATGACAAAATGGAGCAGTGTGATGGCACAATGGAGCAGTGTGAGGACGAAATGGAGCAGTGTGAGGGCACAATGTAGAGGTGTGATTACACAGTGGAGGAGAGTGATGACACGGTGGAGCACTGCGAGAGCACAATGGTGGAGATTGAGGACACAAACAAGCAGAGTTATGACACAATGCAGCAGTGTGATATCACGATGGAGCAGTTTGAGGGCAAAATGGAGCAGTGTGATGAAACAGTGGAGCACTGTGAGTGCACAATTGAGCAGTGTGAGGGAACAAAGGAGCAGAATGATGACAGAATGGAGCAGCATGATGACACAATGGAGGAGCTGTGTTGGCACAATGTAGCAGTGTGATGACACAATGGAGCAGTGTGATGACACAATGGAGCTGCGTGATGACAAAATGGAGCAGTGTGATGGCACAATGGAGCAGTGTGATGACACAATGGAGCTGCGTGATGACAAAATGGAGCAGTGTGATGGCACAATGGAGCAGTGTGAGGGCACAATGGAGCAGTTGGAGGATACAATGGAGCTGTGTGATGGCACAATGGACCAGTGTGAGGACAAAATGGAGCAGTGTGATGTCACAATGGAGCAGTGTGAGGGCACAATTGAGCAGTGTGATAACACAATGGAGCAGTATGACGACACAATGGAGGAGTGTGATGACACAATTTAGCACTGTGAGGGCACAATGGAGCAATGTGAGGGAACAAAGGAGCAGAGTGATGACACAATGGAGCAACATTATGACACAATAGATGTGTGATTGCACAATGGAATAGTGTGAGGGCACAATTTAGTAGTGCGAGGACACATGTATCAGTGTCATGACACAATGAAGCAGTGTGAGTGCATAGTGGAGCAGTGTGATGACACAATGGAGCAGTGTGAGGGGAAAATGGAGCCCTGTGATTACACGATGGAGAATTATAATGACACAATGGAGCAATGTGATGACACAATTTAGCACTGTGAAGGCACAATGGAGCAATAAGAGGGAATAATGGAGCAGCATGAGGACACAATGGAGCAGTGTGATGGCACAATGGAGGAGTGTGTGGGCACAATGGAGCCATGTGAGGGCACAATGGAGCAGTGCAAGGACAAAATCGCACAGTGTGTGATGACACAATGAGGCAGTGTGAGGTCAGAATGGAGGAGTGTGATGACACAATAGAGTAGGGTTTTGGCACAATGGTGCATTGTGATTACACAATGGAATTATGTGATCATAAAATGGAGCATTGTGATGACACAATGGAGCAGTGTGGTGACACAATGGAACAGTGTGGTGACACAATGGAACAGTGTGATGACACAATGGACCAGTGTGATGGCACAGTGGTGCAGTGTGATGACACAGTGGAGCAGTGAGACGGCAAAATGGAACAGGGTCAGGGCACAATGGAGCAGTGTGATGACAAAATTGGGGCATTGTGATGGCACAATGGAGCTGTGTGTTGGCACAATGGAGCAGTGTGATGACAAAATGGAGCAGTGCGATATCACAATGGAGCTGTGTGGTGGCACAGTGGAGCTGAGTGTTGACACAATGGAACAGTGGGATGGCAAAATGGCACAGAGTGGTGGCACAACATGGAAGTGTGATGACACAAAGGAGTACCGTGAGGACACAATGTACCAGCGTGAAGACACAATGAGCAGTGTGATGGCATATTGGAGCAGACAAAATGGAGCAGTGTGAGGGCACAATGGAGAGGTGTGAGTACACAATGGAGCAGTGTCATGACACAATGGAGCAGCGTTATGACACAATGGAGCAGCGTTATGACACAATGCAGCATTGTGAGGACACAAACGAGCACAGTGATGACACAATGGTGCATTGTGATGAAACAATGGAACAGTGTGATCACACAATGGCACAGGGTGATGACACAATGGAGCATAGTGATGAAAAAATGGAGCAGTGAACTGACATAAAGGAAGAGATTGATGGCAAAAGGGAGCAGTATGATGACAAAATGGAGCATTGTGTTTTCCCAAGAGTGCAGTGTGATGACAAAATGGAGCATTGTGATGGCAAAATCGAGCAGGGTCAGGCCACAATGGAGCAGTGTGATGAACAATGGAGCAGTGTGATGGCACAAGGGAGCAGTGTGTTGGCAAAATGGAGCAGTTTGATGACACAATGGAGCAGTGGGATGGCAAAATGGCACAGAGTGGTGGCACAACATGGAAGTGTGATGACACAAAGGAGTACTGTGAGGACACAATGTACCAGCGTGAAGACACAATGAGCAGTGTGATGGCATATTGGAGCAGACAAAATGGAGCAGTGTGAGGACAATATGGAGCAGTGTGAGGGCACAATGGAGAGGTGTGAGTACACAATGGAGCAGTGTCATGACACAATGGAGCAGCGTTATGACACAATGCAGCATTGTGAGGACACAAACGAGCACAGTGATGACACAATGGTGCATTGTGATGAAACAATGGAACAGTGTGATCACACAATGGCACAGGGTGATGACACAATGGAGCATAGTGATGAAAAAATGGAGCAGTGAACTGACATAAAGGAAGAGATTGATGGCAAAAGGGAGCAGTATGATGACAAAATGGAGCATTGTGTTTTCCCAAGAGTGCAGTGTGATGACAAAATGGAGCATTGTGATGGCAAAATCGAGCAGGGTCAGGCCACAATGGAGCAGTGTGATGAACAATGGAGCAGTGTGATGGCACAAGGGAGCAGTGTGTTGGCAAAATGGAGCAGTTTGATGACACAATGGAGCAGTGGGATGGCAAAATGGACCATTGTGATGAAACAATGCAGCAGTGAGATGACAAAATGGAGCAGTGTGATGGCACAATGGAGCAGTGTGATGACACAATGGAGCAGTGTGATGGCACAATGGAGCAGTGTGTTGGCACAATGGAGCAGTTTGATGACACAATGGAGCAGTGGCATGGCCCAATGGAACTTTGTGTTGAAACAATGTAGCAGTGAGATGACACAAATGGAGAAGTGTGATGGCACAATGGAGCAGTGTGGTGACACAATGTACCAGTGTTATGGCACAGTGGTGCAGTGTGATGAAAAAGTGGAGCAGTGTGATGGCAAAATGGAGCAGGGTCAGGTCACAATGGAGTAGTGTAATGACACTGTGGGGCAGTGTGATGGCACAATGCAGCAGTGTGTTGGCACAATGGAGCAGTGTGATGACACAATGGAGCAATGTGATGTCACAATGAAGCTCTGTTTGGTAAAATGGAGCAGTGTGTTGACACAATGAAACAGTGGGATGGCAAAATGGAGCAGAATGGCGACACAATATAGCAGTATGATGACACAAAGGAGCAGCATGAATGCAAAATGTACCAGCATGAGGATACAATGGAGCAGCATGTTGGCACATTGGAGCAGTGTAAGTGGAGAATGGAGCAGTGTGATGAAACAATTGGGTAGTGTGGTGGTAGAACAGAGCAGTGTGTTGGCACAATGGAGCAGCGTGAGAGAAAAATGGAGGAAACTGAGTGCACAATGGAGCACTGTGATGACAACATAGAGCAGTGTGAGGACAAAATGGAGCAGTGTGAGTTCACAATGGAGAGGTGTGATTACACAATGGAGCCATGTGATGATACAATTCAGGAATGTGAGGGCACAATGGAGCAGTGTGTGTTCACAATGGAGTAGTGTGATGACACAATCAAGCAGCATAATGACACAATGCAGCAGTGTGATATCAAGATGGAGCAGTGTGAGCACACAATGGAGCAGTGTGGGTTCACAATGGAGCAGTGTGAGGGCACAATGGATCTGTGAGAGGGCACAATGGACCAGTGTGTGGACACAGTGGGGCAGTGTGATGACACAACGGAGCAGAGGGATGATACAAAGGAGCAGTGTGATGACACAATTTACCATTGTGAGTGCAAAATGGAGCAGTGTGATGGCACAATGGAGCAATGTGAGGGCACAATGGACCAGTGTGAGGACACAATGGAGCACTGTGATGGCACAATGGAGCACTGTGAGGGCAAAATGGAGCAATGTGATGACACAATGGAGCAGTGTGATGAGAAAATAGAGAGCTGTGATTGCACAATGGAGCAGTGTGAGGGAAGAAAGTAAGAGTTTGATTACAGAATGGAGCAGCATGATGACACAATGCAGGAGCTGTGTTGGCACACTGGAGCAGTGTGAGGGCACAATGGAACAGTGTGATTTCACAAGAGTGCAGTGTGATGACAAAATGGGTCATTGTCATGGCACAATGGAGCAGGGTCAGGGCAAAATGAAACAGTGTGAGGGCGCAATGGAACACTGTGATGAAACAATGCAGCAGTGTGATAACAAAATGGAGGAGTGTGATGACACAATTTAGCACTTTGAGGGCACGATGGAGCAATGTGAGGGAACAATGGAGAAGAGTGATGACACACCAGAGCAGTGTGATGGCACAATGCAGCAGTTTGAGGCCACAATGGAGCAGTGTGAGAGATCAATTTGCAGTGTGAGGACACAATGTAGCAGTGTGGTGACAAAATGGAGCAGTGTTAGGGCAGAGTGGAGGAGTGTGATGATACAATGGAGGGGTGTATGGGGAAAATGAAGCTGTGTGAGGACACTGTGGGGCCGTGTGATGGCACAATGGAGCTGTGTGTTTTCACAATGGAGCAGTGTAATGACACAATGGAGCAGTGTGATGTCACAAAGGAGCAGTGTGTTGACACAATGTAACAGTGGAATGGCAAAATGGAGCAGAGTGGCGGGAAAATACAGCAGTGTGATGACACAAGGAGAAGCATGAAGACATAATGTACCAGCCTGAGGACACAATGGAGCAGAGTGATGGCACATTGGAGCAGTGTGAGTGGACAATGGAGCAGGGTGATGAAACAATTGGGCAGTTTGATGGCACAACGGAGCATTGTGTTGGCACAATGGAGGAGCGAGAGGGCTTAATGGAGGAGACTGAGCACATAAAGGAGCAGTGTGATGACACCGTGGAGGAGTGTGATGGCACAATGGAGTAGGGAGCATAAAATGTAACAGGATTAGGGCACAATGGAGGTTTCTGAGCACAAAATTACACCTGCATTGTGTAATGACACAATGGAGCAGAGAGATGGCACAAAGGAGCAGTGTGATGACACAAATTAGCATTGTGAGTGCAAAATGGAGCAGTGTGATGGCAAAATGGAGCAGTGTGAGGGCACAATGGACCAGTGTGAGGACACAATGGAGCACTGTGATGGCAAAATGGAGCAGTGTGAGGGCAAAATGGAGCAGTGTGATGACACAATGGACCAGTGTGAGGACACAATGGAGCACTGTGATGGCAAAATGGAGCAGTGTGAGGGCAAAATGGATCAGTGTGATGACACAATGGAACAGTGTGATGACACAATGGAGAGCTGTGATTGCACAATGGAGCAGTGTGAGGGAAGAAAGTATGAGTATGATAACAGAATGGAGCAGCGTGATGACACAATGCAGGAGCTGTGTTTGCACAATGGAGCAGTGTGAGGGCACAATGGAACAGTGTGATTTCACAAGAGTGCAGTGTGATGACAAAATGGATCATTGTCATGGCACAATGGAGCAGGGTCAGGGCACAATGGCGCAGTGTGAGAGCACAATTTGCAGTGTGAGGACACAATGTTGCAGTGTGATGACGAAATGGAGCAGTGTTAGGGCACAGTGGAAGAGTGTGATGATAGAATGGAGCGGTGTATGGGGAAAATGGAGCAGTGTGATGACACAATGGGGCCGTGTGATGGCACAATGGAGCTGTGTGTTTTCACAATGGAGCAGTGTAATGACACAATGGACCAGTGTGATGTCACAAAGGAGCAATGTATTGACACAATGTAACAGTGGAATAGCAAAATGGAGCAGAATGGCGGGACAATATAGTAGTGTGATGACACAAGGAGAAGCGTGAATACATAATGTACCAGCGTGAGGACACAATGGAGCAGAGTGATGGCACATTGGTGCAGTGTGAGTGGACAATGGAGCAGGGTGATGAAACAATTGGGCAGTGTGATGGCACAACAGAGCAGTGTGTTGGCACAATGGAGCAGCGTGAGGGCTTAATGGAGGAGACTGTGTGGATAAAGGAGCAGTGTGATGACACCGTCGAGGAGTGTGATGGCACAATGGAGCAGGGAGCATAAAATGTAACAGCATGAGGGTACAATGGAGGTTTCTCAGCACAAAATGGAGCAGTGTGATGACAAAATCGAGCAGTGTGAGGGCTAAATGGAGAGGTGTCATTACACAACGGAGGTGTGTGATGACACAATGGAGAAATGTGAGGGCACAATGGAGCAGTGTTAGGGCACAATGGAGCAGTGTGATGACACAATGCAGCAGTGTGATATGACGATGGAGGAATACTTCAAAATCCTACACTCTACTAAATTTGAAATCCTAAGAGAAATGGATGAATATCTGAAATCCTGGGATTCGACAAAACTTAAATAAGAAGAGATTGACAGCTTAAACAGACCTATAATACTTGTGGAAATTGAAGATGTAATAAAAAGCCTACCAACTAAAAAAAGGCCAGGCCCAGTTGGTTTCACAGAAGAATTCTATAAAACATTTAGTATTTTTTTAACTTTATTTATTTTTGTATATGTAAGCATGTACTGTCTGCATGCAGGTCTGTGCACCCATGATGTGCAATGCCGTGAAGGTCAGAAGAGGGTCTCGGATTCCCCTGGAACTGGAGTTCTCCTGGAATTGGAGTAACAAATGGTTCTTAGCCACCATGTGGGTGCAGGGGGTCGAACCCCTGTCCTCTGCAAGAGCAGTCTGCACTCTTAATCGCTAGTCTATCTCTCCAGCCCCGAATTCTATACAACTTTCAAAGAGGTCTTACAACCATTACTACTCAAACTTTTCAGAAGGATACAGACAGAGGGAAATATACCAAATTCCTTCTATGAAGCCAGCATCACTCTAACACCAAAACCAGGCAAAGACACAAGCAGGAAAGAAAACTATAGAACCATATCATTAATGAACACAGATGCAAAACTTTTCAAAAAAATACTTGCAAATCGCCTACAGACCCACATCAGAAAGATCATCCATCATGACCAGGTTGGATTCATACCAGAGATGCAGGGATGGTTCAACATATGTAAATCAATAAATATCATAGAACACATAAATGGACTTAAAGACAAAAACCACACAATAAACTCAATTGATGCAGAAAAAGCTTTCAACAAAATCCAGCATCCCTTCATGCTTAAAGTCTTAGAGGGAATTTGACTGGAGAGATCATTCCTCAATGTAATCAAAGCCATATACAAGAAACCCACAGCCAACATCATCCTAAATGGAGAAAAGTTGGAAGCATTCCCCTTAAAGGCAGGAACTTGGCAAGGCTGTCCACTATCGCCACTCCTCCAGTATAGTGCTCGAAATGCTTCCCAGGGCAATAAGGCGAGAAAGAGAAATTAAAGAGTACTAATTGCAAAAGAGGAAGTAAAACTATCCTTTTTGCAGATGATATGATAGTTTACCTAAGGGACACTAAAAACTCAACCAGAAAACGCTTAGATATGATCAAAAGTATCAGTAACTTGGCAGGATACAAAATAAACCTAGAAAAATCAGTAGCCTTCCTTTACACCAAAAATAAGCAACTGGAGAAGGAATATAAGGAAACCTTCCCAATCATGATAGCCTCAAAAAGTAAAATAAAATACCTAGGAATAAACCTAACCAAAGACACCAAAGATCTCTACAACAACAATTTTAAAACCTTGAAGAAGGAGATTTAAAATGACATCAAAAGATGGAAAGACCTCCCACGCTCATGGATTAGAAAAATTAATATAGTGAAAATGTCCATTCTACTCAAATTAATATACAGATTCAATGCAATAACATTCAAAATCCCCATGAACTTTTTCACAGACTTACAAAAAGTAATTCTTAAATTCATATGGACAAACAAAAGACCCCAAATAGCTAAAGCAACCCTGAGTGAAAAGTGCCATACAGGGGGAATTACATTACGAGACACCAAGCTGTATTACAGGGCTATAGTCATAAAGACTGCCTGATCCTGGCAAAAAAAAAAACAAAAACAAAAACAAAACCTGAACCATTGACCAAAGGAATAAAATTGAAGATCCAAGCTCTAGCTCATATAACTTCAGCCACCTCATATTTGACAAAGGGGCCAAAAGAGCTGAGTGGAGGAAAGATAGCATCTTCAGCAAATGGCGTTGGCAAAACTGGATCACTATTTATAGAAGAACAAAATTAAACCCCTACCTCTCACCCTGTACAAAAATAAAGTCCAAGTGAGATCAAATATCTCATCCTAAAACCTGAAACCCTGAAAGTGATAGAAGAAAAAGTTGGCAACAACCTACAAGATATAGGTGTAGGAAACGACTAAGTCAAACAGCAGCTGCGCAGGAAATAATGACAACAGCTGACAAGTGGGTAGTCATTAAAATCTAAAGCTTTTGTACAGCAAAAGAAACAATGAAGGAAGTGAAGAAAAAGCCCCCAGAGTGGGAGGAAACCTTCACCATTGTTACAGCTGACAAAGCATTAGCATCCAGCATATATAAGCTACTTAAAAAACAAAGTAGAGAGTGTTATGAAAGGGCACTAAACCAATAAAGCAAATACGGGTCTCCTTGAGTCAAGCAAGACTTCACCATCAGCACCAGCTACACCTCACCTGCCTGGAAATACTGTGCAGCAGAGGCAGCCATATGCCTAGATATCCCAAATCTAATTGGCTATTGGCTCTCTCCTTGGAGGAATAACCCATGGCTGATGCCACAAGCTTACATCCTCTAGAGGTTAGGAGATGTTATAAGCCACAGTAAGACCCTGTCATATTTAACAGGAAAAAATGTAATTCATGGATTAACATATCATCCAAACATATGTGTCTATACCAAAGTAACCTACCATAACTATTAGTGTTGTATAAATACCTATATATCTAATTGCTTTTGCTTCATTAGTAGGATCAAAAGGTTATTCCTGGACAAACTGTCAGCCCATGAAAAGAAACAGCTAGAATTGACCAGAGTCCAAGACAACAGCTCCAGAGAGAGTGGACTGTTTTGCTTTTCATCCACCTGTGCCCCTTTTCTAAGCCTAGGGTACAATCTGTGGAAGAGGGGGCGTGGTAGAATGTAAGGGCTATGATTGGGTGAATGGTGAAACTACAGCAATGTAGTCTGGACACTCATTTGATCAACTTGATTGAACAAACAACCCGTCACCCCCCCACTGGATGGTGGGGCTGTGGGGATTTGGGCACAGCAGCCTGCAGATTGGTTTTGCATGAATGATGCTTGTACTCATGGATTATCACTTATAGCTAAAAAATTAAAAAAAAACTGAGAGAAAGATGCAGGACAGTTATGGTAGAATACATGATCTGGGATGGGGGTGGGGGGGGAAGGGAAAGGGAAATGTGCCTGAACTGAATTGGAAAATAATGTATGAAATGCACAAAGCATCAATAAAAAAAAGTAGAAAAACAAAAGACCTACTCAAAAGATGGAGTAAAGAGCTGAACAGAGACTTCACCAATAAGGAAGTAATGATGGCTGAGAAACAGAAAAATTGTTCCACAGTAGTAATTATTAAGGAAATGCAAATTAAACCTCATGAAGTTATCATCTCACTCCAATAAGACTAGCCAAGATCAAGAAAACAAAACACACCAAATGCCGGAGAGGATATGGGGAAAGGGGAACATTCATTCACTGCTGGTGGGAATGTAAACTGGTACAATCACTGTGGAAATCAGTGTGGAGAACCCTTAAAAAATTCAAAATGAGCCTACCACCTGACCCGTCCATACCACTTCAGGGTATATACCCACAAGACACATACTGCTGCAAAGATACATGTACAGATATGGTTATTGCAGCTCTCGTCACAATAGTAAAGAGCTGAAACCACCCCAAATGTCCCTCAACTGATGAGAGAATAACAAAAATATGGTACATCTACACAATGGAGTTCTAAGCAGCAGTAAAGAAGGATGACATCTTGAGCTTTTCTGGTAAATGGATGGAACTGGAAGAAATTATACTAAGTGAAGCAACACTGTCCCAGGGAAAAAAAAAAAAGGCAAATGGTTTTCCCTCATTTGTGGATGCTAACACCAAATCCCCAGTTGGCAGGCAAACTGATCAACTTTATCATTGTATTTCATTGTATCTGAAAGCCACTGTGCTACTACAATGTGAATCTCTAAATGGGCTCTAGAATTGTCCTACCACTTATATTCCCACATTGTAATTACCATACATGGATGGATGATATGTAGGATATGTAGTCATATTCTTAAAAAAAAAGAAAAATGTAAAGTTACACATCTTTAAATCTGCATGCAAATTTACTAGTAAAATGTGAATCTCTAAATGTGTTTAGAAATCAACCTATAGTTTGTTTTCAGAGTTTGTAATTTTGACATATGTGTGGAGTGTATATAGGCATAATTTGGAATAATATAAAATTAAAAAATATAAAAAAGAAAATAATACTTTAATTAAATCAAGCGAGTCATTACATACATTGTCTTAAGTAGTAGTTATAAGGAATTTTTACAAATAGGAAAATGTTAAGAACAGTTGAATCATAAAAGCCCGGAAATTATAAAACCAATAGCGAAATCCAAAGGATATTTATGACGTGGAAGGTAATAAAGATTAGATCTAGGAACAAGAGAGATGGTTCAGCTGTTAAGAGCACTGGTTGTTCTTGCAGAAGATACAGGAAAAATTCCGAGCCCCACATGGAGGATAGCCACTGTCCCTAGCTCCATTTCCAGGGGATCTGACATCCTCTTCTGAATTTCACAGGCTTTACATCACAAGGTCCACCTACCTACATGCAGGCTTTACACCCATATACATAAAATGAAAATAATAAATAAAATGCTAAAGCAGGAAAGAGTACACAAAATAATGATTTAATTAAAATGAATATGTCATTCTTCAATGTCTTTTAGTCAAACGTGATTGCATTCCACATGCTGCTCTTCCCTTCTTGGCTCAGCTCCAGGACTATTCTACTGCCTGCAGGCCAACATCCTCTAGGCTTCACTCTCGCAAGAAAAACACCCGCAGTGGAAAAAAACAGGCAACTGTGGCGACCAATATGAACCAATCACCAACCTGTGCATACTAGGGACGAGGAAGGAGAGAAGAATCCCAACCCGGAGAATGTTTACTTGACCAGAAATCTCACAGAATACGAGAACGAGACACTCCCTCCACAAAATGAAAAAAAAGAACAAACCCCTATTAAGACCCCATCACAAAGAAACGCAATAGGAACAACACCAGAAATAAACGAAAAGAAATTCACCACACATATCATACGCTTAACACACACACTAGATGCTCAAAAAACTCGGACAAGTCGAAAGCCCCAAGAGAAAGAACAACAACAAGTTACCTACTAAGGCAACCCAAAACCATTCAGAATCACACACCTGACTCTCAGCCGCTCAAGTATTGAAAGCCAGGGAAGAAAAATGGACCAAAGTATTTCCAGTGGGTTTTAGATGCAAACCCAGATTACTTTACCTGGCAAAACTATCACTTAAGTTGACCGGAGACACACAGCAAAACGGTTCACTTCAAGCACCACTACTAACACCCAATGAAAGACACATGTCAAAAAAACCAACACTTCAGAAAATACTGGAAGCATTTCAAAGAACAGAGCCAACAGGAAAGAAACTATCCTTAAGCAGCCCAACAGAGACGACAAATTATCCAAAACGCATAAACAGAGTAAATTAAAACCACAGACCAAGGAATACAAATGAAAAACAAAGTTGAACAGGATACAACCACACCACTCGCTCCAATAACAAACCATAACATATCACGATTGCTCAAACACCTATCAAAAAAGACATAGACTAGGAGAATGGATTAGGACACTAGAATCCATCTCTCACTGTTGCCATCAAACCACCCCCCCTTACCCTCAAGACACGACCAGCACTGAGGACTCGACACATGCACTGGAAAAAACTATTCCAAGACAATGGGTACCCAAAAAAGCGCACAACGAGATTGCTATTCTAATTTCAGACCAAATAGACCTCAGAGTAAACATAATCAAAAAAGACAAAGAGAGCCACTACATACTTATCATGAAACCCAATTAACCAAGAAGATTCAGAATCTTAAAATTTATGACACCGAATCTAGTGCACCCTGAACATATAAACACCACTCATTCGGACCTCCAGGACACAGGGTAATCCCCCCATGAGTACCACTAATAGGCGTGGCGGATTTTAGTACCCCCAACCAGCCCAACCTGGACAGGAAACCTGGACAAAAAATAAACAGAGAGACATCAAAACACCCTAAACACCAACCCCTACCATACACCAAATGGATTCTCACAGGACCCACCACAGAATATTCCACTCCAAACACCAAGAAAGAGAAACCTCTATTTATACTCAGCCGCCCCATGGACAACATTCTCACAACAATCAACCACCTACTGGTGACTACAAACACAGACCCTCATCAACAAATACAAAATGATTGAACACATTATTCCATGACTTTCTATCCAAAACCCAAAATCCGTGTCAATAAAGCCTCCAATAATTAACACTTAAGGTAAGCACACTATTTTCTCTATAATTCTTGCATTTTTTTTGGTCACTATAGTCTCACTGGTAGGAACTCTCTTTTCACACTATAAAGCTGATTGTCCCTTGAATTTAAAAACTATTTCTTCCAAGTTAATCACATTACAGAAATTCAACTCAACACCAGCATGGGTCCTCCCGTTATCTGATGAACTCACAGTGCCTTGATTCCAACCTATAGGCATGTATAATACAACAGCTTTTTTGAGAACCCCCCCCTCATGCGGTGAAATAAAACCAACTTAAGATAACAAAAGGGGGACCGGGATATCTACAGATATATATGTAAACTTTTTGTCAAAAAAAACCCTTGCAATACAAATCTTAAAACTAACTACGGGACAAGATTTGTATGTTCCAACAAAATGTCACCAACTTAAAACGGCTGAGAAAGAAAAAGAAAAAAAAAAATGCAGCTTTGTGTGACGTAGGATGTACCAGAAAGTGCCAGCAGAAGGATGGGATCCTCTGGGCATTGAAGGGAAGAATGCCTCAGATTGCTGCAGACATCAGGCCTCTCTGTGGATTCTACTAGTAATAACTATTTTTTTTTTTTTTTTTTTACAATTAAAAAAAAAAAAAAGTTTTTTATTTTTTTTATTTTTTTTTATATTCTTTTCTTTCTTTTAATTAATTTTTTATTGATGCTTTGTGCATTTCATACATTATTTTCCAATTCAGTTCAGGCATATTTCCCTTTCACCTCCCCCCACCCCACCCCATCCCAGATCTGCATTCTGCCATAACTGTCCTGCATCTTTCTCTCAGTTTTTTTTTTTATTTTTTAGCTATAAGGATAATCCATGAGACAAGCACCTTCATGCAAACCTCTGCAGGCTGTTGCCCAAACCCCCAGCCCCCCATCCAGTGGGGGTGACGGTTGTTTGTTCAATCAAGTTGATCAAATGAGTGTCCAGACTACATTGCTGTAGTTTCACCATTCACCCCAATCGTAGCCCTTACATTCTACCACGCCCCTCTTCCGCAGATTGTTCCCTAGCTTAGAAAAGGGGCACAGGTGGTGAGAGAAAACAGTCCTATCTCTCTGGAGCTTTTGCTTGGACTCTGGTCAATTCTGGCTGTTTCCTTTCATGGGCTGACAGTTTGTCCAGGAATAACCTTTCGATCTATTTTTAATGAATCCTATGACGAAGCTTACCTTCTAGGTGCCACAAGGTTTAAGTTTAAAGAAGACTTCTTAACTCCCCTCCACATAGACAAGGAGAAATATGATGATGATTGAGGTCTTCTCCAGAACTTATAAATTGAGCAGCTGTATAAAAAAAGAGGTATTCTCTTGTAAAATGGCAACACTGCCTTCTTTAATTGACTAATGGACATAGGAAACTGTGAAAAGGGATTATTCTCATATTCAGAACACAAATATTATGCTAAAGTCTCCTTCACGCATGCACATCTTAAGCAAAATATATTACCAACGGAGCTCCTTTGACACCACACTGTATTACTCAGACCCTGTTGGCCCAGGTTATTGAGACCCCCACAAATGGTTCATAAGGCTCTCTTCGCCCCTCCAAACACTGGATATTCCTCAGGAAGAGAGGCGATACAGGCCCCATGCTGTTGAAGAGACCGTGATATAACTGGAGAAAGTATGTTTGGAGAACCGACACTTGCAATAGTGAGATGGTCTCTGGGAATGCCAAAGTGAGAGTGTTACCAAGGCCACTAAACCAATAAACGCAAATATATGGTCTCCTTGAATCAAGCACCAAGAACTCTCCATCAGCACACCCTTCTTCGCTGCAAATCTGTGCAGCAGTGGTCTGTAGCCATATGTCTGTATTATCCCAAATCTAATTGCTATTAAGCTCTCTCCTCAGAGAACAACCCATGCTGATGCACCAAGCTTACATCCTCTAATGTTAGGAGATGTTATAAACCACATGAAGGACCTGTCATACTTTACAGAAGAAAATGTAATTCATGGATTAACATACCATCCAAACATCCTGTGTTATACCCAAGGAACCTGCATAAAAATTAGACTGTTTAAATACCTTATATATCTAATTGTGTTGTGCTTCATTAGTAGGATCGAAATGGCTCATATACTTCTTAATGCTACACTTATATATTAATTGTTGTGTGCTTCATTAGTAGATCAAGTTTGCCTGGACTGCTGGCAGCCCATGGAAAGAAAACAGCGAAGAACTTGACTTAGAGCCAAGACAACAGCTCCCAGGAAGTAGACTGTTTTGCTTCTATCACCCCTTGTACCCCTTTTCTACGTATAGGGACAACCCGTAAGGGGCATGGTAAATGTAAGGGCTGTGATTTGGGTGAAGGTAACTACAACCACATATAGACCTGGAACCCATTCTTGATCAACTTGATTGAACATACAAGCCCCCCCCCCGCTGGATGGTGGGACCATGAGCTGTGTGGTTTGGACCAACTGCTTGCAAATTGGTTTTACAGAGGATGCTTGTACTCCCAAAAACTATAAAAAAAAAAAAAAAAAAAAAAAAAAAAAAAAACAAAATGCAAAACAAAGAAAAAAAAAGACAAGTAGAAAAGTTATGGCAGAATGCATGATCTGGGATGGGTGGAGTGGGGAGGGGGAATGGGAAAGTGTATATGCCTGAACTGAATTGAAAAATGATTATGAAATACCAAAGATCAATAAAATAATAACATCAATCCAAGAAAAAAATAAAATAAAAACAAAGAGAACACAATAAAACAATCTAACCTCAGCTAGAAACATTTGAAAGACAGAAACAAATAAACCCTACACCCAACAGACACGACAGGAAGAAATAACAAAAATCAGAGAGAAACAAAAATAGAAAAACAAAAAAAAAAAAAAAAAAAAAAAAAATAAAATACAAAAGCTGGTTCTTTGAAAAAACATAAACAAAATAGACAGAACATCTAGCCCAGTTGGACTAAAGAAAGAAAGAACACTCCAATCAATAGCATTTGTGATGAAAGGGGAAAACATCACATCCAGAAAAGAAAAGACTCCAGACAAACCATATGAGATTACTTCAAAATCCTACACTCTCAAATTAGAAAACCAAGAGAAATGGATGAATATCTGAATCTCTGGATTCGACAAACTTATAAAGAAGAGATTGACACCTTAAACAGACACCATATACTTGTGGAAATTGAAGAGTAATAAAAGCCTACCAACCAAAAAAAAGCCAGGCCCAGTTGGTTTCACAACAGAAATTCTATAAAACATTTAGTTTTTTTTAACTTTATTTATTTTTGTATGTGTAAGACTGTACTGTCTGCATTCAGGTCTGTGCACCCATGATGTGCAATGCCCCTGTGAGTCAGAAGAGGGTCTCGATTCCCCTGGACTGGAGTTCTCCTTGGAATTGGAGAAACAGATGGGTCTTAGCCACCATGTGTGCTGGGTGGGGGTGTGAACCCTGGTCCTCTGCAAGAGCAGTCTGCGCTCTTAACGCTAGTCTATCTCTCCCAGCCCTGGAATTTATACACATTTCAAAGAGGTTCTCACACCATTACTACTCAAACTTTCAGAAGGTACAGACAGAGGGAAATATAACCAAATTCCTTCTATGAAAGGCAACATCACTCTAATACAAAACCACGGCAAAGACACAAGCCGGAAGAAAACATATAGAACCCTATCACTTAATGAACACAGATGCAAAATTTTCCAAAAAACAATACTTGCAATCGCCTACAGACCCACTCAGAAAGATCATCCATCATGACCAGGTTGGATTCATACCAGAGATGCAGGGATGGGTCCACAATGTAAATCAATAAATATCATAAAAACACATAAATGGACTTAAAGACAAAAACCCACACAATACACTCAATTGATGCAGAAAAAGCTTCCCAAAATCCAGCATCCCTTCATGCTTAAAGTCTTAGAGGGAATTTGACTGGAGGGATCATTCCTCCAATTAATCAAAGCAATATACAAGAAACCACAGCCAACCTCATCCTACATGGGAGAAAAGTTGGAAGCATTCCCCTTAAACGGCAGGAACTGGCACGGCTGTCCACTATCGCCTTCCTCCAGTATAGTGCTCGAAATGCTCCCAGGGCAAATAGGCGAGGAAAGAAAGAGAATTAAAGAGTACTAATTGCAAAAGAGGAAGAAAAAACAAACTTATCGTTTTGCAGATGTGATAGATAGTTTTCCTAAGGCAACACTAACTCAACCAGAAAAAACGCTTAGATATGATCACAAAGAGTATCCAGTAACTGGCAGGATACAAAATATAAACCTAGAAAAATCAGTAGCCTTCCTTTACCCACAAATAAGCAAACTGGAGAAGGAATATAAGGAAACCTTCCCATCATGATAGCCTCAAAAGTAAAATAAAATACCTAGGAATAAACCTCACCAAAGACACCAAAGATCTCTACAACAACAATTTTAAAACCTTGAAGAAGGGATTTAAAATGACATCAAAAGAGGACGACCTCCCCACGCTCAGGATTAGAAAAATTAATATGTGGAAAAGTCCATTTACCAAATTAAATACAGATTCAATGCCAATAACATTCAAAATCCCCATGAACTTTTCACAGACTTACCAAAAAGTAATTCTTAAATTCTATGGCACAACAAAAGACCCCAAATAGCTAAAGCAAACCCTGAGTGAAAAGTGCCCTACAGGGGGAATTACATTACAAGACACCAAGCAGTATTACAGGGCTATAGTCATAAGAGAACCTGGCAAAAAAAAAAAAAACAAAAAACAAAAACAAAAACTTGAACCATTGACCAAAGGAATAAATTGAAGATCCAAGCTCTAGCTCATATACTTCAGCCACCTCATATTGACAAAGGGGCCAAAGAGCTGAGTGGAGGAAGAGGAAAGATAGCTCTTCAGCAAATGGCTGCTGGCAAAACTGGATCACTATTTTATGAAGAACAAAATTAAACCCCTCACCTCACCCTGTACACACAAATAAAGTCCAAGTGACGATATAATCTCATCCTAAAACCACGAAACCCTGAAAGTGATAGGAAAAAGTTGGCAGCAACTACAAGACATAGGTGTAGGAAAACTTTCTAAGATCAAACAGCAGGCTGCCAGGAAATAATGACAGTGACAAGTGGGTCTGTCATCAAACCAAAAGCTCTTTGTATGACACAAAAAACAATGAAGGGAAGTGAAGAAAAAGCCCCAGATGGGAGGAAACCTTCACCATTGTTACACTGACCACTAAAGCATTAGCATCCAGAATATATCAAGCCTATTAAAAAACACATCCCTTCAGCCATACACAATGATGAGCAAGTGTCAGCCTACTGGCTTACATTGCTTATATCTTTTGTCCCTCACCCACATACAACTCAGGCCAACTGGTTGCATGGGATGCATGACTGACTCTCGCTTCCCCTCCTTTCTGGTCTAGCAACAAAATTCAAGTTTTGCGAAAATCAGGTACAAGTGGGTATGATCAAACTTGGGAAGAAGGCATATGCACACAGCTTGCCAGTACAGCTTACCAAGAAGAGGCCAATTTTCTGCCATACTTGGACATCTTTTATTTATTTTTTTATTTAGATGCTGAATCTATCACAGATTTTAATGGAGAAAAGAATTATCTAGATGAAATTACAATTTACCATGACTTAAACTCTTGCAAAACAGGAATGACACAATAGATATCAGATCCACCAAAAAAAGATAAAGCCCTGTGATATTGTTTTCGTACATTGCTCATCACTTGGGAGTTTATTTAAGGTTCCTTGTGTATTTCATGAAATTCATAATAAATTAAAATAATCCATGTGATATTCACAGAAGTAATAGTGACATATTCTTGAAAATAATACTTTACACACTCCGTGCACAGCCGCCCAGGTGGGTTTGTGCCATGAAGGCCACTGGTGGCTGCGCAGAGCTAGAACCATACAGAGGGACTGCTTTCCTGGAGAGAAGGTCAGCCAAATCTTAAAACTAACTACTCTATGCCCAGCCTCCCAGGTGGGTTTGTGCTGTGCAGGCCATTTGTGGCCAAACTTGGCAGCCTCTGCCCAATGCTGCAGCCATAGAAAGAAACTGCATGTGTGGATAGAAGATCAGCCAAGGGAGCACGCACACCATTTCCAGCTGCCTAGGTGGGTTGTGCCATGCAGGCCATTGGTGGCCAACCTCAGCAGCCACCACCCAATGCTAGAACCATATAGAAGAACTGCATGTGCAGATAGAATGTCAGCCAGGGGCACACACACTCCATGCCCAGCTGCCCAGGTGGGTTTGTGCTGTGTAGGCCATTGGCTCCACATTTCGGCAGCTGCTGCCCAATGCTAGAACCATAGACATGAACTGCGTGCATGGATGGAAGGTTGGCCAGGGACACACACACACTCTGTGCCCAGCCGCCCTGGAAGGAAACAGTGCATGAGCCAAACGATTCAACCTCCCCCTGAAGATAGTGATACTGTGGTGGAAAGTATAAACTGCTGGTGCTGTGGTTTATTGCTGTTGGGAGGATCCAGCAGTGTCAGTAATTCTAAGTTGCATAGCTAAAATTGAAGACGAAACCAATAGGAAGTAAATTGAGTGACCTAGCAGACCTCTATATTAACATTTGAGATTAGCATCAGAAGGCAAACCAATAAACAAATTGGGAAACAACAACAACAAATATACATGCAAAAACACACCAGAAAACAACATGGGAAAAGCTAAAAATAATCCCAACCGAATGCAACCAATCCTGTAGAAGATCTCAAAGCAAGACCTCCCTGGAAGGAAACCAAGACACTGACATTAGAAGAACAATTGCAGATATATTCAAAGACTGTAAAGAACAAATCAGAAAAATAAAGGAAGCGAATGAAAAACTCATGAAGGAACTAGAAGGAAAGAATTATAAACTCAGGAAGAAATAAAAGGAGAGATTGAGAAACTCAGAAAAGAACTACATAAAGAGAAATACAAAGTCCAAAAAGATCTAGAGGGACACTATGACAAACTTGAGAAGGAAGTGGAAACATTGAAAAGCTCTCAGGCTGAAAGGAAAAAAAAGAAACTGAGCAGCAAATCAAGGAGCTACAAGAAAAAATGGAAAGCTCCAAAAAGAAGTGGAAATACTGAAGAAATCACAGATGACATAAAAAAGGAAATTGAATGTTCATCCAATGAACAGGAAATGATTGGAAAAAGCCTCAGAAGCAGAATGGATGAAGCAGAAAAAAGAATAATAGACCTACAGGATAACACAGTGCAGCTAGAAAACTCAAGTAAAGATTATGAAAAAAAAAAAAGAAATGCTTTCTAGGTCAATAAGGCGAGAAAGAGTAATTAAAGAGTACTATTGCAGGGGGGGGGGGGGGGGGGGGGAGGGGGGGGGGAAATAGGGAAGAAAAATTAGCGGGTTTTGCAGATGATATGATATTTTCCTAAGGAACACTAAATCCTTAACCAGAAAACGCTTAGATATGATCAAAAGTATCAGTAACTTGGCAGGATAGAAAATAAACCTAGAAAAACAGTAGCCTTCCTTTACACCAAAAAACAACTTGGAGAAGGAATATAAGGAAACCGTTCCCAATCATGATAGCCTCAAAAAGTAAAATAAATACCTAGGAATAAACTAACCAAAGACACCAAAGATCCATCTACAACAAACAATTTTAAAAACCTTGAAGAAGGAGATTTAAAATGGCATCAAAAGAGGGAAAGACTCCCACGCTCATGGATTAAGAAAAATTAATATTGTGAAAATGTCCCATTCCTAACCAAATTAATATACAGATACAATGCAATAACAGTCAAAATCCCCATGAACTTTTCACAGACTTACAAAAAGTAATTCTTAAATTCATATGGGCAAACAAAGACCCCAAAAGAGCTAAAGCAACCCTGAGTGAAAAGTGCGATACAGGGGGAATTACATTACGAGACACCAAGCTGTATTACAGGGCTATAGTCATAAAGACTGACTGATCCTGGGCAAAAAAAAAAAAAAAAAAAAAAAAAAAAAAAAAAAAAAAAAAAAAAACTTGAACCATGACCAAAGGAATAAAATTGAAGATCCAAGCCTTAGCTCATATAACGTCATTCACAGCACCTCGCATATATTGCAAAGGGCGCAAAAGAGCTGATGGAGGAAAGATAGCATTGCAAGCAGCAACAACAGCTTAGTACGTCTTTAGTGAATTGCGTGACACAAAAGCACCATATCAACGGGACTTATGCGCGATATATTTGCAAGTAGGTGATTACGGAAAGTAGACCAGAAACGGGATGTTACAACTGTTATATTCAGTGGGACACCTACCGGTCGCTACGCAGGGACCTCATAAGGGAAAATCAACATTATTGCAGAGAATCCGTGAACAAACCTCGCAAAGTAAGAGCATAGTCGCTCCATGATGGAAACTCAAAGTGCGAACGAATAACAGGTAGTCCGTGCGTACAGGATGCATGCCACCACGACTCGCAGTCCAATCACGACTGATCTGAAGCACACAACTCATCCACACGTCATGACCACCTCTAACTTATATATCGAATTGGGCACGGGCGAATACCCGAGGCGATTATCAAAAGGAGAAGCCAAGTATAGAAACATGACTAAGCAGTGATGGAATGAATTAAGTATGTCGTCCTGTCGAGAATTAACACATCGAGCTTAAAGGGTCGCATGCAGCACAGGGGACGGGAGCGAAACTACAGAACCGGTTAACGTGACAAGATATAGGTAGGAGAAACGGACTTGGCCGCGTGAAGTAAGTCCACCGAGAGCATAATACGATAGTCACAAGGGCCATTGCGGGCGGAGCAGTGACAATCTAGTAACCGGGGACGCAGGAAATAATGACACAAGTGGGTCGTCATCAAGCGCAAAAGCTTGTGTATGGAAAAGAAAGCAAATGAAGGAAGGAATAAAAGCCCCCAGATGGGTGACTCATAAGGGAAAGAGTCGGAAACGAAGAAGACCGCCCCGGATGGTCGACGAGACCGACGCAAATCGAAATAATGCGAATGCTGGCAAAGAAAACAATAGAAGGTAAACTCAATAATGTCTTTAGGGGTGCATTACTCGAGACGGTGACATACTAAGACGCAAGGCATGGCCAGAATGATAATAAGGCTGAACTTAAAAAACAAGTAGAGTGAGTGTTAAGCAAAGGCACTAAACCAATAAAGCAAATACAGGTCTCCTTGAGTCAAGCAAGACTATTCACCAGTCCGCACCAGCTCTACCCACCTGCCTGGAATACTGTGCAGCAGAGGCAGCCATATGCCTGCATATCCCAATCTAATTGGCTATTGGCTCTCTCCTTGGAGGAATGACCCATGGCTGATGCCACAAACTTACTATCCTCTACAGGTTAGGAGATATCAAAGCCACAGTAAGACCCTGTCATATTTAACAGGAAAAAATGTAATTCATGGATTAACATATCATCCAAACATGTGTCTATACCAAAAGTAACCTACCATAACATTGAGTTGTTTAAATACCTATATATCTAATGCTTTTGGCTTCATTAGTAGGATCAAAAGGTTATTCCTGGACAACTTGTCAGCCCATGAAAGAAACAGCCAAATTGACCAGAGTCCAAGACAACAGCTCCAAAAGAGTGGGACTGTTTGCTTTCATCCACCTGTGCCCCTTTTCTAAGCCGAGGTACAATCTGGAAGAGGGGGCGTGGTAGAATGTAAGGGCTACGATTGGGTGAATGGTGAAACTACAGCAATGTAGTCTGGACACTCATTTGATCAACTTGATTGAACAAACAACCCGTCACCCCCCCCACTGGTGTGGTGGGGTGTGGGGGTTTGGGCAAGCAGCCTGCAATTGGTTTTGCATGAAGGATGCTTGTACTCATGGATTATCACTTATAGCTAAAATTAAAAAAAAACTGAGGGAAATATGAGGACAGTTATGGCAGAATACATGATCTGGATGGGTGGGGTGGGGGGGGAAGGGAAAGGAAATGCCTGAACTGAATTGAAAAATAATGTATGAAATGCACAAAGCATCAATAAAAAAAAAGTAGAAAAACAAAAGACCTACTCAAAAGATGGAGTAAAGAGCTGACAGAGACTCACCAATAAGGAAGTAATGATGGCTGAGAAACAGAAAAATTGTTCCACATAATAATTAATTAAGGAAATGCAAATTAAAACCTCATGAAGTTATCATCTCACTCCAAAAAGACTAGCCAAGATCAAGAAAACAAAACACACACAATGCGGAGAGGATATGGGGAAAGGGGAACATTATTCACTGCTGGTGGGAATGTAAACTGGACAATCATGTGGAAACAGTGTGGAGAACCTTAAAAAATTTCAAAATGAGCCTACCACCTGACCCGTCCATACCAATTCAGGGTATATAGCCACAAGACACATACTGCTGCAAAGATCACATGTACAGTTATGGTTATTGCAGCTCTCGTCACAATAGTAAAGAGCTGAAACCACCCCAAATGTCCCTCAACTGATGAAGAGAATAACAAAAATATGGTACATCTACACAATGGAGTTTCTAAGCAGCAGTAAAGAAGATGACATCGTTGAGTTTTTTTCTGGTAAATGGATGGAACTGGAAGAAATTATGAATAAGTGAAGCAACACTGTCCCAGGGAAAAAAAAAGACAAATGGTTTTCCTCATCATTTGTGGGATGCCTAACACCAAATCCCCAGTTGGCAGGCAAACTGATCAACTTTATCATTGTATTTCATTGTATCTGAAAGCCACTGTGCTACTACATGTGAATCTCTAAATGGGCTCTAGAATTGTCCTACCACTTATATTCCACACATTGTAATACCATATAAGATGGATGATATGTAGGATATGTAGTCAATCTTAAAAAAAAAGAAAAATGTAAAGTTACACATCTTTAAATCTGCATGCAAATTTACTAGTAAAATGTGAATCTCTAAATGTGTTTAGAAATCAACCTATAGTTTTTTTCAGAGTTTGTAAAAATTATGACATATAAAAAAAAAAAAAATAAAATAATATAAAATAAAATATAAAAAAGAAAATAATACTTTAATAAATCAAGCGAGTCATCATACATTGTCCTTAAGTAGTAGTCATAAGGATTATTTTTACAAATAGGAAAATGTTAAGAAGAGTTGAATCATAAAAGCCCGGAAATTATAAAACCAATAGCGAAATCCAAAGGATATTTATGACATGGAAGGTAATAAAGATTAGATCTAGGAACAAGAGAGATGGTTCAGCTGTTAAGAGACTGGGTTCTTGCAGAAGATACAGGAAAAATTCAGCCCACATGGAGGATAGCCACTGTCCCTAGCTCCATTTCCAGGGGTCTGACATCCTCTTCTGAATTTCAAGGCTTTAGTCACAAGGTCCACTACCTACATGCAGCGTTACACCCATATACAATAAATGAAATAATAATAAAATGCTAAAGCAGGAAAGTAGACACAAAATAATGATTAATTAAAATGAATATGTCATTCTTCAAGTCTTTTAGTCAAACGTGATTGCATTCCACATGCTGCTCTTCCCTTCTTGGCTCAGCTCCAGGACTATTCTACTGCCTGAGGCCAACATCCTCTAGGCTTCACTCTCGCAAGAACCGGGGAGGAAAAACCGTGGGGGAGATCAACCCTGAAAATGAGCAGACTCACATACAGAGAGCCAGGGAAATAGTAACTCCTTTATTTTCTGTCAGGAGGTCTATATATTAAGCTACTGTGCTCTGGGCAAGAAAGTGGGGGACAGCAGAAGGGAGGGTGAGGCACATTGGTTTAATTTGGGAGCTGCAGAGCTCTGGTTTGTCAAGAGGTAACGAGAGGTGTATTTTTGCTCAATGCCCTCAAGGAAGGGGCCTGGAACGTTGCAGAGATAGGGCAAAGCAAGAATCATTGTAATATCACAAATCTTCATCTAGATATAACTCTCAATGTCACAGAGATATCAAGATACCTGGAGATCTTCTGGGACAGGTCTTACAAGTTCTCATTCAAGCCACACACAAATTTCATTCCCACATGAATAACACAATGGAAATTATCATAAGAAGGCAAATGTTATTAATTTTAGAACATAAAGAAAAATGCAGAGATCATATCAAATATAATTTTAGAATTTAACACGAAGATCACAAAAGAAAATTTAAAGTACCTAATGTTGTTGGGAGCCCATCATATACTTTGTTTTTTATTATATTTTGGTGAAACTTTGTGAGATTTATACATGTGAATTATTAAATAAGATATTTATTTAAACTTTTAGGTCAAAATACATTTATAAAATAAAATGGCACTTCATATGAAATGAATCAAGTAATTTAAGTAAACATTAGTTATTAAGGAAATCTTTAATATGTTCAACTTACTTGATAAACTTCAGTCCATTTTTTTGTTCAGGAAGTTTGTGAAGATTTGCATTAAAACTTGACACAAATATGTTGTGTCTTTGGGGAAGATAATGCAGTGTGGGATTGTCTGTACTTGATTATCTTGTGTGTTTGTCTATGGGGATTTATCTTAATTAAGTTAATTTATGGATAAAAATTCTTGAGAAATCTGGGTGACACCATTCTTTTGGTCTGGCTCCCTGAAGTACTCAAGGATGGAGAAATCATGCTATGTACATTCAATCAATTCATCAAAAATATGTTGCTCTTCCCTCTTAAGTGCGGATGTGATATGAGGATGTGTTTGAGGTTTCTGCCTTGACTTCCCTACAATGATTGACTATTGAAGTCTAAAATCAAGCCTTTTCCCCATACCTTAAATTTTTTTTCGAAAGGAATCATGTGAACATCCGAGAGCAAAAAAATTTTGACAAACACTATTCATAGGAGAATTATAAATTGAAACCCCAATTACATCTCACATCATACAGCTTAGATTGCCAATTATCAAGAATTTTTAAAGATAAGTATGAATAATGATGTGGAGAAAATGATTCATTGAACACTATGGATGATAATGAAAAAAATAAAACCAGTTCTGAAAACAACTTGTTGATCCCTCAGAAATTAAATATAAAATTCCATCTATGTTCTGAGCACTTTAAAGCTTAAGGAGCAAAATTAGCATTAGAAAACGCATCTGGAGTGGGATACCTTTAGAGAATCGAATCTTAATTTACCTTATTCAGAAAATGCACTATATGCAAGTATATTCAGATAACAGGCCACAGCACCAGCAGGGGCCCTGAATCCAAAAAGAAGAGGCCATGGCACTGATAGCCAAATTTTCATGGGTGATTAACTTGCACAGGCACAAAAGACAAGATAACCACAATCAAACCCCACCTGCCCATAATGGGAGAATGAACCTCAGACATACAGATAAGCACCTGTCCATGGATGAGGACCTGAGTAATAGTCCTAGGTAATCACCTGGTGCCAAATTCACTCCTCCATCAAAGCTACTGCTACTTATGCTGGAAAGTGCAAATGGTTGGGAGTCTTTTACTCCCCTTGGGGGGGTGAAATGCCAGCACTCACAGCCCCTTCTGGAGGAACCCCCACCTTATGAGACACAATCAGCAGCTAAGAACACCAGACAAGCTGCCTTGCCCATCACAGATCCTGCCACCTGACAAGCTGCCTGGTTTACAAAGATGCCCCAGACCTGCCTGCCTGGAGCTGCCACAACCACCAGGTTCAAGATCCACTCAAGCCAAACCTCATCCTCTTGGAAACTCCCTAGTCTGGATCCAATCTGCAGCTTCCAGGAAACTAATAGGTTCTGTAACTGAGCAGCCTTGGGGAGTTAGGCTAGGAACAGGACAGAATTAGTATTAATAGAATTAACCTGCATGGGAAAGAGTAAAATTAGATTGCATCATAATACCTGTGTTCTAGACTCAATTGGACTGAAGTCCATGCACTGGGCACAGGTCTTTTTGAAGTCACTTGCATCATGATCCCCAAAGCCACAGCCCTGACTTGTTCAATGCTACTCTGTGCTGGCCATAAAATGCTGAGTGCCGATTGTGATAAAGGTGAAGAACTCAACAAACAAGAATAACAAGCACACATACTCACGGCACACTGAAGAGTCGTGAGCCACACGAGGTTGGCCTTGACCTGTGCCTGTGTGTGTAGTGTTGTTTCTTGGCAAATAGGATCAAAAGTCCTATGCCGATTATCCCTTTCTGATGCTTCAGTACACAAAGGTGTAGAAGAAAGATTTCTCATTAAGGGAGGAGAGATTACTTGCTTAGAAGCCCCCTGTTTCATTGTCACATCCACAGCCCCCATAATATCTGATCCCCAAAAGAAAGCTCAGCTCAAAATCCTTTTGTCTTAGAAAATGGCCTAGATTGACTAGGCACCAATTATCAGTCATAAAAGTTTCCCCCACTGACAGATGGCAGAGAAGCCTACTCTTGTCAGTTTCAGATCCCTGGATGGCCCCTGAACGCCCAGGGAGGAATGTGTATGCTAGCTCACCTTCTCGCCTTTTGTTTACTTGGGAAAATAGCAGAAACAAGCAAATACAATGAATAGCTTTTGTAAGTGAACATGAAGCTGGAAAATAAAATTGCATCTGACTATTTAGGGCTAGCAGCAGAATTAGATAGTCAAGGAGAGAGAGAGACAGAGAGAGAGAGAGACGAGAGAGAGACGAGAGAGAGAGAGAGAGAGAGAGAGAGACAGAGAGAGAGACGAGAGAGACAGAGAGACAGAGAGAGAGAGAGAGAGAGAGAGAGAGAGAGAGAAAGAGAGAGAGAGAGAGAACCCTCGAATCCTCATTGTAGAAATGATTGTAGAAATGACATAATCATATGTGACTGGAAACTTCATCGAGCAGCCTGGAAAATATGGTTTGATGTCCCAGCTGTGTTCTTCCTGGGGGGCGGGGGTGGACTGCAGCCAGGATCACACACATACAAGCACATACTCCTTCACATGCATGTGCATTTCCCCAATACTACCCCAACATTTGTTTAAATAGCTTGCAGGTTTCACTGCTCAATGGTTTACACAGATGCCTGAGCATGGCACATAGGCGCACTTTTTCTCCTGACTCTACACACTTTATAAACCTATACTATATATCTTTAGTATGTATTTCACAGAATATCATAACAAAACCATATAAAGGCCAGGCACCCATGTGGTGCCCAAGCATGCACACTTGCAAAATTTTTCACACTTACCAGGTATAAACCAACATACACTGGATGCCTCTCCTACACCTCCCAACACAGCACACACAAATCTATTAGGCCTTCTCCCCCAGTTATTAACTATGCTGTTCATCTTACCTGAACTACAACCAGTTGGATGGAAGCATGGTCTGGGAGTCAGATAAGTGCCCTGAAATACTGAGAAAGACCAACCAGCAGGTGGAGGAAGGCTACTAAACTCTTGGTGTGAACTGGTGAAATTCAAGATTTGAAGAGGAGAGTTACTTTTCCCACATTCTAGGAAGATAAGTAGCTATTGAGAATACAACAGTATCACTGCTNCACGAGTGGAAAAAAACCAAGTGTAAATGTGGCGACAGTTGAAAAGACCATATATTGATGTGCATCATGAAGGTGATAAGAGGAAGGAGAAAGAAATCCCAGCAGAATGAGTATTAGTACCAGAAATTTTCAACAGAATAAGAAAGAGAATGTCCACAAAATGGAAAAAGAAGTGCAAACGCCAATAGATATACAAGAAGTCACGATAGCAACACACCAAAATAGACCAGTAGCAAGAAAAGAATATCAACCACAACATAAATTCATAGTTAAACCTATGATTGTCAAATCTTTTATGGACAGTAACTGAAAGCCACATTAGATGAAAAACAACCAATGTACATCTTATACAGTGGAGAAAAACCCATTCAGAATCTACCCTGAACTTCCATCTAAGTGCCAAGAGTTGATGAAAGCCAGTAAGACAACATGGCGACGCGAAATACTAAATTTCCCGAAGTGCTAAAATGGGCTATTTAGAATGCCAACTTATCTACCTCTAGATTACTTTTACTGGAAAAAAAATGTTCCGGAATCATTGTAGTTGAACATGTGAGAATACGAAAAGTCTTATTCAAGACTAATCATCAATGACCAAGATAAACAGCATGTCAAAAGGCCTCACCACTTGTCACAGGATAAATTTACTGGATAAGCATTTCCAAAAAGAACAGAGGAAAGGAGTCACTATCCCTAAGCAGGGCTCTCTAAGAGTAAGAAATTATCAAAATGCATTGACAGAGGTAAATATATCCTATGACCAAGAATTATCCAAATTGCAAATAAAGTAGAAGGATACAATCGACATATCTCCAATAATAACATCAAATGACTCATATCGATGTCACACTCCCTAATATGCCTCAAAACAAGACATAAGATCTGGAGCGAGAAGTTCGGATTTCCACCGGAAGATGAATGTCCATTCTATAGTGTTTGCTACCCAACTTCTTATATACCGATCTCAACCCTCATAGGGACAAGCAGTAGCAGCAACCTTTAGACTGTAATATGATGGAAAAATAATATTCCAAGCATATGGTTATTCCATAAATAGCAAAGCAGGATTTGGCTACCTCTCCTATATATCGAGACAAAATAGCACCATTCAGAGTTAGTAAAATTAATACAGGTACGACATGAATTGCCCTCCTTATAGCGCCACTATTAATGGAAAAAAGTTAACCCCAGAAGATAATTCCACGATCATGCTTAATATATTATGCACCAAACTCTGGTGCACATGCGCAACGTTATACCCATATACATTGAGTGGCCGCGGACCTCCAAGACACAGGTTAAGTGCCGTACATTCTATAGATGATGGGACTTTTAAGTACCTCCCCAAATGGTCTCTTACTCGAGGCGAGGAAAATTCCGTGAACAAAAAATTAACAGAGCAAGAGACATCACACACACTAAGACAATGCGACCGCCATGGATCTCACAGTACCTACAGAAATATTCCCATCCTAATCACCAGATGAAGATACTTTCTATACTATGTTCTAGTCGCTCGCCGCAGTATGTGAAACCATTCTCGCAAAAGTCGAACCACATCTGGATCAATCAAAGTAGCATCAAATACAGAAATTGATGTTGAAATTAATGTCCATTTTGCTTCCATCTAGATCACACAGTGTAATAAACGCTCAATAAAACATCTTGAAGGGAGTAAACAGCTCTTTCTCTATAAAATTTTGCTGTCATGGATAACATCAGGTCACGCCGTGGTATGGTAATCTCTTGTGTCTGACTGCTACACAGATGAACCTGAAATCTAGAGAAGAGTAAGATTTGTCTGCAGAGATGTAATGCAAGCATACAGATTATACTATAACTTGCCATGGTTGTAATCTTGATATGTAAATCACGTGGCCTTAGATCCCAGCGCAGAGTACCAGAGATACTGCTCTATACAAATTATCAAACCTGCTTTTTTGAAGACGTCATTGGTAAAAACCTAAAAACCTAAAAATAAAAAAAGGGGATATTAGTTAGATGTGCACATAGCTTTTTTGTAAATAAAAACCTAGCGAATGAGGCAAGATCTTAAAACTAACTTATTGGGAAAAAGGATTTGTCCTAATTTTCGAACAGCGCCATGAATTATCAACAAAGCTTAATGGTTGAGTAAAGAAAAGCAGCTTTTGTAGTGAGTAGGATGTACCAGAAGTGCCAAGCGAATAGGATTGACCCTCTGGGCATTGAAAGGGAAGATTCTGCTCAGATTGCTATGGTCCCAGACATCAGTGGCTCCTATTCTGTGTATCCTGCTTAGTAACATCTATTTTTTAAACTGAACTCCTAATGAAGCCTACGTGTCTAGGGCTGCACACTCTAAAAGTTTAAAGTATCAAGAGACTTTTCTTTACTGAGCATTACAAGCATGCCCCACATTAGATAGGAGGAAATACTATGATTCGATGCGGGCGTTCGCTCATCACCCAGATATAGAATGAAGCCAAGCTGTTTGTATAGAGGGTATTCTCTTGTTTGTTAAGAGGATGCAGGCTTTAAAAACTGCTCTTAATTTTAAATTTGTACTACTGGACATACGGAGAAATGATTTGAAAAGGATTATTTCTTCTGATTCAGTAAACCAAAATAATTATGCTAAGTGTCTTCCTCTAAGCTATTAGCCACCTATAAGCATTCAGACAATAGTAGATTTCCATACAGAGAATGCACTGGGCACACAACAAAGCTTTGGGATTTATTCTATGGAAAAGAAAAATGGGATTTCCACAAAATCCCGTTATGTTGGCCCGGGGATTGAATTCCCAAACAAAAGTGTAAAGTGCCCTTCGCCTCACAAACTGGGTATACCTATTGATCTCAGAAGAGAGGCCAATAAGGCCTCTGCTGTTGAGAGAATCCTGATATAAAAGCATGGTATATAGGATGGTTGTGGAGAACTGCACTGCACAATACATTCCCAGGCAGCATAGACTCGGAGGGAACTGGCACCAGATCGAGTGTTAACCGTAAGGCCCAATCTAACCTAATGGAGAACAATATATAGGGGAACTACTTCCCGGAGGTGTCCATGTCAATAGAGTTCAAGCCCCCAAGACTGCCTACATTCAATCCTACACCTCATCTGCCCTGGAAATACTGTTCGCAGCAGTGCGTTAGCCATAGTACTGTATAGACCTTTCCCAAATCTAATCGGTCTCATTCTCATCTGTCCTTGCGGAAGACAATGCTGAGATGCCATGCTGATGCCCACCAGGAGCTACATCTCTATGGTTAGGAGATGTTATTTAATACTTAACCACGATGACCACGCACCCTGTCATACTTACAAAAGAGAGACAAATGTAATTCAATCTGTGAAGTTGAGCCATACCGAGTCCAAACATTGTGTCTATACCAAAGTAACCTGCATAAAATTAGTACTGTTTTAAATACCTATATATCTAAATTGCTTTTGCTTCATTAGTAGGAGTGCAAGGCTATATTAGCATCTGTTTAAGACCGTATAATATCTAGATTGCCGTGTGCTTCATGTAGGGTCGAAAGGATTTTGCCTGGACTAGTCGTGGCAGCCCCATTGAAACAAAAACAGCTCAGCGAAGTGGAGCATAAAGACTCAAGAGCGAACAGCTCCAAAGAGAAAACGTACTGTACTCTGTTTTGTCTTCCTCACCACCTGTTACCACGCGGCCTTATTGCCAAGTCCTAGGAGACTAAGGTCTGCACGTATCGAGTCCGGACATGGAGTAGCAAATAGTGTAAGTGGCTGTGATTGGCGAGTCGTAATGATGCAAAATCTACACAGGACGCAAATGATGAGGAATGGACCAGCGTCATGGTATTGAATCAACCTGATGAACAACTAGAGCGAAGTCCCATCACCTAGACCCCTAGCTGGATGGTGGGATCCACCATGAGCTGTGTGGGTTTGGGCACAACAGCTCTCAAATTGGTTTTCCACCGTGAGGATCGCATTTGTACTACCTACAAATATCACTTTATGTGTAGAGAAGGAAAGAAAATGATACAACTATAAACAATAACTAAAATATTTACAAAGAAAAATCAGAAAAGTAAATCGAGCAGACTGCATGAGAATGGGATGGGTAGGAGTGGGAACGGTGGGGAACGGTAAAAGTGATATAGGTAGTCGACCTGAACATAGAGATTGGAAGGAAGTGTATGCTATTGAATCTTTCCAGGAGCAATAGATTTGGTAAACTACACAAAAGCAATCAATAAAAATAAAACGATCATGATCCAGGAAATTAAAATAAACTAACAAGGAGACAAAATAACAGAAAAGAGAACAATAAAACAAGTCTGAACCTGTAACAAGCAGAAAATTGAAAGACAAGAAACAAATAGCCGCTATCACCACCCCATACAGACAGTGAAGAAATCACACAGAGAAACTCAGAGCAGAAATCAGATGAGACATTAAAATCGAATTGTAAACAAATTCACCAGCGAGCTTATACGAAAAAAAAAGGATTGTTTGGAATGAACTCCACAATAGCTGTTTTTCTTTTGCGAAGAAAGATGATCAAATCAAAATGAGATCTAGAGCCGGTTCGCTAAGCAAGTTGAACTAAGATCAAGAAAGAACCACAGCGCGTCCAAATCAATACAGGCATTTGTGATGAAGAGGGTGAGAAAGGGCTTACACATCACTATCACAGATGAAAGTACCATAGGATCCAGACAATCCTAGTGAGGAAGTACTCTACTCTAAAAATCCTAGCAGCTACTAGCACTAAAAGTTAGAAAGACATAAGAGAGAAATGGACAATGAATATCTTGAACCTGGGATATTCCGATAGGACGAAACACTTAATTAAGAGAGTATGGTGACACCTTATACACAGTCCACTAATCCTGCGAACCGAGAGAGATGTAATACAAAATGCCTATACGCTATACTAAGAAAGAGGCCTAGGACTTCACGAGTGTGGTTTACACAAAGAGTATTATATTGAAGGACGAGTGTTAGCTATTTTTAATTCATAACTTTATTTCATTCCAATGGTGATGTGTAGACGCATGATACTGTACTGCATGCATGAGGACGTGACGTCGTCACCCACCATTGATGTGCATAATGCTCGAAGGGTGAAACAGATCAAGAAGCGGGTCCTCAAGAATGATCCCTGGGGAACTGGAGTCTATCACCTTCCTTGAATTGGAGTAAACAGATGGTTCTTAGCTTCCAACGCCATGCTGTGTGCTGGAAGGGGATGCGAACTAGCCATAGTCCGACCTATGTGGCGAACGAGCAGTCTGCGCACTCATTTTTTTTTTTTTTTCTCTTTTTTTTTTTTCTTCTAATTTGTTTTTGTTTTATTGCCTTATATGATTTTATGTGGGGATTTTTTTTTTTTTTTTTATTTTTTTTTTTTTTTTTTATCTTCCTTTTTCAGCATTTAGATGGTTAAGCCGCACTTAGGTCTTCTCTCTCTAAGCGCACCATAAGAATGTGTGTAGTACAACGTTTCCAATAAGAAGCTCTTACATCATCTATTCACCATCAGGACGTCATAAGCTTTAATTCGGAGAAAGGATGGCACAGATCAGCAGGTTGAAAATTACTACCAGAGTACCTTGCCATATATAGATAGGCGAAGGCATGCTACCTACTTCTTTTATCCAGGGAGACCAGTCACAGACAATGAGGCAGTCCTTGTGCGCGAATGGTGCAACATTGGATCTCTTCTATGATGGTCTCCAGTGATATGTCGCAAAACTTCGACATTACTGTGTGATATGGCAATTTTGCCGGCCCATAACTTTCAGGAAGGCATAGATGGGGGGACTACTTCTCTTAGTATAGCATGGATGGGGGGCTATTCCAGGGAGCATAGATGGGCTACTCCAGGAGCATAGTCTGACATGTGTGCAGAAGGAGCTCTGGGAGGCGGAGAGGCCAGCTAAAGTGATCTGTTCCGGTAAGTGAAAACATTACATCAAGAATAGCTTTAAGTGCCTCCACATGGGCCACTGGTAAGAGACTGCTCCTAGCAGTAACATCTGAGCAGAGCCTTCAGTTTTTCTGACACAAATCGGAGAGCAGGAGAGGAAGACACTGATGAGCTTGTCCTAGGCCAAAAACCAATCATGGCTTTGCGTGCTTACAAGGAGCCCTTCATATACCGCAGGAGTCATGGGTTTCATGAGCACATTGAAATTGGCATCTGTCAGGTGGGTTACTTTCAACCACGCTGAAGCACCATGTAGAAATGAGTGTGGGTGTTCCAGAGAAAAGGAAGACATGAATGCTCTACTTTATCTACAGGAGCAGAGTTTATAGGGACTGGTAGGGATCTGAGTGATCATTCCCTAGGGCAGTCTGAGTATAAGGGTTTAGAGGGTTAATCCACACGATTGGGGAAAGCTAATCCCCACCGGAGGAAAAGGAGTTTTCAAAAAATAGGTGGAAATAGGATGATCAAGAAGGGAGAAACAAGGACGTGTTTTGGTGGGCCAATTTTTGCTGGCACAATTCCTAAGGAGCACCACCTTTACAGGAAACGAAAAGATTGTTGGGGAAGCTTGGGCAACTAGTCTCTTTGGTATTAGACAGGGGTTTGGACATATCCCAGACATTGTCCTGGAGGAGATTGAAAGAAAAAAGACAAATAGGATTGAATCCTGCCGGCGGCCCTGCTCTTACTCTTAAATTTTCTCAAGTTTTTACAAGAAGATAAAAGAGGAAAGAAAATTGTGAAATAAGGTCCGGCCCCGAGTTTTAATGGCAAACGTCTAGGAAAGTCATGAGTTCTTGTCAATGCTTAGCGACCATTCGGGACCACCAAGTCCCCAGGAGAGTCATGATTATGTGGCTTAACTTTGTCATCATTGGCATATGTAGGTTAAATGGGGCCCATCCTTTGGGTCCAAAGCTGGGTCCCAAGGAGCTTTAATTTAGTATGGTTGATGGGGGGTACTGACGGTTCCAGGGAGTGCAGGGTAAGGCACATGGCAAGCCGCAGGGACGGACCTTATGACCAGAGCTATTTGACATGTATAGTGCAAGTGGCTTTCCTAATGCAGAGAGTGTAGAACCGCAATAAGCAATGAGTAGTAAGCTGGGCATCACAATTGACATAGGGCAAGCCTTATTGATATGGGACCCGGGACCGGTTATCAACTCATGGGTATATCCACATAGTATCACGAGTGCTTATATGTAATCCGCACTGCTCATAGGGGACTTAGCTTCCAAGGACCATCAGGAATAGGGGGCCACTGCCACCCACTAGGTTTGGATAGTTCTCTTCCACCGCAGTTAGTCTTATTAATGATGGGGACCTTGTTTTTTTTGACAGGTGAACCCCTTCTAGGAGGGCTGCATTATTGACCTCCCCTGGGGGTTGGCTACGGGTTCCTTTGGGACCAGGGAAGGCACTTAATAGAGGAGTTCCCATCAATGAGTTGAACAGGTTGTTGTTTTCCTTTATGTACTTCTGGAGCGAGAAAAGTAAATAGATGAGAGAACGCCCGCTGATTGAGTGGGCGGCTACTTGACCGGGGCGAAGACGACAGGATAGTACAGTGGTGGACGTACTTCCAGGAGCCCCCATAGATTGGGGGCTACTTCAGGAGCAAGATTGGGGGGCTACTTCCCAGGAGCCACAGATGGGTGTCAGCCTACAGCAACTATAGTTCTTCTAAGGTTAGGCGAGGGACAATCCAAACTTAAAGGACAGCAGACAACTAACTTGCCATGGTGCATAGAGGGGTTCTTTAAAGAGGATATTGTGAGTGGTATGGGAAAATAGGGTCTTATGACACCAGATGAGTCGAGGGATAAGCTGATGGTATCTTGAGGTTTGGGGCCAATCTTACCCAACGAAGAGGGCGAGTAAAAGGAACCTCAATTGCCAGAATGGAGGGCTAACTATGAGATTCGCAGTGTTAGGCACCAATAAAAGAATTGCGCCAGACCAGCAAGTATTCTTTCTTGCGGGAGCTAGGGTTGCGAGATCTAGAAGTTAGAGGGGAGTGAGAGCGCGCGCAGAGAACCAGCGCTACCGTATACTTCAGGATCCAGATCTATGATGGTTGCTCATGGCCGGAGGCGCGCGCCAATGCCTCCCATCTCCAGAAGCACACGCAGAAATAAGGAATTTTGGCGGTCTTTGGAACTAACTTCATCTTTCGGTTGGGGTCAACACGGTAATACATAAATAGTGTGTCCTTTCACCCCCTAATTGTGCTTATTGTCCAGGCCCCCCACTATCTTTGTTAGTTCCCTAAAGGTTTCTTATAACATCCTCTTTCTCCTATGTTCTTTTGACCCTTTATGAAACGAAAGCTATCTATAACTGTTTAAAATTTTTATAAGATCGTTAAATGACTTCTGGGTGAAGCGAAGTGATGTCTTGCTTTCCCAAGCAGCTTGACCTTCAAATTCTGGCCCCCTTTCCCCTTGATGATCTTGAATTTGAGGCAGATGAACATGTCTCACTGAAAACTAGCCCCCAAAGACGTACACGATCTGCCATACATCACTATGCCAAGGGTTGGCTTCCCCCTCCATTTTGGATCCTATGCTAACCATCCCTTTCACCTGGGGCGAACCCTGGCCATTTTTCCCCAAGAAAGGCCCCCGTGACCCTTTCATTCTTATGAGAATTTCAATAACCTTTTAAATCATTTCCTTCAATGACCAATCCAACATCCTTACATCCAGAAAGATTGCGATTTTGCCAATTTTAGGGTAAAACAAACTATAGCGAGGAAATGGAGTCTTGATTTAGGGCTCCGTTTGGAATTTGTCTTCCAACTTGCCGCGTTAAGAGGGATCTAGAAATGAAGCGCGCCCCTCCATAAGGGCCAATCCCCTGGTTGGAAACTTGCCACATCTGCTTTCAAGAGCGGCACCCCTGTTAAAACCTTTGGCCATTAGGGAATTAGAAAACTTTAGTTAAGTTCCCATGTTCCCAAAGCGACACAAGGCCGGTCCCCTCTCCTTCTTTTCCCAAGAGACACTAATTAGCCGAGACCCCACAGTCCAAATTACACCATTCACCTTCCAGCAAGAAGCCACTATCCCCTTAGTGGCATCATTAAGTAATTTAATCAACAAGCAGAAGAAACATTACAGGGACGGGTTTTTTCCCCACTTCTAACTTTGTTTAAAGTATTTTTGGTGTGGTCAATAAGATTTTCCCCCGATAGCACTTTTCCGATTGGGTGTCCAAGTGTAGACACAGCAATGAACAATTATTTCCTGAAAGGGGGGAAATTTATGCCCCGGGTGTTTCATCCTTTTTTTTATGATACTTTTTGGTGATTGTTTTTCGATAGTGTGTGATTTCTTCTATCAATGTCCGCCCCCTGCCCCTGCGGATTAAATGGTGTGCCAATAAACATGAGTTATTTTCCCCGGCTTTGTGCTGCTATTTCCTCTTATGTGGATCCAGGCAGACAGTTGTGTTCGAGTATTATAGCTTACGATGACATTGGCCATATAATCTAAATATTCTCTATGCCCCTCCCGTAGAAAGGCATCTTGTCAAATTCCAACCCACCGAAAATTAAAAGTGGTATCCGTGAAAGGGATGGGTGGCCAAGACCAAATTTGGAAATTTTATTTTTCCCATGGGGCCCCCTTGAATTAAGGTGGCCAACAAAAAAATGAATAATCTGTTACCAGAAGTGGATAAGGAGTAAAAAACTTTCCCCCCCCACTGAAATAAAAGGCAGAGGTTGTACACTAATAATAGAAATAGACCCATTGCGGTAATGGTAAACGAGAAGAGTTCCCCTTTAAATCCTCAGATAATGGGTAAAACGTTTCTCACCGCACTTTGTGAACTCCTCAGAAGTGGTGTGTTTTGTCATCCATGGGTATGGGACCTCACATTGCAGTCTTTCCCCCACTCTAGGAGTATAAGAATAGATATTTACATCTATGTCCTACTTGAATTCCCCCACAAAAATATTTGGCAAGGGAGATAGGTTGGGCGGCACTCTAACCACTCCGTGCACAAAGAAAAAGACAGTCTGGGGCCTATTCTCCCCATCGCCTCCCTTCCTGGAGGTTTGTTTTTAAATCTATATCTAACCTCCACTTCAGGTTCTCTAGACAGGTATCCCTATGGCTAGGTTAAATCAAGGGGAGAACGACGAGAAACAGAACAAATTGTAAATTGGTGTACCTCTGGGTTAAGGGAATTTGGTGGGAAAAGCAGAACACTGTGGTGGGGAGCAAAGATTATTTTAGTTCACCATGGGCAGCCCTTTTTTGCTAAATTAAAGGGATTTATCATACCCCATGGGGAGAGGACTCCCACATTGGTGGGGGGGGTTTCCTATGAAGACCCATGGAAAAGTAATTTGTTTGTTTTTCTTAATCGATCTCCTGGGTTAAATGGGAGGCCGCCCCCACCATTCCCCCTTCCCTTTGGGATATAAAGGAAACGATTGCCCCTTTATCCCCTTGAATAGGAAAAGAATGCGTTTATTTTTCCCCCCGGGGAATGAGTAGGGGGTTTTGGATATATGTAATCGGAGAAGTGGGTTAGTTTTCCCTGGCCCCTGTTTTTGCATATACACTAATCTCGAACTCTATACCCCCTTGGATTAGCGCCTTCCCCATAAAAAGGCGGCCAATTGTGAACCATTCCAACTGTACTTGGGTTCTCTTCCTATGAAACGCCTTAATTCTTATCTCTTTTAAGGGCCCTTACGGGTTGCAGCCGGTGGGTTTTCTTATTTTTTTATTCCTTTCGCTATAGATCCCAATAGGCTTCGTAATGGAGGTCTATTAGGGGCTATGACTGTCCACCCACTCCTATGCTGTTAGTATCCCATATATCCAAAGTCCTCCCTTTCTGGTTCTCCTCCCAGCGAAACATCCCACCTAAGTTTCCCAATAAAATGCCTTGTCGGGTCCCCCCGTTGGGGCGTTCGATAAAGTCCTTGAATGAAGTATATTATAATCACCCATTTTACCTGAACAGCCAGATTATAGATAACATGTACCCCATTATTTCCAATCAGAATTGTTCCAAATCAAAATAAGAAGCTTGTGAATATTTCTCCATGCAATTTTTGTTTCTACCAATTGAAGCGGAATTTTTTGGCAAATTTTCCATTCCGGACTTCTTGTGATTTTGTAAGGGAATCCATTCCCCCCCACCCCACCTGACCCAAAGTATTAATTTGGGGGCCCAAAGCACTGGTTAAACAATAGACAGTCCTTGGGGGGGAGGTGTAAATTTATATTTAACCAGGCCGCTTTCTCCTTTGAAGATATAAGAAATTATACAAAAGGAAATGTGCCTGGAATTCAGACAGAAACCCCCTTTGATTACTCTTAGTAAGACCCATTTTCTTATAATCTTTGTTGTTAAAATTGCCTCTAAATTTGAGGTAAGCCTATAATAATCCTCCTCGTATTCCGGAAATGGGGATCCCCAACCCAAATGAGGGACCTAACCCAAGTTTAATTATGGGAGCGGAACAAGTTTTTCTGTAGGGATGACCATTCTGAGCTTCCCTAAGTGCCCCCCTTATGGTGTACTGGACAAACGCCTAATGTAGGCCTCCCCCTTGGGTGGACTTGCCGCCCGCGCTTGATAAACCTTAGTTTTTTTTAAAATGTCCTGGGCGGCGAGTCCTCCCACATATCACTCTTGTGGTTCAGAAAGTCTCCCCCCCCCTTTTCCATTGGTCAAACAGCATTCCTACCTGGAGGTTATATTGAGTTTGGGTTCCATTTTTGGAAAAGATGTTGAGTGGGTGGTATTAATTTTTTTAAAGGTGCATTTGTTCCCTTAGGGCCTGTTGGAACCATGGGGCATTCCTTACACCAGTGGCCTTCATGGTGCCACTTAAAGCTGGTTTTTCCTTTACCAGATCTGATTTATATGCCCAAAAATGTTGACGGTGGTCTTAGTGGATGTAGCTAATGTTCCCCCCTCTTTTGGATAAACCAAGTGCTAGCATTTTATGTAAATGAAAAAAATAGAGGTTTTCCTAATTAATATCACCAGTTTGGGTGGGCCCAATTAACAATGATCCACCTAATAAATTTTATATCCCGAACATATTTCCTGCAACCCAGTGGCAGGAAAAAAAGAATTTTAATAATATACGTCTATGCAATCCACTCCTCTTTGGCTCCCAAATTACTCACTAGTGGCTTTCATCTCCCGTGAACCATGTGGTGGGAGTTCCAAGAACTTGTACCTCTCTTTAGGCGAAAAACAAAAAGCCATTTGAAATTTTTAAATCTGGATTTCCTCAAATTCCCAGATAGAAGAACTGTGTTGGGGTTGGAGATCCCCTTCCCCTGTTCTCTTGACAAACAAAATTCTGATTAGTCCATGGGGAAAAAATATTTTGTTGGGCTCCACTTGTTTTCGTTGAGGTTACACCTTAAAGAGGCTTACTTATATGGTCCTATGCCCCATCTTAACACGACCCAAAGGAAATAACCTTGACCTTGGTTTCCCAAAAAACTCCTCTTTTATGGTGGTTAGGGCCTTGGAAGAGAACTGTGGCACCATCTAAAAGCAGGTTTCATAAGTAAGCCATACATAAAAAATGCCCCCTTATGTATAGCAAGTAGGAAAACAGGAGACGGGGCTTATTTCCATCCTCCCAGTATCTATCATTAGTGGCAATGGCTAAAGAATCCTACCCTGCCAAAGCGGGAGCACAATGTCCAGGAAAAAAATTTCCACAGTGGAATATCCCCTAAGGGGAATCTGACCCTCTTCTGAACTCATGCGGCATGAACAATTGGCACAAAACACAAAATGGCCAAAACAAAACCTAATTAAGCAGACACTTTACCATGTTCAATGGGACCAAATCATAGAGATAAAAACATAGATAAACAAAAATATAAGGAAGAATTCCTGGTTTCTTGGATTACCATCGAAAGCACTTGAAAGAGTGGGGCCCAGTATTCTGGCTAATACCAAAGGCATTCTGTGTGGACAAGAAGACCAGTAGTTACCCCCATGGAGAAATGAGAAAAAGACCATTTTAACTGCTTATTTATGGGATGCCAACAATTGTGGCCCTTGCCCCGCTTTACAGACCCGACTCATTCCCTAAAGAGGATTGGGTCTCCCCCACTTGGTTTTTTGTTAAAACTAAATGTCCGAAACCCCTGGCAAAAGTGGGGAATTTCAGGGATGTCCCCCTCCCCTTTTGTCAAGTCCATTAAGGCCAAATTATGGCCATAGAATTTAGGAGGAGTCTTTGGCAATGTTGCTTATCACCCGTCCTGTCCGACTCTAATTTTAGCGGATTTACGCCCAAACCTGATAACTTCCATTTAGATCAGGAGTATCTACCACGGTCCTTGGCCCCTACAATTGGATCACCTTAAATGGTTTTCATTACCCTTCGCAAATTGTAATGGAAGATGAAGGAAACAAAGTCTTCCCCACCACAATGTGAACATGACAGCGGATATAATATTGAAAGAATTATCACAAGAGAAACTGGACAGAGTCATTCCTGAAAACAAGCAAGACCCAGGCTAGCAGGCTCCGCCGAGCAAATAAACCTTGGCGTAATTTTAATTATTAGAGTACAAACTTATGGTGAAAAAGTAAACCTGGCCAACTAAAGAGGGCCCCATAATTGCAAATTTAAAGCGGACACTAGCCCGGCCGCCAGACCTTTTGTTGCTGAAATTTCTGGCACATAGGCCCAGAAACGGCATAGAGATTAAATTGCGCCAAGCTGCCTTAGGAGTGATGTTTAAGTACCCCTGCCCTGGAAGGCCAACCCTTATTCTGTAAGGACGGGAGCCTACAATTTAAGGGGTGAAAGTTGCCTACTTAATGGTACAAAGAAGTAATGGCCCTGGTTATTATACAAGGGCCTCCATTTCTTCCAGGGCCATTCATTTACTACTACTCTACTGGATATCAAAAATGCCTGCCCATCTTTAAAAGAAAGCCTTGAGAAAAATCAAAAACCAAGAAAAATGAAGGGATTCAAAGACATTGCTTGGCCTCTCCAATTAAGCATTTGGTTTTTTTTTCCCAAAAGGCAGCACGCAATACTCGGTTAGTTACCCAGACGCAAGTAACTATCATCCAGGAACTCCTGGCAAGCAGCCATGGTTTTCCATCAGAAAAAATTATATATAGAAGTCCAGTTTTTATTAGACCACAACTGATCCCACCATGGATTCACCTAGACCACTGTATATCCAGCTTACTCTTTTTTAAAATATTAAATTCTTTATTTTCCTTTCTTCATTGCTAATTATTGGTGGGCCATCGTGCACATGCTATTTATGATAATATTAAACTACCACTCATAGGCCGTGTGTAATACAGCTGGGTCACCCCCACCACAACAGGTTGGAGCAAGTAAGATTATGAGGATGGGTTCAACAGAATTGGTTACCCCATTAGACCCAACCATCTAGATAGGCTGCCCGAAAGAGAATTGAATTACTCATTTCGCTCCACTTTTTTCTTCTTCTTTTTATTTTTCTCTTTTTATTGTAAACTTATTATTTTTTTTTTACTTCAGGAATCGCTCCTTTATATATGTAAGAGAACTCAAGTTCGCTCTCTCTGGTAAATACCACACCCTTGTCTTCCATGGTATGACTCTCTAAACCTAAGAAGTCGTACCCCATGCTAAAACCGAACCAATACGTGCCCCCCTGTTTAGGCCTATCAGCGAATCCTCTAAGCAAAACCTAATCAAACCTGAGATCACATACTGCCCTCTCCTTGAAGTGCGCCCATCCTATGCAATAATAATAGCAACGGCGAGGTGAAACTCTCCAATCCATCATGATCACCAGTCCTTTTATCGTGATCAAGGAAGTACACCATTGGTCTCTATCATATGTTTTAACTGCCAATCTCACTCCCAGCCCCTGTTTGGCGATTTATCCAAGAGTAATTATGTTCTCAATATATTCATTCCTGAGCAATCCTCTTCACTTAGCAGCCATAGTTGTATTCTTTTTTTTTTCATGATATGACTTAGACAACTGATTGTATCTCGCCGAGGGACACCTTTTTATAATAGTTGGCTAAACCCACCTGGATAATGATACGATGGAGCGACTTGTCAGATTCACGCTGCCAGCGCGTGTTCTTTCTTCATTTGAAGAAAAGTAAAAGCCCCTGAGCTCCCCATCCTCTCTTAACTAGAGATCTCGTCTTTTCATCCTAGTTATAGAAAATTCCAATCAATGTCAAGCTTCCTTTTTTATAGATTTTTCAACTACGGCTGCTTCTGGACACGCCTTGTTTGTATGCGGTAGGTATGTTTACATATTCAAGCGCAATAAGAGCCCAACCGAGTGGCCCTCAGTACCAGAACAAGTCCACCGACTCATATTTCCCTGTATTTCTTTCTCTTAAAACTCTTTTCTTCTCTATTATTAGAAGAACAGGACCCTCTTCTTTCCCTTTGTCTAAAGGCCTCTCAGGTTTTGGACTTGAAACCTCCAGCCACATCAAGATGTCGCTCCGGTAGATACTCAGGACCCATCTGGGCCCCCCCAGATAAGGGAACCACAACATTCAGCAAAGGGATCCTATAGCTCCCTGCCTCATTGCCGTATCACCCGACACTAAGCGTGCAGAGCTACGGGGATTAGAAGGGCTCTGCAGCCTGGCATACCCACCTAACGAACAGCCCTGCTTATCCAGCCTTTTCGATAGAATTATCAATTATATCCATTAATTTTTATCTTGAAGTGAAAACTCGGGAGTAAACATTTTGACAACAAGGCGTTCAGGGTAGAAGAACACATCAAATTTTGTGGCGCAGTAGTAGCTTAACGAGGTTATTCCACAAGATATAGGATAAGAGACCAATAATGGATCCTTGTTACTGGTGAGGATTTTGATATTTTTTCGGTATTTTTACAATATTAGACAAGTTTTTCCCATGTGCATAAGGAGTTAAAAGAGGTCAATTTAGTCACCTCTCTCCTAATAGTTTATTACCTGGTTCCCATATTAGTTGTAATAAATAGCTTCCCTTAAATAAGTGGGTTACTAAAAAAACAGAACATGTTGACACACCAATAGGACCACAATCCCAGAGCACTGAAGTAACCAGTATTCACCCTATAAGGTTTAAATACCAACCAGGCCAAGGATTTAAGCCTTGGCCCCGCAAGGAGAATGACCACAGGAAATTGAAAACCCGGGCAACCCTAAAGAATGACCATTTGTCCACACAAATCATGGGGCCCTCAGACCTGAAAAGGAACTTTAATGATTGGCCTATTAAAAGGATAAGAGTGGATCATGAAAACCATTTCGTCCACGCCCCTCAAGGAAAGGCAGAAAAAGAGAGTGAGGAAATGTGGAATTGTATTAGAAAGAGCCTATATAATGACCCAATGCCTTTAGGAAAGGTGTAGACAAAAATTTAAAGGACCCAATAAAGTGTGTGGGGTAGGGTGTGCACCAATGTAAAACAGAGTCTAAATGAAGTGTCAAAGTGAGTGTTGGTAGGGACTGGCGCCTAGCATCATCTGCACTATGACAGAATAAGACCTAATATATTAACATAGGTTAATTAGTTTGGTGAGCCATGATTCTAAAAAAGTTGCTTAGATTGAAAGATGTGCTAATTTGGTAGTAAAAGATTATTAGCTCATAAATGTGGGCTGATAAGTATTGATTCTTTGGTTATAATCATAGGTGTCCAATTGACAGTATTAGTAGTTAATCTATTGTTTCCTATTAATGTTAAATCTGTAACTATATATTGCTTGGTAAAATGTCTGAGTTGGTGTGTAAAAATTCGTATCTGCCATGCCCTTGTATCAGCCCCGTATTACTTGTATCGCTATATGAATGAGTGCAGCTATGTAGTCTTGGTGGTAAAGGTTTTTCCATGTTATGTCTGGACTATTGCGTTTAGTTGGTATCTGGGAGTGTTATCAATATGGGGTTATCAGTTTCTGAAAAGCAATGTGTATATATGATGTTACTGTTTGGTGTAATGTAAGAAGGCAATTATGATTTGGTATGGGTGGGTAGCTATGGTGAGCATCGTAGTGAGGATTTAAATGACACGAATATATGTGTTATGTAACTCAGGTGGCAGGGTGGGTGGTGGGATATAAGGTGAGTGCGAAATAGGGATGTTGGATTTTAATAGTTTAGAGAGGTTCAATGTGTGGGGTGGTCCGCCGACAACTAATAAAATATAATGGAATGGGGAACATGAAGAGGTGAAGAATAGATGTTTTTAGCGGAAAATCAAAGGGGAAAAAGGAGACTAATGGAATTTAACACAAGTTTCGGCAAAAAAGAAAGTAGAACGATAGAGAAACAACCATTATTATTGGAGTACAAGGAAGTTGGAGAAAACAGATATATGAGGGAAGGACAATGGCGTGGATGGGGGGAGAAGACCGAAAGAGTGGGAAAAGAAAGTGAAAGTGGGTAGGAGAATGACAGGGATAAGGAGTGTTAGAAGTGATAGTCAATCCTAGTCATAATGGGAAATATATAAGAGCATAAAACCACACAGTGTAATTCTCCTGTATCCATTTTGAAATCAATAATATGCCCCTCTCCCTAGGAGTAGTTTATTAAAAAATAGATTTTTATAAAAGAATGGAATATCGGATTAGTTACAAATTAGATATATGTAAATCGTTATATGTGGGGAAATAAACTTCACTATGTAGTAGGGGATTGTGAACAACTATTTAAGACTAGCCCGTAATCTTGAGGGCGCCTCATAATGAATTCTCCCCACCTGAATGAATTTCCCATTGGGGACAAAGTAAACTAACTTGTGCCTCTCTTTCTGTATACATTACCCAAATAAGGTGGGCAAATAAGTGTGTGGTATATCTACTATCTACCCCATTGGCAAACGAACCACACACATCTACTCACAAGCGACCGAACCACACACAAAATCAGAACCTTGAAAATAACCACCGTAATAAAAAACACCTCTTGTCTCTCTTGTGGAGTCACCTCTTTTAGGTCTTCAGTATGCAGCTGGAGTGGTATACTCCAAAAGACTTCTTTTCCCTCTGAGTGTTTGAAGGAATGTGTGACATGGCTCAATATATTAAATCCAAGCCCTTTGCCCCTCTCACGTGCACAACTAATAACTTTTCTCTGTTGAAAATTATTCCCCTTGCACAATAAGGTCTATATTTTTTATTCATCTTCACTATTTCTGGGAATTCCGTAAAAATTGGAATAAGGATTTCCTTTGGAAAATTAATTGGGGAATTCCATTGGATTCACTGTAATAGTTTTTGTGTCCCCAAATTTAGTCTCTTCCCATAGCCCATACAGTTTCTCACACTCCACTGGGTCAGCTTGGAAAATAAGTGGCTGAAAGAACAAACACCTCAACGCAAACCTTCCTGGCCCTAGAACGCCACCATTGTTGGGCATCACAACCATCTAATAAAACCAGCTATTCCCTTCTGCTCCCAGACCTCACCGTAGTATTTCCACTACTTATTCCAATCCCTCGCTATCGAATGGAAAAATGGAAACAAGAATTGCGCTTAAACTGTGAAAGGTTTAGCGAGCAAGAAAGTCTCACTAGGCCTGGTTTTCGACACACAAAACATTTTATGGTGTGCTTACGTTGACACCATGTCCTCTTTCAGGGGAGCGCTTGTTGATATTAGGGAGTTCCTTGGGCAGCCCCACATTAAACCAGCTTCCTTATACAACTCCACCCTGTTAAACCCCACTGCAGTCTAGTCCGGAGGAAACACATCCACTTGCACTAGCCGGGGCTGATGCCATTCAAGTGGATCAGGACAAATCCACTACAATCTTGTGGTGTATCACATCAAACAACCCCACTAGTACCACAAGTCCAGAGAGATCCCAGTTACATATTGCCTTCATACTAGAATTCTCCAAAATAAGTGACACAACTAGTGACACCTAGACCACACCTTCTTTTCACATATACAAAATCCTTTACGAATAAAGGATCAAATATCATATGCCATCCCTTCATGAGGAGAGATCTGTTTTAGAAAGGCATGACACAGTGCTAATCGAGCTTAGCTACAATAACCTATTTGATATGGATGGGTTGGCAACTAGATAAACTCATTGAACTGGGCATCTGGACCCCATTTTTTTTTGGGGTAAGATTTTGCCAGGACATAAATATCTGCCCGCTGTTTATGACAAAAAACAGAAAAATTGAATCTTTTAATCAAATCCAGCTATCAAACAAGATCCAAAGACCATGGTGTCTTTTACACACAAAGCTTTCTCATCAGCATAGGCTTGTTCCCCTGGCCAACCGCTTTGTCCTGAGCGGAAGAAAAAACAGTGTTTCCCCCAAGTGTAAAGACCATAGAATTAGCTCCCCATAACCCTAGATATTATATATTATCTATGAGAGGAAGAGGGGATTTTTTTTGCCCCTATCTCGGCTTGCAATTGGGCCTTTGGTCTGGTCTTCCTTCCCTCTCTGCACTGGCAACACATTTCTTTCGCCTTCGGCCTCTTGTTAATATTAACAAGCTGTGGTTACTACCCTGACCCGTTCCCATCCTCCTCGGACATCCCCACCATCACGGGAAACATTAGGCAAACCAGACCTCTAAGCAAGGTTGCCCCATTTTCTGTTTCTGGCACTCACAATCCATCTACTCCTCATTTCTCCTCCCTGTTTTCTCTGACACATGACACAAAAATTGAGAGCAATTTTACCCAAGAAGGGAAAAACAGAAGAAAGAGAAAAAATGAGCATGAGCCGAACTATATATCACCTTGGTAAAATTTTAATAGAGCGCATTGGGGGGAATAGTGGTGTCTCCTGTGTGGTCCTGGTGTTGACTCAAAGGGTCGTATCTTGGTGATGTGGCCGGGGTTTGGATTGCCAGTTGTATATGACGCCATATTTTTGTCTTGGTTGGAGTCATTATTTTTCTTAAGAATTGTGGGGGTGTGGTGGCTTCAAAACGCGAACCTGCAATTGAGGGCATGGTGTGGGTTCTGGTTTTTTTAGGCCTGCTGCTGATACACGTATAACATTCTTTGCGATAAAACATAATACCTATTTTTTACTGGTAGGTTAATTAGTATTAGGTGATTCCTGATAAGATTATGGATAGATTAACCATTAATTAGTTAAACAAAGTATATATTTATCCTTCTGGGGGCCCTCATTCGGGAACTCTATGATATATGTTTGTAGTCGAGTCATCCCCCCAGTTGACAAGAGGAAGGTCATTTTGCTTACAACCCATTTTTAAACAATTGGACCCAGATCCTACTGTAGCATTCATAACACCTAGAGATGAAAGTTCCCCCACCTATCCCATACTTTGGAGAATGCTTCCTTGGGACGAAAGCTTCATGGTTCAGGTCGTTCTACAACTTGGTTTTTCTTCTATTTCTCTTCCTATGGCATAACTGGGTCCTCCCTGCCTCATGACTTTTTCTCCTCTTTGCCTTATCTTCTTTGGGGATATATCCCACTAGCGATTCCGGGTTGCCATCTATCAAAATAACATATATATCTAATATAGCTCATCCATCATTCACCCCTCTAGAGTTCTTCCTTAATTACATCGAAGTGTTACTCAAAGTGGGTGGGATAAAAAGCAGCTTTAGGTAAAATTACTATATATGCGCTACCCCCCTACAGAAAATAGCCACCAGACATTATGTAACCCTATTGCGATCCTCTATCCATTTCACTCCATATATCAGTTCTATTTGCCTTTTAGAACCATATACTCTCCCATTTTACTATCGAATTAGACCAATTAAAATCCTACTAACATTCCTCCCAATCCCCTGATATTCTAATCATTTGATACATTAATTTTTTATTTGCATTAACCCCTGCCTGTGCTTCCTTGCCACGTCTTTAGCATCAAGGGATACCCTTGGTCACCACAGGGTTCACCTGGGCCTCTTCACTTCATGAACAGGTCCCATGAGTGACTTGTTGGATCTTATGATTGGTGGATTGCCAATACAGTGTCTTCTTTCACCCAGGCTCACAGTAGGACTGTGACAATGGCTAAGAGTGGAGATCAGTTCTCCTCACCCAGGTGTCTGCGAGCAATGAAGAGCAAGCCTTCTCTGCATTCATGCTCCACCTGAGTGTGAATGATAGCTTGGCACCCAGGAGAGTGTATAAGAAGACCATTAAAGGAGCAATATCAGGACAGGAGACCTGAACCCATTCCTCTCTCCAGGGCAAATCTCCCTATAGGAAGAATCACCCAGAGAAGTGCCAAACACACAAGTGTAGTCCTTATTCCTGAGACAACACAGTGGATCCCACAGTCACCAAGTCTTGTGCCAACACTAATCTGTTTGGACTTCAATGTTAGGTCCTTGTGGGTTATAGATTTCTCACTAGGTAGTGGATATACTGACTTACAAGGCTCCCAGAGTCAGGCAATATGGGCCTTCTTTGGCCTCCAGTTTGTCCACACCCTACCAAAGGTAAGTACAGCAAATCAAGAAACACTCTGGGAGCATGTTACCCTAGACTCAAAGCTTTATTTTCCTGTGCTACTTCTGTAGAGAGTATCTGCCAACAAGCATAAAGGGCATCAACGTACAACCAATCACTCTAAAGGTCAGGCTGATCACACACACACACACACACACACACTCACACACACAGATGCACACACACACATAAATATAGGTCTGCATGGATTTCTATAGGCAATAATGTGCTCATTATGAGCCTGGAAGGGGTGGGGGTTCTAGCCAATTACAGTGCAAAGGTGGTATGAGTCTGGTGCCAGAAAATGCACCTTGTTGATGGTGCAGTAAGAAATTCAGCAACATGGTTTCAGGCCAGGAAATGACCTACATGTCTCCTTTCTATTTATTTAAAGCAGCTCAAAAGAGGGGAGACAGGGGAACCCGTGCTAACACATTGTGCTCTGGGACAGTGCTATGTGTCTTTATTTGGTAGTTGTATCAAGGCCAGTTGGGTCAAGACAGGTGTGTGGTGGGAAACATATTAATGAAAGATTTCAGCCAGCATTGCTATTTCCTGCCACTGCAATCTCATCCTGGACCAGAATGACCTGACACAAGTCAGTATGATCAGGATGATAACTATCATGGCTAGCCAGAACAGAATTTTAAAGGGGTTGTTAAACCAAGATGCTATTGGGTTTAGATGATCTATAAATCCTTGCATCAGCGAGGGTCTGGATACAGCATAAATTCTAGTATTATTAATATCTGCAGGAATATCTGTAATACAGGTGGCTAAATGAGCCATCTTTGTATCCATGTGCCCCATATATACTCAGACAATTCAGGCAAAGCATTAAACATAAAAACAGCCAATTCAAATGAATCCTTTTGGAACCTATAGGGGGTGATACAGATGTGATGATATCTGAAATCACAAGGCAGTCTTGTCATGTGCAACATGGATTCTATGATGGTTGCATGTATGTCCAATTGAATCTGTTGATTGGCAATGTCCAGTCTGACATGTTCAAGGGAGGTGGCAGCCATAGTTAATCTGTCTAATGTCAAACATAACAAGAAGTTAAGTGCCTCCACATGGGCCACCTGGTAAGAGACTGCTCCTAGCAGTAACATCTGAGCAGGTCAGTGAAATCAGGGAGAGGATAACAATGATGACTTGTCCTACCAACCATCTGGCTTGGTGTAGGAGCCCCATAAGCAGGAGTCCTGTGTCTGACTGGAATTCATCTGTCAGGTCAACCTGAACCCAGTAGAATGGGGGTGTTCCTAGGAAAAAGACATAATTCCTTTATCTAAGGGCAGGATTAGTTGGGTAATTGGTGATATTCATGGGCTTTGTATAGTTTAGAGGTTTATCCACCAGGAGGGAAGCTAACCCCAGAGGTTAAAAAATGGAAAAATATGCAGGGAGGGGTGTGGCATTGCTGGAATTGAACCACTCATGGAACAAAAATTTGATGGCATAGTCTCCTTGCTAGAAGGGGTGACTATCCACATTTCATGAGGAGATGAGAGGTGAATCCTCCCTTTTCTTATTTTCAAAGTTTTAATATAAAGGGAGAATTGAGTCATTTATGGCAAGGAAAATGGTTCTTCAATCTACAACATTGGGACACCAAGCAGAGTAGTTGTTCGTTGTTATGGCCTCTGTCCAAGTGTTTTGAGTGTAGGTCCTGGTGGGCTATTGCAACCAGGACCAGAATTTGACATTAGTCAGTCCAAGTGGCAAGATAGCATAGTAAGCTGATCCAATGGAGACAAGTTGTCCGGTTATCCAGTAAGTCATGGTAATATGTCAGTGTTGTCCACTGCCATACCATGAGGCAGCACCAGGTTTTGGGATAGTTTCCCAGTTTATGGGGACTTGTGAAGGGACTGGTGCTTTCTGGGTTCAAGAGGTCTTGGACGGGGACTAAAGGGGGTCATCATATGAACAGGTTTCTTGTAATTGGCATAAAAAGCCTGTTGTGGGCCTACTGAGGGGCACAGGTTCAGTGGGTCAGCACTATAGTTAGGTGACATCCACTAAGACACAGCACTTGCATGTAGGTTTAGGTGTAGGTAGGATATGGAAAAATTAGCTGTTTTCTTGAGGTGGGCATTTACCAGCAAGGGAGTAAAGAGACTCATTGCATGAGATGGGCTTGGGAACCATGATGCAACCATAAGTTCTGAGGGTTTGGGACTGAGTATATAACCCCAGAGAAAGTAGGATTCAGTTCAGTTGTGTTGCAAGTGGCAGGCATGTCATACCCAGAAGGATTGCTTTGATACTTACCCTCTGTGTAACACGTACATGAATATTTTCTAGTTTCTTCTTTTCCTTTCTTTATCTTTTCTTCTTGAAAGAAAATGTTAATGTTAAATGTTTAATGTTAGACTTTGGAACAGTTTGTCCACAATGACTCATTCTGCCTTTCCTTGATGTTGTTGGGGATGACATGTCCTAAATAGCAGCAAGAGGCATCACCTATCCAAGGTGGCTCCTCCAATTCCATCCTTCCTGGGACTGGCCATTTTCCCAAGAAGGCTGTGACTTCATTCTTCATGATTCAATGACTATCATTCTTCATGACATCAACATCTACATCCAGATGTATGGATGCATTAGGAGTATCATTGCCTCTGTTAGGGTCGTTGAATTGTCTCACTGCCTTAAGAGGGACCCAGATGAGGCAGGGCAATCCTGTGGAAACCCCACATGCAAAGCCCGTTACCATTGTCAGCAGAGGATCTGGTCCTCTCCAAACACCAGACAGACCAGACGGTCCTTCCACAAAACCTCCCCTTAGTGCTGTATAACAGCAGACCTTAGGGTTTCCCATTTAGTTTTGTGGTGTCATTCGGTGCATTCAGTGTGTCAAGAGCCAATGACAATTATTTCTGAGGGGGATATGCGGTGGTCATTTTTTATAACTTTTGTTTGAGTGTGTGATTTCTTCTATCAATGGTCCCCTGCCCCTGCGGATTAAATGGTGTGCCAATAAACATGAGTTATTTCCCCTTGTGCGCTATTTCATTGGTGACCTCATTTAGCTACAGCCTTGGCCAAATTAAATTCCCCTAGAAAGCATTGTAAATTCACCACCATAAGTGGTATCGTGAGGGACAATGGATATTTCATGGGCCTGAGGTGGTTAAGATGAATCTCTGTACCCAGAAAGTGGAAAGGGTAAACTTTCTGAAATTATCAGAGGTTACCATAAGACCATGAGAGTACAGTCCCTTAATCAGGATTGGTAAGTTTCTGTGAAACTCCTCAGAGTTATCCATAGGGACCATGAGGTCTTCCATATAATGATAGATTTCTATGTCTACTTGAATCCCACATATTGCAAGGGAGATGGACTCCTGACATCTGGGGCTATTTGCCATGCTCTGAGGTTAACACTTCCACTCGTTCCTAGGTCTAAGGTATCAGGACAGAGAAGACAAACCATTTGGTGTCTCTTGGGTTTAAGGGAATTGTGAAAAAAGCAGACACTGTGGCCAAGTATTATTATGGCCTTTTGAGTAGGGATATACACCATGGAGGGGAACTCACATTGTGGGGTTTCCAAGATGATCATGGAATTATTTGTTGTTCTTAGATCCTGTAATAGGCACCATTCCCCTTCTTGAAAGGAAAGATGCCTTATCCTTGATAGGAAAGTTGGGTGTATTCCGGGGAATGAAGTAGTGTTTGATATGACGGAGAGAGTGCTGCTGTTGCACTACTTCACCTATAGCCTGGAATCTTCCCCATAAAGCGGCCATTGATCCATCCTGATGGTCTCTTCTGAACGGCATTCTAGGGCTGGGTTTTTTTGCAGATCAATGGCTATTAGTATTGGGGGCACTTCTCTGTTATCTTCAAGTCCCTCTGTTCCAGATCCACCTGGTCATAAAATGTCTTGTCGTTGTTCATAAGGATGATATCCATCTGACTCAGTATGTCCCATCCCAATAAATTCATAGATAAGTATTCAGTTACCAAGGGTTTGCATTTTCATCCACTTTTGTAGGGATCTTCCCTGGCCAGTATTGGGCCTGTTACTAGGAGTCCTGGGGGAGGGATTTCAGCCTTTCTGAGAATAATATTAACACTCCCTGTATCTAGTAGACATTTAAATCTTTTTATTGCCAATTTGGGGTAGCTACATTCCTCTAAACGGATGGTCCAATGAACTCCAGTTATGGCAGCCAGTCGTGGATGACTTTGGTCCTTGTGCCCCATGCAATTAAGTGACTTGTGACTGTCCCTTGATTAGTTTAAATGCTTGCAATCCTCATCACACTTGGATCAGAAGTCACTTTTCCATTGGAAACCATTCCTGCTATGTGGGCATTTGGAAGGTGGTGGTTTAGGTGCCTTTGTCTTAGGGCCTGTTGGAACCATGGGGCATTCCTTACACCAGTGGCCTTCGTGGTGCCACTTAAAGCTGGTATTTCCTTTACCAGATCTGATTGCAATGGCTGACGTGTCCTGTGTCAGCATGTTCCCTTGAACCATTGTTGTATGAATAAGGATTCTTATATCCAGTGTGGCCAATAACAAGTCACCTATTTCAACATTCTGCAACCCAGTGCAGGAAAGATTAATACCTTAGTCATCCCTTCCCATACTACTAAAGTGCTCATCCCATGCATTGGGGTCAACTGTACCCCTCTTGACAGCATTGGATACCTGATCCTCAAATTCAGAAAAGACTTGGTGGGTCTCTGTTTTATCTGAGTCATGGGGATGGCCACGTGTTACCTAAGAGCTACTATATGGTCCCATGCTCTAAGACCACAGAAGCTGACCTGGTCAAAAATCTTTGGTGGATGGGGCTGGAGAGATGGCCTAGCAGTTAAGAGCACAAACTGCTATTGCAGAGGACACGGGTTCCATCTCCAGTACCCATATGGCAGCTAAGAACCATCTGCAACTCCAATTCCAGGAGAATTCCAGTTCCAGGGGAATCTGACACCCTCTTCTGACCTCTGCGGCATTGCACAACACAAGTGCACAAACCTATATGCAGACATTACATTCATACACATAAATAAAAACATAGATAAAAAATTAAAAAAAAATATCTGGTGGAACCTGAGCTTGAGTGGCCATACTGCTATAAAGGCATCTGTGGACAAGAAGACAGAGTCTGGAGATGAGAACATTATTATTATAATTGCAATGGGCCTGCCGCTCACATTCATCCTATAGAGTGTGTCCCACTGTAAATAAAGTCGACCTGGCAAAGTGGATCTGGGAATGTCCTTTCAGTCATTAGGCATATTAGGCAGATTAGAGCTGGCATGTGCTCTGCTACCTATTTAGCGATTACCTGTCCTCAGGTAGATCAGGCCACTCTGGCCTCTGTGACTTAATTTGTTCATCTCCATTAATGAAGATGACAGTCCCCATGTGGACATACACATTATAAAGATTTCCAAAGAAAACTAAGGCAGAGTTCTGAACACAGCAGGCCCGCGAATACTGGTATTTTTTATTATAACTTAGGTGAAAGTAACTGGCACTAGGGCATGCACAGCATGCCCGCTTTGTCTCTTTCTGCATGTGGCCCATGAAACGGTAGATATGCCAGGCTTTTTACCTGCCTGAGCAACCTTTCATTAGAGGGGCATTTAAGGGGTGAAAGTGCCACTTATGTATAGCCTGTTCAGGGCTCATTTCCAGGCTATCATTCACTATCCTGGGATCAAAATGCCTGCTTTAGAAGCCTTGAGAAATCACCAAGAAATGAAAGGATTCAGACATTGCTTTGGCCTCATTAGCATTGTTTTTCCAAAGGCAGCAGCTACTGTGACCAGCAGTAGCTCAACAGGAACCTGGGCAGCAGCCATGGTTTTCCAGAAGAGTCAGTTTTGAACACTGTCAACTGATTCAACTGATACCCTTTTAATTTATTTTATTCTATGTATATATGTGCATTGCCTGCATGTATATAACTACACATGTGTAATACAGTGTCCACAAAGGTGAGCAGAGAGTGTCACAAATGGTCCTTAGCCACCATGTGGGTGCTGAGAATTGAACCCATGTCCTTTTTTTTATTTTTTTTTGGTCTTTTTGAGAGACAAGTTCTCCCTGTAGTCCCAGCTGTCCTGGAACTACTCTGTAGACCAGGCTAGCCATGAACTTACAAAGATCGCCTGACTCTGCCTCCTGAGTGCTAGGTTAAAGGCGTACTCCACCATGCCCAGGTCCTTTTTTAGAGAAACCAGTGGTCTTAATGTTTAAGCCATCTCTCAAGCCCCTAATGTGATTTTCATATTTTCCATATTTTCACTCTGGCAAATTCTCTTCACTGACAGCCATAGTTATTCTTTTACTATGAAGACATAGGAAATATGTCCTGGCATGGTGCTCTGGAAATATGTCCTGGAACTGTGACCTCAAGAAAGACCTCACCCACAGCTTCATTTGAAGAAGTAAAACCTGAGTCCATCCTCTTAACAGAGAATCTCGTCTTTTAATCCCTAGTTATAGAAAATTCCATATACAAATGTCAAGCTTCCTTTTCAGTCTTCAATGAGTTTTCAATGAAGAGGGACATTTCTCCTGCCTTTGAGCAGTTTAATATGATTATTCTCAAGCATACCCACATCCTTCACATTCACTCATTATCTTTTTTTTATCTTTTTGAGACAGGGCCTCCCTGTAGGCCAGTTGGACTGGAATCACTCCGTAGACCAGGCTGGCCTTGAACTCACAAGATCCGCCTGCCTCTGCTTCCAAGTGCAAGGATTAAAGGCATGCACCACACACACCAGCTCATTCATTATCTTTTTGAGTGAAACAGTAAATTGAGGTTTAGAGAAATCAAGGTCAGGTCTCAGGTCACAAGAAAAAATTGATCCTTGTCTGTAGTTTTTTGGTTTTTTTTTTTCATTGCAAGTTAAAAGTCATTAGTCTAGACTTGTCCATTTTTATAAAAGTCCTTATAGACTAAAAACAAAATTACCATAGGATCCAGCCATGAAATCTTAGGTTTATAAAACAGAGATACCTTGCAATGACCAGGAAATGGAACCAGCCTAGATGAATGTCAACATATGGGCACTGGAATTTTATTCAATAAAAAGGAAATGAAATCATGACATTGCAGAAAATGGATGGATGAAGCTAAAGACAATGCCAAGAAAAATAAACCAATGTGTGTGTGTGCACATGTATGAGTGTATATGTAATGTGTGGACTGCATGCATGCATATATTTATTATATATATATATGTATTTGTGCATGTAAAGTAGTATGAATGTGTTTGTGAATGTAATTGTGCATGTGTGTAAGTGTGTGTATGTGCATGAGTATGTATTTGTATGTTGTAACTGTATATGTGAATGTGTGTGTAAATGTTTGCATGCCTGTAAGCGTATATGTGCATGTGAGGGACCATGTAGGTGTGTTGTTCATGTATGTGTGCATGTGTGGTAGTGTTTAATTGTACATCTGAGCAAGTGTATGTGTGTATGTGTATGTAGATGCATATGTGTGTCTAGGGTGTAAGTGTGTACATGTGTGTATATGAATATATGTGTGTATGTGTGGGTGTATAAGGGTAAATGTGTGTATATTTGTGTGCGACACTATAAAGGGGACTGAGAGGAAGAGATGTTAAGGGATAGGGAATGGAGACTAATGAATTACATGTGACAAGAAGGTAGAATGGGGAACATTATGATGGGTACAGGAGTAGCAAGAAGGAGACATGGGGATGGGAGAGAGCAATGGGAGAAGTGGAAGAAGTACAATAAATTTAGTGATACATATCTATGAAAATAGCACAGTGTATCTACCATTTCATATGCTAATTTAAAAATGATTTTTAAAAAGATGGAAATGGTGTTACAATTGTGTATGCGTTGGGAAAACTCATGTATGTAAAGGGCTGGAACTATGGAACTATCCATGCATGTAATGGTCCACTGGAGATATGGAAAGATACTTCTTTGTATAAGGGGGAATAAGTGTGTATATATATTCCATTAGCACACACACACACACACACACACACAGAACTTGACACCAAACTTTCCTGTGTCTTTAGGCTCAGTATACTTGACTCCAAACTTTCCTGTGTGTGTAAGCTCAATAAACAAGCTGCCTCTGCAACTAACTTTCTGTGATAATTCCTGCTTTTTTTATTCATCACTCTGGGATCCGTATGGAAGGATTCCTTTGGAAAATATTGGGATTCATGGTCTGTGTCAATTACTCTTCCTGGATCCAGGGAAAGAGTGGTGAAGAAACCAGAATCTCTGGCCCTAGAAGCTTGCATTCACACCATCATAACCGCTCTGCTCCGTGATTTTTCCATCTCTACAATGGGATGACAAAATTGCTAACTGTGAGGTTGGAGAGCTGCTGGTTGAAGAATTATGTGCTTACTACTCTTCCAGAGGACTTGTATTTGGTTCCTGCAGCCACATTAAACAGCTCATAACAACCTGTAACCCCGGAGGCTGATGCCTCTGACCTTCAAGGGCATCAGGCAAGCACATTGTGAACATGAACCCATGCAAGCATACATACATGCATATTCTATATAAAATAACCAAATTTTCAAACAAAATCCTTACCTGAAAAGGATCAAACATGTAAGCTGTTTAGAAAAGCATGAGGCTACAACTTAGCACCATAACCAGTTGGAGGTTCACAATTAACTCATTGACTGCATCTGCATTTTGTAAATTTCCAATAATAAAATCTGCTGTATGAACAGAAAAATGAAATCTTTAAATCCCCAGATCAAAGACCTTCTTACCTCACAGGCTGTCCTTGCCACCTTGTCCTGAGGGAAGGAAAACAGTGTCCCCAGAAGAATAGCCACAACTGATTACAGAGAGAAAGGAGGGATTTTTCCCTGTGCATGGGCTTGTCTAGTTCCTCTGGAACACATTCTGGCTCTTGTAAAAAGCTGTCCACAACGTCCCAGAGAATCACAGGGAATAGCAACAGAAGCAGGTGCCCCATTTGTCGCACTAATTCATCTGTTCTGGAGATGTATTCAAGAAGGAAACAGAGAGAGAAAGAGCAAAGACATCTGAAATTATAGCTTGGAAAGTGTGTGTGTGTGTGTGTGTGTGTGTGTGGTGTGTGTGTTGTTTTGTGTGTTGTGTACCAGTGCATGGAGGCAGGTTGTTGGGTATCCTCTGAACTTACTTTGATATATATATATATTATGATATATATATTATATAATTAGTATGATAGATAGATATTAAGGTACAAAGTATATATTTCTCTGGGCCTGGAGCTTATATATGGTCAGGACAGAGAGTATTCTCTTATTCCTCCTCTGCACAAATGACAGTCCACATTCCACTTGATGCTCCTGGGAAGAAACTTCAAGGTCTTATTGTTCTTCTACGGCATGGTCTGCAGCTTCTGCTTCTGGGTCATCACAGACTGGGTGCCTCTCCATATTGAGCTTCACATTCTCCAGTTTCTATAGAGTGTCAAGTGTGGAAAAAGCAGCTATTATATTAGGCCACAGAAAGCCCAGATTTATGACCTGTTCCCTCATTCATTTGCTTAAGAACATACTCCATTACTGATGTCAGAGCTCCTGTATTGTATATTTTGCTTAAGTGCATAGTTTAAGACTTTAGTATTATATTGTTTCTGAACAGAGAATAATCCTTTTCACAGTTCTTATGTCTATTAGTCAATTAAGAAGGCAGTTTTACCGGTTTTATAAGAGATTACCTCTATAATAGTTGTCTCGAATTTACAGTTGGAGAGCGACCTCATCATCGTCTATTTCTCCTTTTCTGGGGGGGAGGCAAGAAAGTCTCTCATACCCAAAATTCTACCAGGGAGATGTTGGCCAGGGGATCAAGCCCCCACAAAAGGTAAAGGCTCCTTGCCTCTAAACTGGGATACTGCAAGAAGAGAGGCATAAGGCCCTGCTGCAAGACCTGACTTAACATGGGAAAGATATATGGAGACCACACATGCAAGTTACAGATGGCCTCTGGAACCAGAGAGTGTTACAAAGGCCACTAAACCATAAGTAAATACGCATCTCCTTGAGTAAAGCAAGACTCCACCGTCAGCCCCAGCTAACCTCACCTGCCTGGAATACTGTGCAGCAGAGCAGCCATATGCTCTGTATATCCCAAATCTAATTGGCTATTGGCTCTCTCCTTGGAGGAATAACCATGGCTGATCCACAAGCTTACATCCTCTACAGGTTAGGAGATGTTATAAGCCACATGAGACCCTGTCATATTTAACAGGAAAAAATGTAATTCATGTGTTAACATACCATCCAAACAAATGTTTCTATACCAAAGTAACCTACATAACTATTAGTGTGCTTTAAATACCTATATATAATGTTGCTTATTCATTAGTAGGATCGAAAGGTTATTCCTGGACAACTGTCAGCCCATGAAAAGGAAACAGCCAGAATTGCCCAGAGTCCAAGACAACAGCTCCAGAGAGAGTGGACTGTTTTGCTTCTCATCCACTGTGCCTTTTTCTAAGCCTAGGAACAATCTGCGGAAGAGGGGGCTGGTAAAATAAAAAGGCTGCGATTGGGGTGAATGGTGAAACTACAGCAATGTAGTCTGGACACTCATTTGATCAACTTGATTGAACATACAACCCCTCACCCCCTGCTGGAAGGTGGGGCTGGGGGGGGCACAACAGCCTGAAAATGGTTTTACATGAAAGATCTGGATCATGGATTATCATTTATAGATAAAAAATGAAAAAAAAAATGAAAGATGCAGGACAGTTATGGCAGAATGCATGATCTGGGATGGGTGGGGGTGGGGGGGGGAAGGAAAGGAAATATGCCTGAACTGAATTGGAAAATGATGTATGAAATGCACAAACATCAAATAAAAAAGGTGTTCAAAAAAAGTATAATCAAACAAAAATACATGTAGTTAAGCTTGTGTATCAAGAACAAAGTGGTTCTATGATCCCCTATAGATACCAAATTCGTAGATATTTGAGTTCCCTATGGAAAATGGAGAGGCATTTGCACAAACCCATGTAACCTTTTCAGTGCTCAATTCATCACTAATACAGCATAATACTCTATGGATATGTTCAGGACAGATGCAAAATTTTCCCCAATATTTCAATTTGTTTGTACTGGTTCCATTTTTTGTTCTGGTTGCTGTGATAAAATACCCTGACAAAAAGGAACTAAGGAGAAAGTTATATTTTAGTTCATAGTTCTGTTTAGTACATTTNGGTGGGGGGGAGGGAAAGGGAAATAAGCCTGAACTGAATTGGAAAAAATGTATGAAATGCACAAAGCATCAATAAAAATTAATTAAAAAAAAATAAATGGTGTGCCAATAAACATGAGTTATTTTCCCTTGTGCACTATTTAATTGGTGACCTCATTTAGCTACAGCCTTGGCCAATTAAATTCCCCTAGAAAGCATTGTAGATTCACCACCATAAGTGGTAGTGTGAATGACAATGGATATTTCATGGGCCTGAGGTGGTTAAAATGAATCTCTGTACCCAGAGAGTGGAAAGGGTAAACTGTCTGAAATTATCAGAGGTTACCATAAGACCATGAGAGTACAGTCCCTTAATCAGGATTGGTAAGTTTCTGTGAAACACCTCAGAGTTATCCATAGGGACCATGAGGTCTTCCATATAATGACAGATTTCTATGTCTACTTGAATCCCACATATTGCAAGGGAGATGGACTCTTGACATCTGGGGCTATTTGCCATAATCTGAGGTTAACACTTCCACTCGTTACTAGGGCTAGGGTATCTGGACAGAGAAGACAAACCATTTGGTGTCTCTTGGGTTTAAGGGAATTGTGAAAAAAGCAGACACTGTGGCCAAGTATTATTATTGCCTTTTGAGTAGGGATATACACCATGGAGGGGAACTCACATTCTGGGGTTTCCAAGATGATCATGGAAATATTTGTTGTTCTTAGATCCTGTAATAGGCACCATTCCCCTTCTTGACAGGAAAGATCCCTTATCCTTTATAGGAAAGATGGGTGTATTCCGAGGACTGCAGTAGGGTTTGATATGATGGAGAGAGTGCTGCTGTTGCACTACTTCACCTATAGCCTGGAATCTTCCCCATAAAGTGGCCATTGATCCATCCTGATGGGCTCTTCTGAACGCCATTCTAGGGCTGGGTATTGTTGCAAATCAATGGCTATTAGTATTGGGGGCACTTCTCTGTTACCTTCAAGTCCCTCTGTTCCAAATCCACCTAGTCATAAAATGCCTTGTTGTTGTTGATAAGGATGATATCCATCTGACTCAGTATGTCCCATCCCAATAAATTCATAGATAAATATTCAGTTACCAAGGGTTTGCATTTCCATCCATTTTTGTAGGGATCTTCCCTGGCCAGAATTGGGCCAGTTACTAGGAGCCCTGGTGGAGGGATTTCAGCCTTTCTGAGAATAATATTAACACTCCCTGCATCTAGTAGACATTTAAATATTTTTATTGCCAATTTGGGGTAGTTACCTTCCTCTAAAGGGATGGTCCAATGAACTCCAGTTATGGCAGTCAGTTGTGAATGACTTTGGTCCTTCTGCCCAATGCAATTATGTGGCTGGTGACTGTCCCTCGATTACTTTAAATGCTTGCCATCCTCATCACACATGGATCAGCAGTCACTTTTCCATTGGAAACCATTCCTGCTATGTGGGCATTTGGAAGGTGGTGGTTTAGGTGCCTTTGTCTTAGGGCCTGTTGGAACCATGGGGCATTCCTTACACCAGTGGCCTTCATGGTGCCACTTAAAGCTGGATTTTCCTTTACCAGATCTGATTGCAATGGTTGACGTGTCCTGTGTGAGCATGTTCCCTTGAACCATTGTTGTATGAATAAGGATTCTTATATCCAATGTGGCCAATAACAAGTCACCTATTTCCACATTCTGCAACCCAGTGCAGGAAAGCTTACTTCCTTAGTCATCCCTTCCCATACTACTAAAGATCTCATCCCGTGCATTGGGGTCAACTGTACCTCTCTTGACAGTATTGGATACCTGATCCTCAAATTCAGAAAAGATTTGGTGGGTCTCTGTTTTATCTGAGTCATGGGGATAGTCCCGTGTTACCAAGGAGCTACTATATGGTCCCATGCTCTAAGAGCACAGAAGCTGACCTGGTCAAAAATCTCTGGTGGATGGGGCTGGAGAGATGGCCTAGCAGTTAAGAGCACAAACTGCTATTGCAGATGACCCGGGTTCGATCTCCAGTACCCACATGGCAGCTAAGAACAGTCTGCAACTCCAATTCCAGGAGAATTCCAGTTCCAGGGGAATCTGACACCCTCTTCTGACCTCTGCAGCATTGCACAACACAGGTGCACAAACCTATATGCAGACATTACATTCATACACATAAATAAAAACATAGATAAAAAAATTAAAAAAAAATCTGGTGGAACCTGAGCTTGAGTGGCCATACTGCTATACAGGCATCTGTGGACAAGAAGACAGAGTCTGGAGATGAGAACATTATTATTATAATTGCAGTGGGCCTGACGCTCACATTCATCCCTATAGAGTGTGTCCCACTGTAAATAAAGTCGACCTGGCAAAGTGGATCTGGGAATGTCCTTTCAGTCATTAGGCATATTAGGCAGATTAGAGCTGGCATGTGCTCTGCTACCTATTTAGTGATTACCTGTCCTCAGGTATATCAGGCCACTCTGGCCTCTGAGGCTTAATTTGTTCATCTACATTAATGAAGATGACAGTCCCCATGTGGACATACACATTATAAAGATTTCCAAAGAAAAATAAGGCAGAGTTCCTGGAACACAGCAGGCACCGCGAATGACTGGTATTTTTTATTATAACTTAGGTGAAAGTAACTGGCACCAGGGCATGCACAGCATGCCCGCTTTCTCTCTTTCTGTATGTGGCCCATGAAATGGTAGATATGCCAGGCTTTTTACCTGCCTGAGCAACCTTTCATTAGAGGGGCATTTAAGGGGTGAAAGTGCCACTTATGTATAGCCTGTTCAGGGCTCATTTCCAGGCTATCATTCACTATCCTGGGATCAAAATGCCTGCTTTAGAAGCCTTGAGAAGTCACCAAGAAATGAAAGGATTCAGACATTGCTTTGGCCTCATTAGCATTGTTTTTCCAAAGGCAGCAGCTACTGTGACCAGCAGTAGCTCAACAGGAACCTGGGCAGCAGCCATGGTTTTCCAGAAGAGTCAGTTTTGAACACTGTCAACTGATTCTAACTGATACCCCTTTTAATATTATTTTATTCTATGTATATATGTGCATTGCCTGCATGTATATAACTACACATGTGTAATACAGTGTCCACAAAGGTGAGCAGAGAGTGTCAACAAATGGTCCTTAGCCACCATGTGGGTGCTGAGAATTGAACCCATGTCCTTTTTTTTTTTATTTTATTTTTATTATTATTTTTTTTTTTGGTCTTTTTGAGAGACAAGTTCTCCCTGTAGTCCCAGCTGTCCTGGAACTCACTCTGTAGACCAGGCTAGCCATGAACTTACAAAGATCAGCCTGACTCTGCCTCCTGAGTGCTAGGATTAAAGGCGTACTCCACCATGCCCAGGTCCTTTTTTAGAGAAACCAGTGGTCTTAATGTTTAAGCCATCTCTCCAGCCCCTAATGTGATTTTCATATTTTCCATATTTTCACTCTGGCAAATTCTCTTCACTGACAGCCATAGTTATTCTTTTACTATGAAGACATAGGAAATATGTCCTGGCATGGTGCTCTGGAAATATGTCCTGGAACTGTGACCTCAAGAAAGACCTCACCCACAGCTTCATTTGAAGAAGTAAAAGCCTGAGTCCATCCTCTTAACAGAGAATCTCGTCTTTTCATCCCTAGTTATAGAAAATTCCATATACACAATGTCAAGCTTCCTTTTCAGTCTTCAATGAGTTTTCAATGAAGAGGGACATGTCTCCTGCCTTTGAGCAGTTTAATATGATTATTCTCAAGCATACCCACATCCTTCACATTCACTCATTATCTTTTTTTTTATCTTTTTGAGACAGGGCCTCCCTGTAGGCCCAGTTGGACTGGAACTCACTCCGTAGACCAGGCTGGCCTTGAACTCACAAAGATCCGCCTGCCTCTGCTTCCCAAGTGCTAGGATTAAAGGCATGCACCACCACACCCAGCTCATTCATTATCTTTTTGAGTGAAACAGTAAATTGAGGTTTAGAGGAATCAAGGTCAGGTGCTCAGGTCACAAGAAAAAATTGATCCTTGTCTGTAGTTTTTTGGGTTTTTTTTTTCATTGCAAGTTAAAAGTCATTAGTCTAGATTCTGTCCATTTTTATAAAAGTCCTTATAGACTAAAAACAAAATTACCATAGGATCCAGCCATGAAACTCTTAGGTTTATACAACAGAGATACCTTGCAATGACCAGGAAATGGAACCAGCCTAGATGAATGTCAACATATGGGCACATGGAATTTTATTCAATAAAAAGGAAAAATGAAATCATGACATTTGCAGGAAAATGGATGGATGAAGCTAAAGACAATGCCAAGAAAAATAAACCAATGTGTGTGTGTGCACATGTATGAGTGTATATGTAAGTGTGTGTGACTGCATGCATGCATATATATATATATATATGTGTGTGTGTATTTGTGCATGTAACGTAGGTATGAATGTGTTTGTGAATGTAATTGTGCATGTGTGTAAGTGTGTGTATGTGCATGAGTATGTATTTGTATGTTGTAACTGTATATGTGAATGTGTGTGTAAATGTTTGCATGCCTGTAAGCGTATATGTGCATGTGAGGGAGCATGTAGGTGTGTTAGTTCATGTATGTGTGCATGTGTGGTAGTGTGTAATTGTACATCTGAGCAAGTGTATGTGTGTATGTGTATGTAGATGCATATGTGTGTCTATGGGTGTAAGTGTGTACATGTGTGTATATGAATATATGTGTGTATGTGTGGGTGTATAAGGTGTAAATGTGTGTATATTTGTGTGTCGACACTATAAAGGGGACATGAGAGGAAGAGATGTTAAGGGATAGGGAATGGAGACTAATGAATTACATGTGACAAGAAGGTAGAATGGGGAACATTATGATGGGTACAGGAGTAGCAAGAAGGAGACATGGGGATGGGGAGAGAGCAATGGGAGAAGTGGAAGAAGTACAATAAATTTAGTGATACATATCTATGAAAATAGCACAGTGTATCCTACCATTTCATATGCTAATTTAAAAAATGATTTTTAAAAAGATGGAAATGGTGTTACAATTGTGTATGCGTTGGGAAAACTCATGTATGTAAAGGGCTGGAACTATGGAACTATCCATGCATGTAATGGTCCACTGGAGATATGGAAAGATACTTCTTTGTATAAGGGGGAATAAGTGTGTATATATATTCCATTAGCACACACACACACACACACACACACACACACAGAACTTGACACCAAACTTTCCTGTGTCTTTAGGCTCAGTATACTTGACTCCAAACTTTCCTGTGTGTGTAAGCTCAATAAACAAGCTGCCTCTGCAGCTAACTTTCTGTGATAATTCCTGATTTTTTTATTCATCACTGTGGGATCCGTTTGGAAGGATTCCTTTAGAAAATATTGGGATTCATGGTCTGTGTCAATTACTCTTCCGGGATCCAGGGAAAAAGCGGTGAAGAAACCAGAATCTCTGGCCCTAGAAGCTTGCATTCACACCATCATAACCGCTCTGCTCTGTGATTTTTCCATCTCTACAATGGGATGACAAAATTGCTAACTGTGAGGTTGGAGAGCTGGTTGAAGAATTTTGTGCTTACTACTCTTCTAGAGGACTTGGATTTGGTTCCCTGCAGCCACATTAAACAGCTCATAACAACCTGTAACACCAGTTACAGCGGATCTGATGCCTCTGGCCTCCAAGGGCATCAGGCAAGCACATTGTGAACATGAACCCATGCAAGCATACATACATACATATTCAAATATAAAAATAAGCAAATCTTTCAAACAAATACCTGAAAAGGATCAAAGCATGTAAGCTGTTTAGAAAAGCATGAGGCTACAACCTAGCACCATAACCAGTTGGATGTTCATAATTAATTCATTGACTGCATCTGCATTTTGTAAATTTCCAATAACAAATTCTGCTGTTATGAACAGAAAAAAAGAAATCCTTAAATCCCCAGATCAAAGACCTCCTTACCTCATCAGGCTGTCCTTGCCACCCTTGTCCTGAGGGAAGGAAAACAGTGTCCCCAGAAGAATAGCCACAACTGATTACAGAGAGAAAGGAGGGATTTTTCCCTGTGCATGGGCCTGTCTAGTTCCTCTGGAACACATTGCTGGCTCTTGTAAAAAGCTGTCCACGACATCCCAGAGAATCACAGGGAACAGCAACAGATGCAGGTGCCCCTTTTGTCCAACTAATTCATCTGTTCTGGAGATGTATTCAAGAAGTAAACAGAGAAAGAGCAAAGACATCTGAAATTATAGCTTGGAAAGTGTGTGTGTGTGTATGTGTGTGTGTGTCTGTTTGTGTGTGTGTGTGTACCAGTGCATGGAGGCAGGTTGTTGGGTATCCTCTGATCTTACTTTGTAGATAGATAGAGAGATAGATAGATAGATAGATAGATAGATAGATAGATAGATATTAAGGTACAAAGTGTATATTTCTCTGGGCCTGGAGCTTATGTATGGTCAGGACAGAGAGTCTTCTGTTATTCCTCCTCTGCACAAATGACAGTCCACATTCCACTTGATGCTCCTGGGAAGAAGCTTCAGGGTCTTACTGTTCTTCTACGGCATGGTCAGCAGCTTCTGCTTCTGGGTCATCACAGACTGGGTGCCTCAGCCATATTGAGCTTCTGATTCTCCAGTTTCTATAGAGTGTCAAGTGGGGAAAAGCAGCTATTATATTAGGCCACAGAAAGCCCAGATTTATGCACCTGTTCCCTCATTCATTTGCTTAAGAACATACTCCATTACTGATGTCAGAGCTCCTTTATTGACAAATTTTGCTTAAGTGCATAGTTTAAGGACTTTAGTATTATATTTGGTTCTGAACAGAGAATAATCCTTTTCACAGTTCTTATGTCTATTAGTCAATTAAAGAAGACAGTTTTACCGGTTTTATAAGAGATTACCTCAATAATAGTTGTCTCCAATTTACAGTTGGAGAGCGACCTCATCATCGTCATATTTCTCCTTGTTCTGGGGGGGAGGCAAGAAAGTCTCTCATATCAAAAAATTCTACCAGGGAGATGTTGGCCAGGGATCCAAGGCCCCACAAAAGGTAAAGGCTCCTTGCCTCTAAACTGGGATACCTGCAAGAAGAGAGGCGATAAGGCCCTGCTGCCGAAGACCTGACTTAACATGGGAAAGATTATGGAGACCACACATGCAAGTGTACAGATGGGCCTCTGGAATGCCAGAGAGTGTTACCAAAGGCCACTAAACCAATAAAGCAAATATGGGTCTCCCTGAGTCAAGCAAGACTCCACCGTCAGCACCAGCTACACCTCACCTGCCTGGAAATACTGTGCAGCAGAGGCAGCCATGTGCCTGTATATCCCAAATCTAATTGGCTATTGGCTCTCCCCTTGGAGAAATAACCCATGGCTGATGCCACAAGCTTACATCCTCTACAGGTTAGATGTTATAAGCCACAGTAAGACCCTGTCATATTTAACAGGGGGGAAAATTGTAATTCATGGATTAACATATCCAAACATGTGTCTATGCTAAAGTAACCTACCATAACTATTAGTGCTGCTTAAATACCTATATATCTAATTGCTTGTGCTTCATTAGTAGGATCGAAAGGTTATTCCTGGACAAACTGTCAGTCCATGAAAGGAAACAGCCATAATTGACCAGAGTCCAAGACAACAGCTCCAGAGAGAGTGGACTGTTTTGCTTCTCATCCACCTGTGCCCCTTTTCTAAGCATAGGGAACAATCTGTGGAAGAGGGGGCATGGTAGAATGTAAGGGCTGCGATTGGGGTGAATGGTGAAACTACAACAGTGTAGTCTGGACACTCATTTGATCAACTTGATTGAACATACAACCCCTCACCCCCCGCTGGAAGGTGGGGCTGGGGGGGTTTGGGCACAACAGTCTGCAAATTGGTTTTACATGAAGGAGGCTTGTACTCATGGATTATCACTTATAGCTAAAAAATGAAAAAAAAATCTGAAAGAAAGATGCAGGACAGTTATGGCAGAATGCATGATCTGGGATGGCGTGTGGGTGGGGGTGAATGGAAAGGGAAATATGCCTGAACTGAACTGGAAAATGATGTATGAAATGCACAAAGCATCAAAAAAAATTTTTAAAAAAAGAACATAATCACCAAATACATGTAGTTAAGCTTGGGTATCAAGAACAAAGTGGTTCTAGGATCCCCTATAGATACCAAATTCGTAGATATTTGAGTTCCCTATGGAAAATGGAGAGGCATTTGCACAAAGCCCATGTAATCTTTTCAGATGCTTAAATCATGACTAATACAGCATAAATCCTCTATAGATATGTTCAGGACAGATGCAAAATTTTCCCCAATATTTCAATTTGTTTGTGCTGTTCCATTTTTTGTTCTGGTTGCTGTGATAAAATACCCTGACAAAAAGGAACTAAAGGAGAAAGGTTATATTTTAGTTCATAGTTCTGTGTTAGTACATTTCTATGAGGAAGTCATAGAAGCAGGAGCTTTAGACAGCTGGTTCCATCAGACACAAACTCAAGAACAGAGAGAAAGGAATGCAAGCATGCTTTCTGTGCTCAGCTCCAGTTTTCCACTCATATAGCTCAGGATCCTCTGCCTAGGTAAAGGTGCTGCCCGCGGTGGACCAAGTCTTCTCACATCAGATGAATTTATTAGGATGGACCTCCACAGATATATCTACAGGCCAACAAAATGTAGACAATTCTTCATTGAGACTCTCTGCCCAGGAAGAATCTAGGTTGTGTCAAGTGGACAATTAAAGCTAACCATGACACAGCTGTGTGATGGACGTGTGTGTGTGTGTGTGTAGAAAGCTGCATGTTGTGTGAAAAGCTGCATGTGTGTAGGTCAGAGAACAACTCGTGTGAGTCTGTTCTCTCTTTCCACCATGTGGGCCAAGGGATCAATCTCAGGTTGTCAGATATGGTGGCAAGAACCTTTACCCACTGAGCCATCTCACTTTCTCACCTTTTCCATTTTAAGCTGACTTCTTAATTTGGAACCTCTCCTACTGAGGGAAGAGAAGGCCTCCCTCACAACACACGTTGTTTCTGGTTGATCCTTGGAAGAAAGTGATCTCTTCATATACTATGACTGAAAGCACTAGACCTAAATACCAACTGAAATACTCAGAAGCCTGGTCTTGACCTACAAGGAAAAGCTGATGATTAGATTTCAGTTGACTGTCTTGGAAGAGGGCTGGGAATGCAGTGAGGACAGGTGAGGACATGGTTATGACAGCCAAATACTTGCTATCTCTGAAGTATGCCACTGTCTACAGATTTTTCATATTTATATTCTTCTACCTCGTGGACTTAAGGTGAACAACTTCAGTTTCTGTGCCTGTTTTCTGGGTCAGAAACCTTTTCTTGCATTGTTGTATTTTTTTGATAATTTTAATTTTTTTTAATTTAAATTTTTTATTGATGCTTTGTGCATTTCATACATCATTTTCCAAATCAGATCAGGCATTTGTCCCTTTCACTCCCCCCCCCACCCCCACCCCATCCCAGATCATGTATTCTGCTATAACTGTCTTGCATCTTTCTCTGTTTTTTTTCCCCTTTTTTAGCTATAAGTGATAATCCATGAGTACAAGCATCGTTCGTGCAAAACCAATCTACAGGCTGTTGTGTCCAAACCCCCACAGCCCCACCATCCAGTGGGGGGTGACATGTTGTTTGTTCAATCAAGTTGATCAAATGAGTGTCCAGACTACATCGCTGTAGTTTCACCATTCAGAAGAATAGCCACAACTGATTACAGAGAGAAAGGAGGGATTTTTCCCTGTGCATGGGCCTGTCTAGTTCCTCTGGAACACATTGCTGGCTCTTGTAAAAAGCTGTCCACGACGTCCCAGAGAATCACAGGGAATAGCAACAGAAGCAGGTGCCCCTTTTGTCGCACTAATTCATCTGTTCTGGAGATGTATTCAAGAAGTAAACAGAGAGAGAAAGAGCAAAGACATCTGAAATTATAGCTTGGAAAGTGTGTGTGTGTGTGTGTGTGTGTGTGTGTGTGTGTGCTGTTTGTGTGTGTGTGTGTACCAGTGCATGGAGGCAGGTTGTTGGGTATCCTCTGAATCTTATATCTTTATATATATAATAAAGATAGATGTAGATAGAAAATGATAGTAGATAGATACATATGTAAGTGAAAAAATATTTCTCTGGGCCTGGAGCTTATATATGGTCAGGACAGAGAGTCTTCTCTTATTCCTCGTCTGCACAAATGACAGTCCACATTCCACTTGATGCTCCTGAGGAAAAAGCTTCAGGGTCTTATTGTTCTTCTATGGCATGGTCTGCAGCTTCTGCTTCTGGGTCATCACAGACTGGGTGCCTCATCCATATTGAGCTTCACATTCTCCAGTTTCTATAGAGTGTCAAGTGTGGAAAAAGCAGCTATTATATTAGGCCACAGAAAGCCCAGATTTATGCACCTGTTCCCTCATTCATTTGCTTAAGAACATACTCCATTACTGATGTCAGAGCTCTTGTATTGATATATTTTGCTTAAGTGCATAGTTTAAGGACTTTAGTATTATACTTGGTTCTGAACAGAGAATAATCCTTTTCACAGTTCTTATGTCTATTGTCAATTAAAGAAGGCAGTTTTATAGGTACCTGGTTTATAAGAGATTCCTCATAATAGTTGTCTCCAATTTACAGTTGGAGAGCGACCTCATCATCGTCATATTTCTCCTGTTCTGGGGGGAGGCAAGAAAGTCTCTCATATCAAAAAATTCTACCAGGGAGATGTTGGCCAGGGATCCAAGGCCCCACAAAAGGTAAAGGCTCCTTGCCTCTAAACTGGGATACCTGCAAGAAGAGAAGCGATAAGGCCCTGCTGCCGAAGACCTGACGTTAACATGGGAAAGATGTATGGAGACCACACATGCAAGTGTACAGATGGCCTCTGGAACACCAGAGAGTGTTACGAAAGGCCACTAAACCAATAAAGCAAATACGGGTCTCCTGAGATGTCCTGGAACTGTGACCTCAAGAAAGACCTCACCCACAGCTTCATTTGAAGAAGTAAAAGCCTGAGTCCATCCTCTTAACAGAGAATCTCATCTTTTCATCCCTAGTTATAGAAAATTCCATATACACAATGTCAAGCTTCCTTTTCAGTCTTCAATGAGTTTTCAATGAAGAGGGACATGCCTCCTGCCTTTAAGCAGTTTGATATGATTATTCTCAATCATACCCACATCCTTCACATTCACTCATTATCTTTTTTTTTTAATCTTTTCGAGACAGGGCCTCCCTGTAGGCCCAGTTGGACTGGAACTCACTCCGTAGACCAGGCTGGCCTTGAACTCACAAAGATCCGCCTGCCTCTGCTTCCCAAGTGCTATGATTAAAGGCGTGTACCACCATGCCCAGCTCATTCATTATCTTTTTGAGTGAAACAGTAAATTGAGGTTTAGAGGAATCAAGGTCAGGTGCTCAGGTCACAAGAAAAAATTGATCCTTGGCTGTAGTTTTAGGGTTTTTTTTTTCATTGCAAGTTAAAAGTCATTAGTCTAGATTCTGTCCATTTTTATAAAAGTCTTTATAGACTGAAAACAGAATTACCATAGGATCCAGCCATGAAACTCTTAGGTTTATACAACAGAGATACCTTGCAATGACCAGGAAATGGAACCAGCCTAGATGACCATCAACACATGTGCACATGGAATTTTATTCAATAAAAAGGAAAAATGAAATCATGACATTTGCAGGAAAATGGATGGCTGAAGCTAAAGACTTAATGCCAAGAAAAATAAACCAATGTATGTGTGTGCACATGTATGAGTGTATATGTGAGTGTGTGTGACTGCATGCATGCATATATATGTATGTATATATGTATATGTTTGTGTATGTAAAGTGTGTATGAATGTCTGTGAATGTAATTGTGCATGTGTGTAAGTGTGTGTATGTGCATGAGTATGTATTTGTATTTTGTGACTGTATATGTCAATGTGTGTATAAATGTTTGCATGCCTGTAAGCGTATATGTGCATGTGAGGGAGCATGTAGGTGTGTTAGTTTACGTATGTGTGCATGTGTGGTAGTGTGTAATTGTACATCTGAGCAAGTGTATGTGTGTATGTGTATGTAGATTCATATGTGTGTCTATGGGTGTAAGTGTGTACATGTGTGTATATGAATATATGTGTGTATGTGTGGGTGTATAAGGTGTAAATGTGTGTATATTTGTGTGTCGACACTACAAAGGGGACATGAGAGGAAGAGATTTTAAGGGATAGGGAATGGAGACTAATGAATTACATGTGACAAGAAGGTAGAATGGGGAACATTATGATGGGTACAGGAGTAGCAAGAAGGAGACATGGGGATGGGGAGAGAGCAATGGGAGAAGTGGAAGAAGTACAATAAATTATAATGATACATATATATGAAAATAGCACAGTGTATCCTACCATTTCATATGGTAATTTAAAAAATGATTTTTAAAAAGATGAAAATGGTGTTACAATTGTGTATGCATTGGGAAAACTCATATATGTAAAGGGCTGGAAATATGGAACTATCCATGCATGTAATAGTCCACTGGAGATATGGAAAGACATCTTTGTATAAGGGGGAATAAGTGTCTATATATATATATTCCATTAACACACACACACACACACACACACACACACACACACACACAGAACTTGACACCAAACTTTCCTGTGTGTTTAGGCTCAGTATACTTGACTCCAAACTTTCCTGTGTGTGTAAGCTCAGTAAACAGGCTGCCTCTGCAGCTAACTTTCTGGGATAATTCCTGCTTTTTTTATTCATCACTGTGGGATCCCTATGGAAGGATTCCTTTAGAAAATATTGGGATTCATGGTCTGTGTCAATTACTCTTCCTGGATCCAGGGAAAGAGCGGTGAAGAAACCAGAATCTCTGGCCCTAGAAGCTTGCATTCACACCATCATAACCGCTCTGCTCCGTGATTTTTCCATCTCTACAATGGGATGACAAAATTGCTAACTGTGAGGTTGGAGAGCTGCTGGTTGAAGAATTATGTGCTTACTACTCTTCTAGAGGACTTGTATTTGGTTCCCTGCAGCCACATTAAACAGCTCATAACAACCTGTAACCCCGGAGGATCTGATGCCTCTGACCTTCAAGGGCATCAGGCAAGCACATTGTGAACATGAACCCATGCAAGCATACATACATGCATATTCAAATATAAAAATAACCAAATCTTTCAAACAAAATCCTTACCTGAAAAGGATCAAAGCATGTAAGCTGTTTAGAAAAGCATGAGGCTACAACTTAGCACCATAACCAGTTGGAGGTTCACAATTAACTCATTGACTGCATCTGCATTTTGTAAATTTCCAATAATAAAATCTGCTGTTATGAACAGAAAAATGAAATCTTTAAATCCCCAGATCAAAGACCTTCTTACCTCAGCAGGCTGTCCTTGCCACCTTTGTCCTGAGGGAAGGAAAACAGTGTCCCCAGAAGAATAGCCACAACTGATTACAGAGAGAAAGGAGGGATTTTTCCCTGTGCATGGGCTTGTCTAGTTCCTCTGGAACACATTGCTGGCTCTTGTAAAAAGCTGTCCACGACGTCCCAGAGAATCACAGGGAATAGCAACAGAAGCAGGTGCCCCATTTGTCGCACTAATTCATCTGTTCTGGAGATGTATTCAAGAAGGAAACAGAGAGAGAAAGAGCAAAGACATCTGAAATTATAGCTTGGAAAGTGTGTGTGTGTGTGTGTGTGTGTGTGTGTGTGTGTGTGTGTGTGTGTCTGTTTGTGTGTGTGTGTACCAGTGCATGGAGGCAGGTTGTTGGGTATCCTCTGAACTTACTTTGCATATATATATATATATATTGATAGATAGATAGATATTAAGGTACAAAGTATATATTTCTCTGGGCCTGGAGCTTATATATGGTCAGGACAGAGAGTATTCTCTTATTCCTCCTCTGCACAAATGACAGTCCACATTCCACTTGATGCTCCTGGGAAGAAACTTCAAGGTCTTATTGTTCTTCTACGGCATGGTCTGCAGCTTCTGCTTCTGGGTCATCACAGACTGGGTGCCTCATCCATATTGAGCTTCACATTCTCCAGTTTCTATAGAGTGTCAAGTGTGGAAAAAGCAGATATTATATTAGGCCACAGAAAGCCCAGATTTATGTACCTGTTCCCTCATTCATTTGCTTAAGAACATACTCCATTACTGATGTCAGAGCTCCTGTATTGATATATTTTGCTTAAGTGCATAGTTTAAGTACTTTAGTATTATACTTGGTTCTGAACAGAGAATAATCCTTTTCACAGTTCTTATGTCTATTAGTCAATTAAAGAAGGCAGTTTTACCGGTTTTATAAGAGATTACCTCTATAATAGTTGTCTCGCAATTTACAGTTGGAGAGCGACCTCATCATCGTCATATTTCTCCTTGTTCTGGGGGGGAGGCAAGAAAGTCTCTCATATCCCAAAATTCTACCAGGGAGATGTTGGCCAGGGATCCAAGGCCCCACAAAAGGTAAAGGCTCCTTGCCTCTAAACTGGGATACGTGCAAGAAGAGAGGCGATAAGGCCCTGCTGCCAAAGACCTGACATTAACATGGGAAAGATATATGGAGACCACACATGCAAGTGTACAGATGGCCTCTGGAACACCAGAGAGTGTTACGAAAGGCCACTAAACCAATAAAGTAAATACGCATCTCCTTGAGTCAAGCAAGACTCCACCGTCAGCACCAGCTATACCTCACCTGCCTGGAAATACTGTGCAGCAGAGGCAGCCATATGCCTGGATATCCCAAATCTAATTGGCTATTGGCTCTCTCCTTGGAGGAATAACCCATGGCTGATGCCACAAGCTTACATCCTCTACAGGTTAGGAGATGTTATAAGCCACAGTAAGACCCTGTCATATTTAACAGGAAAAAATGTAATTCATGTATCAACATATCATCCAAACATATGTTTCTATACCAAAGTAACCTACAATAACTATTAGTGCTGTTTAAATACCTATATATCTAATTGCTTGTGCTTCATTAGTAGGATCGAAAGGTTACTCCTGGACAAACTGTCAGCCCATGAAAGGAAACAGCCAGAATTGACCAGAGTCCAAGACAACAGCTCCAGAGAGAGTGGACTGTTTTGCTTCTCATCCACCTGTGCCCCTTTTCTAAGCCTAGGGAACAATCTGCGGAAGAGGGGGCGTGGTAGAATGTAAGGGCTGCGATTGGGGTGAATGGTGAAACTACAGCAATGTAGTCTGGACACTCATTTGATCAACTTGATTGAACATACAACCCCTCACCCCCCGCTGGAAGGTGGGGCTGTGGGGGTTTGGGCACAACAGCCTGCAAATTGGTTTCACATGAAGGATGCTTGTACTCATGGATTATCACTTATAGCTAAAAAATGAAACAAAAAAAAAAAACAAACTGAGAGAAAGATGCAGGACAATTATGGCAGAATGCATGATCTGGGATGGGGTGGAGGTGGGGGGGAATGGAAAGGGAAATATGCCTGAACTGAATTGGAAAATGATGTATGAAATGCACAAAGCATCAATAAAAAAGTGTTAAAAAAAGAACATAATCACCAAATACATGTAGTTAAGCTTGGGTATCAAGAACAAAGTGGTTCTAGTATCCCCTATAGATACCAAATCCGTAGATATTTGAGTTCCCTATGGAAAATGGAGAGGCATTTGCACAAACCCATGTAATCTTTTCAGATGCTCAAATCATCACTAATACAGCATAAATACTCTATGGATATGTTCAGGACAGATGCAAAATTTTCCCCAATATTTCAATTTGTTTGTACTGGTTCCATTTTTTGTTCTGGTTGCTGTGATAAAATACCCTGACAAAAAGGAACTAAAGGAGAAAGGTTATATTTTAGTTCATAGTTCTGTGTTAGTACATTTCTATGAGGAAGTCATAGAAGCAGGAGCTTTAGACAGCTGGTTCCATCAGACACAAACTCAAGAACAGAGAGAAAGGAATGCACGCATGCTTTCTGTGCTCAGCTCCAGTTTTCCACTCATATAGCTCAGGATCCTCTGCCTAGATAAAGGTGCTGCCCGCGGTGGACCAAGTCTTCTCACATCAGATGAATTTATTAAGATGGACCTCCACAGATATATCTACAGGCCAACAAAATGTAGACAATTCTTCATTGAGACTCTCTCCCCAGGAAGAATCTAGGTTGTGTCAAGTGGACAATTAAAGCTAACCATCACACAGCTGTGTGATGTACATGTGTGTGTGTGTGTGTAGAAAGCTGCATGTTGTGTGAAAAGCTGCATGTGTGTTTGAAAAGCTCCATGTGTGTAGGTCAGAGAACAGCTCGTGTGAGTCTGTTCTCTCTTTCCACCACGTGGGCCAAGGGATCAATCTCAGGTTGTCAGATATGGTGGCAAGCACCTTTACCCACTGAGCCATCTCACTTTCTCATCTTTTCCATTTTAAGCTGACTTCTTAATTTGGATCCTCTCCTACTGAGGGAAGAGAGGGCCTCCCTCACAACACACATTGTTTCTGGTTGATCCTTGGAAGAAAGTGATCTCTTCATATACTATGACTGAAAGCACTAGATCTAAATACCAACTGAAATACTCAGAAGCCTGGTCTTAACCTACAAGGAAAAGCTGATGATTAGATTTCAGTTGACTGTCTTGGAAGAGGGCTGGGAATGCAGTGAAGACAAGGTGAGGACATGGTTATGACAGCCAAATACTTGCTATCTCTGAAGTATGCCACTGTCTACAGATTTTTCATATTTATATTCTTCTACCTCCTGGACTTAGGGTGAACAACTTCAGTTTCTGAGCCTGTTTCCGGGTCAGAAACCTTTTCTTGCATTGTTGTATTTTTTTTGATAATTTTAATTTTTAATTATGTATATGAGTGTGGATCTGTGCCTGGGAGTACAGGTGCTTCCATAGGTTCTTGGATCCTTAGACGTGGAATTATAGGTTGTAGTAAACTGCATGCTGTGAATGCTGAAAAAGAATCCTGAGCCTCTAACATAGCAGTATGTGTTCTTAACCACTGAGCCATCTCTCCATCATTTATTCCTTTATTGTTTGTATGTCTTCTTTTTGTTTTTGTTTTTGTTTTTGTTTTTAACAAGTAAGAAGACTGGTGTGATAGTGCACAGCTGTAATTCTAGCACTTGGGAGACAGAGGTAGGAGGATCTCTGTGAGTTCAAGGCCACCCTGGTCTATATAGTGAGTTCCAGGATATCTGGGCTACAGGGAGACCTTGTCTCAAATCTACCAAAAAAAAATCCCAGTGGTAAAAAAGAATATATATTCAGAGGCAGGTGAGATGACACAGAGGGTAAAGGCATGTGGCCCCCCACCCCCACCCCATACACACATGATGATGCAAGACTGTTGACAAAAGTTTGATTTCTGGAACCCATTTAAAGTGAAAGGAGAGAACAGACTTCACAAACTTTTCTTCACCCTCTACATGTACATATCATGCATGTACTGCCCCAGTAACAATAATAACAATTTGATTTAACTAATACAAATAAATATGTATTTGGTATCTAATTCCCTTTCATTGCAGACATATTCTAAAATGTTTGCAATTTCCTAATTTGTAACCAAAAGAGTATCTATTATAGTATTTGTATTTTTTATCCCCAGTCCCTGAAAAAGGTCTAGAGTGATGAAGGTTGCCAGGGAAACTGACCAACCAGTGCCAGCATTGGTACTTGCAGCCCCAACCCCAGACCAGCAAAGAGTGGGCACCCGGAGGTTGAGCAGATCATTGCTGACCCATGATTCATTCATGCCTAGTGAGGAGGCTTCCATGAAATCTCTAAGCCAAGGGATGAAGGGAGCTTCTGTTTTGGAGAACAGTCCAAGCCACTGCAGGGCACTGTGGCTCCCTACCCCATGCTTGTGCTTTTTTTCCATTGGAAGACTCCCATGTTGGACCCTTTCTAAGAGACTGGAGCACCAAGAGCATTTCCTGAGTTCCAGGTATCACCCTGGCACATTACTGAATTGAAAGAAGAAGAGCAGGAAACCCTGCTCTATATCAACTGGTCAAAAGAAGATGAAGGGACTTGTGACCACCTGTTTGGTTGTGCTAACTTAGTGTTCAAATTACATTACAGGATACTGAGTCTCTGTGCCTGCAGAAAACAAATGACTTGGTATGGAAAACCTATTTTGTTAGCATCAGAAGTCTTCTGCAGATAAAGGAACGTGGCTTTCCTTAGTGAGATTTGCTTTTCCTCCAGGACTCATTGTCATTGTTTTTTCTGTTTCTTTCAGTGATTTTAGTAAGTCTAAGACACTCAAAGAGTAGTGCAGTTCATTCTGAAATATAACCATTTTCCTCTTGGCTGTTAGCAGCTCCCATTCTGTATGTAGGAAGAAGGTTTTAGGACTCTGCTCTATTTCCTTTTAACAAGGATTTTAGAAAATTTAATTCTGTATCATTTTCCCCACGTCACCCATGATGCTTTGAGATTAACTAGCTTTCAATTTCTGTTGATTTATATTTTACTTTTAAATTTTATTTATTTTATATTTATGAGTGTTTTGCCTGCATGGATGCAAGTACATCCATATGATGCAATGACTGAAGAGGCCGGAATCGTTGTTAGCTGCAATGCGGGTGCTGGGAATAGATCTTGGGTCCTCTGAAAGAGCAACTAGCTGTCTCAATCTACTAAGAAATATATCGGGGCTGGAGAGATGGCCTAGTGGTTTAGAGCGCTGACCGCTCTTGCAGAGGACCGGGTTGATCCCCAGCATCCACATGGCGGCCAAGAACCGTCTGAAACTCCAATTCCAGGAAACTCCAGCTCCAGGGGGATACCGACACCCTCTTCTGACCTCCGCGGCATTGCACGACACAGGTGCACAAACTTGCATGCAGACAGTACATTCATACACATACAGAAATAAATAAAATTTAATAAAAAATTACAAAAAAAAAAATATATCTAGCCCCTTGAATTTTACTTTAGACCTTAATATTGGTATAAATGGATCTGCATATAAGTGGATCTGCATAGTGGATCTCAATGTTGTATATATTAATACACACTTTCCACATGAGTTTTTTCTTTAAAAAAAGAAAGCTGGTGAGGTGGCTCCACAGATAAATGTGCGTGCTACCATGTGTAATGACTTGAGTTTGAAACCTGGAACCAACTTTGTGGAGGGAGAGAACAGACTCCTGAAAGTTGTCCTCACCTCCAACAGTCAGTACACTACAAACAAATAAAAATTTAAAGATCTAAATAATCTAAAAATTATATTATAATGTATGTATGCATATACTTATATGCTTATATTTCTACTGGTGTTTCCCTCACAAGCTTATGTCATGAGTATTTTTCTAGGTCAATACATCCATCCAGGTTATGGCTTGGGTTTTGCTTTTTTCCAAGAAGCATTCTGTGTGCACACAAACTGATGATTGCTGATAGAGTAAAATCTCTATCCTACAGATTTTATATTTACGTCTGGCCATTTACTAAATTCTCTAATCGCTCTTTTAATACATTATGTGACGGTTAATCATGGGTGTCAACTTGACTGGACTAAGGAACAAATAAGAGAAAAAGGATCTTCGGATTGGACCACCTCAAACCGATGGCCCACANCATTCAGTGTGTCAAGAGCCAATGACAATTGTTTCTGAGGGGGATATGCGGTGGTCATTTTTTATAACTTTTGTTTGAGTGTGTGATTTCTTCTATAAATGGTCCCCTGCCCCTGCGGATTAAATGGTGTGCCAATAAACATGAGTTATTTTCCCTTGTGCAATATTTCATTGGTGACCTCATTTAGCTACAGCCTTGGCCAATTAAATTCCCCTAGAAAGCATTGTAGATTCACCACCATAAGTGGTATCGTGAGCGACAACAGATATTTCATGGGTCTGAGGTGGTTAAGATGAATCTCTGTACCCAGAAAGTGGAAAGGGTAAACTGTCTGAAATTATCAGAGGTTACCATAAGAGCATGAGAGTACAGTCCCTTAATCAGGATTGGTAAGTTTCTGTGAAACACCTCAGAGTTATCCATAGGGACCATGAGGTCTTCCATATAATGATAGATTTCTATGTCTACTTTAATCCCACATATTGCAAGGGAGATGGCCTCCTGACATCTGGGGCTATTTGCCATGCTCTGAGGTTAACACTTCCACTCGTTCCTAGGGCTAGGGTATCTGGACAGAGAAGACAAACCATTTGGTGTCTCTTGGGTTTAAGGGAATTGTGAAAAAAGCAGACACTGTGGCCAAGTATTATTATTGCCTTTTGAGTAGGGATATACACCATGGAGGGGAAATCACATTGTGGGGTCTCCAAGATGATCATGGAATTATTTGTTGTTCTTAGATCCTGTAATAGGCACCATTCCCCTTCTTGACAGGAAAGATGCCTTCTCCTTGAGAGGAAAGATGGGTGTATTCTGGGGACTGCAGTAGGGTTTGATATGACGGAGAGAGTGCTGCTGTTGCACTACTTCACCTATAGCCTGGAATCTTCCCCATAAAGCGGCCATTGATCCATCTCTTTCTGGATGTGGCCCATGAAATGGCAGATATGCCAGGCTTTTTACCTGCCTGAGCAACCTTTCATTAGAGGGGCATTTAAGGGGTGAAAGTGCCACTTATGTATAGCCTGTTCAGGGCTCATTTCCAGGCTATCATTCACTATCCTGGGATCAAAATGCCTGCTTTAGAAGCCTTGAGAAGTCACCAAGAAAGGAAAAGATTCAGACATTGTTTTGGCCTCATTAGCATTGTTTTTCCAAAGGCAGCAGCCACTGTGACCAGCAGTAGCTCAACAGGAACCTGGGCAGCAGCCATGGTTTTCCAGAAGAGTCAGTTTTGAACACTGTCAACTGATTCTAACCGATACCCCTTTTAAAATTATTTTATTCTATGTATATAAGTGCATTGCCTGCATGTATATAACTACACATGTGTAATGCAGTGTCCACAAAGGTGAGGAGAGAGTGTCAACAAATGGTCCTTAGCCACCATGTGGGTTCTGAGAATTGAACCCAGGTCCTTTTTTTTTTTAGTCTTTTTGAGAGACAAGGTGTCCCTGTAGCCCCAGCTGTCCTGGAACTCACTCNTATATATATATATATATAAGTGTGTGTGTGTGTGTGTGTGTGTTTGTGTGTAGGTACACTTGTAGAAGTCAGAGGATAATTTCAGGAGTCAGTTCTCTCCTTCCACTGTGGAACTGGGATTGAACTCAGGTCGTCAGGTTTGCTCTGCAGTAACTGGCTCATACTCATGAATCATAATGTTTTTGTCATGCATTCTGTTTCTCTGAATTCATGTGCTGTATTCTGTCAAATGTTGTGACCTCACTCTTGTTCTCTAACTGATTTTGTTTCTGGCCAGTAGGCTAGCAAACACCCATATTTGTTTTGTCTTCATTTTCTTTTATTGTTATTTTCATTTCTAGAAGCTTTATTTGAGTCTTCCAAATATTTCATAGCCACTTTATGTTTGTCTCTATTATAATTATGGTATAATCTGTCTGATAGCTCCAGTATCTGAAATCTTCCTGTGTCTCTTTCCATTGCTTTTTGTTTCTTTCATAAGTCTCCTGTAAGTGCTTGTTTGTGTGCGCTTTCATGTAGCGTGCTCTGCCACCAACCTTGAAAATATCTTTGTGTAAATACATGGACGTCCAAGATAAATAAGACTTCTTAAAATAGATTTGCTACTTTTGATCCCTAGGGACTTTAATAATGTTAACAAGAGACTACAGATGTTCAAGGATGAAGTTGTTGGGCCATTTCATTGTTCAGCAGTGCATAGAAATGTGGGCTTGTAATTCTCAGTTCTTTTGGTGGGTTTAGACTGGTGAGGTTGGTGAAACTGTTAGGACAAGAGCCTTCAGTGTTCAATGTGTCATTAGCTTTGTTCAGGTAAATCCTTACTGTCTTGGGTATACTTTGTGTGTGTGTGTGTGTGTGTGTGTGTGTGTGTTTGTGTGCACGTATGTGCCTATGTATACACATGCAGAGGCCAGAGTAGGATGCTGGTGTCCTCTTCAATCACTTTCCATCTTATTGCCTTGAGACAGGGTCTCCCACTGAAGAAGCTCAATGAAGCTCAGCATTTATGATTGTAAGGTGGGTGGTCCTCTAAAGATGGACTTTTGATGTTAAAGGTTTTCTCACGTGTCCAGTGCTTTCTCACACCCAAGAGCTCCTGCTTCTCTTAGATTGTGAACTTGACTGGTTCTTCTAAACAAAAGGGAGGGGCCAGAAGGCCAACCAGCCACCCAGAGAGCCTTGACTTCATAAGGAGGAGGAGCCAGGGGCATATAAAAGGACAAGAGGTGGCAATGGCTGGTTCATGGGTGGAGATCACCAAGTCCATGGTGGGACTCTGGATGGACATGAGGGGAGAGGACTCACTGCTCAGTCTGTGTTATTTTACTGCCATTCACTCTGTAAGCAAGTGCAGCAAAAGTTTGTTAGTACCTGTGATGGTTAATCCTGGGTGTCAACTTGACTGAACTAAGGAACAAATAAGAGAAAAAGGATCTTCGGATTGGACCACCTCAACCCGGATGGCCCACCCCAAATGTGGGTTTTACCTTCTGCCAGCAGGCAGTATAAAAGGCCACGGCAGAGGGAGCTGCTCCCTTTTTTCCTGCGGCTTGCCTCTCTCTCACTGGTGAGTTTGTCTTGCTGCTGTGATCAACCCTTCGGATCCCAGCGTGTACTGAGACCGGCAGATCTCCTGGAATCCACCGGGCCTTCAGCACCAGATTGGGACTACTGAGACATCCAGCCTTGTGGACTGAGCAGTTCCCTGGATTCTCAGCCTCTCCAGTGTGGTGCAGCTACTGTTGGACTACTTGAGCTCTGTCATGTGAGCAAATCAATAAATTGTATATAGCTATATATTTGTCCTGTTGCTTCTGTTTCTTTTTTTTTTATTAATTTTATTTATTTCTGTATGTGTATGAATGTATAGTCTGTGTGCAAGTTTGTGCACCCATGTCGTGCAATGCCGCGGAGGTCAGAAGAGGGTGTCAGATTCCCCTGGAACTGGAGTTCTCCTGGAATTGGAGTTTTGGCTGGTTCTCGGCTGCCATGTGGGTGCTGGGGATCGAACCTGGGTCCTCTGCAAGAGCAGTTGGTGCTCTTAACTGCTAGGCCATCTCTCCAGCCCGCTTCTGTTTCTTTAGAGAACCCTGACTAATACAGTACCTGTTCTGCTGCATATTGATTATGGACGTCTGGCATCAAGTAAAAACCAGATAGTTGCCAGGTATACACCAGTATTCAGTTTAAGCACTTCTACACTTTTTGGAATATCTTTCACATAACTGTTGTTTGTTTATTTTTTTGTTTTGGTCTTTTTGAGATAGGGTCTCCCATTAGTCCTAGTTGGCCTGGAGCTCACTCTGTAGACCAGGCTGGTCTTGAATTCACAGAAATGCACCTGCCTCTGCCTCCCAAGTGCTGGGATTAAAGGCATGTACCACCACACCCAGCTATAACTGATATTTCTTATAATCCCAGAGCCAAGGCACTGTTGAAGGAATGCATAAAACTTTATAGGAACAACTACAAAAAAACAAAAAACGAAAAAGAAAGAAAGAATGGGGAGCTCCCCCACCATACGGTGTGCTCTGTCAGTTTGAAACCGGACATGATCACTCCAGTCCACAGGCATTGGAGCCCTCTGACAGGGCATAATGAGATGCCATTGGTACCTTGGTGCCTTAAGTCTGGACGATGGAAGGGGCCAGAGTCCCTGCTGACCTTGAGAAGAGGGTATGCTGTGTATTCCCACAGACAAAGTCTCGATCAATCTGGGTGCCAACAAGAAATGTCTATCCTTAGACTGTAAGGGATGAACCAGGAGCTACTGGTAGAGAGCTTGGCCCATCTAAACATCAAATAAAAATGGAAGAAGTCCAGGAAAATGCTGCTTCACTGGGAGCTGACACATAGGGTGATATGGGGAGACCTCAGGTTGTTTGGATCTGGGTCTTTTTTCAAAACTAAAACAACCACTCATGATCTATCCTGATGAAAATGGTTTTCAGGTTTTGCTTAAACTCAGGTGTGAGAGACTTTTCACCTCTCCTCCCAGCTGTGATGGGTAATGACGCCTTTATGGGATTTGCCTGCGGCTTCCTTTGTATCTTTCCTAACTGACTAACAAATGTGAAATTAAAGGGATGTTTAGTACACCCCCCAAAACAAGGATAAAGAGTAAAATTCATTAAAGTGAGTACCAAAGTGAAGTGAAATTAAAAAAATTCCTTGAGAGCTTTGTGGTTAGGTAAGACACATTGGCAGAGAAGAGCTTTAATATCAGGTATGCACTACTTTGCAGGGAGATGTTGGCTACAGAGGCTTCAGAAGGCTATTTGCCTATGATCTTGGGTGCACAAAAAAGTGGATGGTAAGACCCTACTATGTGGAGAGCAGGTGTGGCGACAGTCCTAAGAAGGCACCCGAGACTTTAGCAAAATCTTATGACTAACACCTGAGTCTTATGATTAACACCTGATTCCCTCCTACCTCCAAGTAAAGTCACGCTCACCGTTTGAGCTGTGCAGGTGCACCCTGTATACAAGATCAGGCCAGATGATACCAATAGACTAAGGCCATGCAACCTGGGCTGGGAAGGTGGATAAATAGAGGGACTTTCTAGATAGAGACACTCTCTCTCCTTTCTAGTCTGAGAGAGAAGCTTGCTTGCCTGAGGAAGGAGAAGGCTTAGAGGGAGAAGCTTGGAGAAGGAGAAAAGATGTGCTTGAATAAACCGTTCTGACAAGACCTGCCTGCCTGAATAAACCGCTTTGAGAAGAACGAGTGAGAGGTGCTTTGTTGCTGCGGCTTCATACAAGTGTTTCCTACAAGTGTGCAAGTGTTTCATACAAGTGGTGGCCCGTCCGGGGAGGCCAACCTCAGCCCAGAGCCCCCGGACCAAGTCTTATGTGCGGCCTTGGGCTCTGAGTGTGCTGGGGCCGCGGGCCGGGCGAGGCAGCGATGAATGGCTTCAGCATCGAGGAAGACAGCCGCGAGGGACCTTGAGCGAGTGCAGAAGAACATCTCGCAGAAAAGGCTCAAGCTGGATAACAATTGCAGCGTAAGGTACCTGTACAAGTGGTGGAGACTTAACGCAAAAACTTCAGCAAAGCTGAGAGAGCTAAAATTTCTTAAAGGGGCCTCGGTGCCGTGGGCTCAGCGTGAATCCAGAACCCGCCGAGCTGGCCCGGGCACCGACCGGACAGACCCAGAGAGAAAAACCAGCTGTTCGACTGAAACTTGGCGAAGGAAGCGCGGGGCGCGCAGAAGATGCAAAGGAAGCGCAGGGCATGCAGGAGATGACATTGGCGGCCAGCAGCCTGCAGGCGAGGAGGCGGAGCAGCCCCGCCGAAGCGGCGGTTTGGACTTTCTCGTGGCAGAGGCTGAACTGGGGACTGGGGCACCGCCGTACGCAGGAAAAAGAACAGTTAAAGCCTGGAAAAGGGGGAAAGTAAAGCGCAGTAAAGGGAACAGTTAAAGCCCGGAAAAGGGGGAAAGTAAAGCGCAGTAAAGGGAACAGTTAAAGCCCGGAAAAGGGGGAAAGTAAAGCACAGTAAAGGGGGAACAGTTAAAGCCTGGAAAAGGGAAAAGGGGCCCGGAAAAGAGTAAGGACAATAAGGAAAGCTCCCCGGAAATGGGGACAATAAGGAAAGCTCCCCGGAAATGGGGACAATAAGGAAAGCTCCCCGGAAATGGGGACAATAAGGAAGGCTCCCCGGAAAAAGGGGACAATAAGGAAAAAATAAGTAAAGCCCAGTAAACGGGGAACAGTTAAAGCCCGGTAAAGGGGGAACAGTTAAAAATCTCTTTACTAAAATAATAAAAAAGGGGGAGATGTGGAGAGCAGGTGTGGTGACAGTCCTAAGAAGGCACCCGAGACTTTAGCAAAATCTTATGACTAACACCTGAGTCATATGATTAACACCTGATTCCCTCCTACCTCCAAGTAAAGTCACGCTCACCGTTTGAGCTGTGCAGGTGCACCCTGTATACAAGATCAGGCCAGATGATACCAATAGACT
>VZQC01011341.1:6421030-6435144 GCA_009823505.1 Rhizomys pruinosus | reverse complement strand
GACAGTCCTAAGAAGGCACCCGAGACTTTAGCAAAGTTTTATGACTAACACCTGAGTCTTATGATTAACACCTGATTCCCTCCTACCTCAAAGTAAAGCCACGCTCACCGTTTGAGCTGTGCAGGTGCACCCTGTATACAAGATCAGACCAGATGATACCAATAGACTAAGGCCACGCAACCTGGGCTGGGAAGGTGGATAAATAGAGGGACTTTCTAGATAGAGGGACACTCTCTCTCCTTTCTAGTCTTAGGAGAGAAGCTTGCTTGCCTGAGGAAGGAGAAGGCTTGGAGAAGGCTTGGAGAAGGGAGAAGGCTTAGAGGGAAAGACCTGAGGCTTAGAGGGAGAAGCTTGGAGAAGGAGAAAAGATGTGCTTAAATAAACCATTCTGACAAGACCTACCTGCCTAAATAAACCACTTTAAAAAGAACGAGCGAGAGGTGCTTTGTTGCTGCGGCTTTATGCAAGTGTTTCCTACAAGTGTGGAAGTGTTTCATACAAGTGGTGGCCTGTACGGGGAGGTGGAGCGACAGCCACGCTCAGCCCAGAACCCCCAAAACTTTAGCCAAGTCTTATGCGTGGCTTCGGGCTCTGAGTGTGCTGGGGCCGTGGGCCGGGCGAGGCGGCGATGAATGGCTTCAACATCAAGGAAGACAGCCACGAGGGGCCTTGAGCAAGTACAAAAAAACATCTCGCAATAGAGGCTCAAACTGGATAACCACCACAACGTAAGGTACCTGTACGTTTGAGTGAGACTTAACACTACAAACATTTGAGACTTTAAAAACACAGAAACTTCAACAAATCTGAGAGAGTTGCAGAGACTTCAACAAAGCTACAAAAACTTCAACAAAGCAGCCTACTTACTTCCACAGACTTTGAAACTGAAAATTTCTTAAAGGGGCCTTGGTGCTGCGGGCTCGGCATGAATCCAGAACCCGATGAGCTGGCCCGGGCACCGATTGGACAGACCCAGAGCAAAAACCAGCCATTTGACTGAAACTTGGCGAAGAAAGCGCGGGGTGCACAAAAGATGCAAAAAAAGCACGAGGCGTGCAGGAGATGACATCGGCGGCCAGCAGCCTACAGGCGAGGAGGCGGAGCAGCCCCGCCGAAGCGGCGGTTCGGGCTTTCTCGTGGCCGAGGCTGAACTGGGGTATGGGGCACCACCGTGCGCAGGAAAAGGAAAGTAAAGCCCGGTAAAAAAAAACAGTTAAAGCCCAAAAAAGGGGAAAGTAAAGCACGGTAAAAAGAAAACAGTTAAAGTCCAAAAAAGAAAAAAGTAAAGCGCGGTAAAGGAAACAGTTAAAGCCCGAAAAAGGGAAAAAGTAAAGCACGGTAAAGGAAACAGTTAAAGCCCCGAAAAGGGGGAACAGTTAAAGCCCGAAAAAGGGGGAACAGTTAAAGCCCGGTAAAGGGGGAACAGTTAAAGCCCAGTAAAGGGAAAACAATAAAGCCAGGAAAAGGGAAAAGGGGCCCGAAAAAGAGTAAGGTTCCCCAAAAATGGGGACAATAAGGAAGGCTCCCCAAAAAAGGGAACAATAAGGAAGGCTCCCCAAAAAAGGGAACAATAAAAAAGGCTCCCCAAAAATGGGGACAATAAGAAAGGCTCCCCAAAAATGGGGACAATAAGAAAGGCTCCCCAAAAATGGGGACAATAAGAAAGGCTCCCCAAAAATGGAGACAATAAGGAAGGCTACCCAAAAAAGGGAACAATAAGGAAGGCTCCCCACAAAAGGGAACAATAAAAAAGGCTCCCCAAAAATGGGGACAATAAGAAAGGCTCCCCAAAAATGGAGACAATAAGGAAGGCTCCCCAAAAATGGGGACAATAAAAAAGGCTCCCCCAAAATGGGGACAATAAAAAAAGCTCCCCAAAAATGGGAACAATAAAAAAGTTTCCCCAAAATAGGGGACAATAAGGAAGGCTCCCCAAAAAAGGGGACAATCCACAGGCTCGGCGTGAATCCAGAACCCGCCGAGCTGGCCCAATAAGAGACTAAAATAATAAAGAAAGGGGAGATGTGGGGAGCAGGTGTGGCGACAGTCCTAAGAAGGCACCTGAGACTTTAACAAAATTTTATGACTAATACCTGAGTCTTATGACTAACACCTGATTCCCTCCTACCTCAAAGTAAAGCCACGCTCACCATTTGAGCTGTGCAGGTGCACTCTGTATACAAGATCAGACCAGATGATACCAATAGACTAAGGCCACGCAACCTGGGCTGGGAAGGTGGATAAATAGAGGGACTTTCTAGATAGAGGGACACTCTCTCTCCTTTCTAGTCTTAGGAGAGAAGCTTGCTTGCCTGAGGAAGGAGAAGGCTTGGAGAAGGGANGAACATTTGAAGAGTTTGTTTTTGCTCATTCTCTTAGCTTCAATCTTTACAGTTAGAGAAGTTGTTTGCTCGTTTGCATCATTAAATGTACACGTAATATGTTTAACAGGACCTCACGGTAGGCGTCACGATGGCAGCACTGGAATCGCAGAAGGCTCCAGAGAGCATCAGTTATCTGTAATATCATCAATAAATCAGTGGTCAGAAGGCAATAACCAATGCATATAATGGCATACCCGAAAAGATCGTTTGGAACTGGCTATTCATCATGGCATTTCCCAGGACCAAATACATAGAAGCCTACTAAGTTTTTATTGTTATGCTGTAAAAGGTAAAAGCTCTAGAACAAAGACAGACAGGAAGTCAAGATTGGATTTCAGCAAGTAGCAACAACCGTCCCAGTTAACCAGTTTCACGACTTGAGACAGTTCACGAACCAGAACCCTTGAATGAAAGGTGGTGGCCTGGGTTCCAATGAGAGAAGGACCTTGTCTAAATTACCAAAAGAGTTACTGCTTTTGCCTTCCTCCTGTCCTTGCCCCAGAGGGGACCTGAGGCCTTTTACTAGGTGTAACTTACACTGGGGAAGAATGGAATTAATCAGACTTTCGAGGCCTATTGGATACTGGTTCTGATTGACACTGATCCCAGGACCACTTAAAAGCATTGTGGCCCCTGGTTAAAGTAGGGGACTTAATGGAGGTAAGTGTGATCAAAATGGAGTTTTGGCTGGAAGTTCCCATTCTCACAATGGGCCCAGTGGGTCACAGAACCTATCCTGTGTTATTTCCCACTCCCAGAGATGTATAATGGATAGCATCATTTCGAATAGCAAATTCAGAAGCGAATCCCCACATTGGTTCCCTGACCTGTGGAGTAGGGCTATTATGGTGGAAAGCCAAACTGGAAACCATTGGTGTTCCTCTACCAGGGAAAATACGTAACACAAAAACAGTATCATATCCTGGAGGGATTGCATAGAATTAGTGCCACCATTAAGGAATTGGACAGATCAGGGGTGGATGATTCCTGCCACATCCTCCATTTAACTCTCCAATTTAGCCTGTGCAAAAGACAATGTGTCATGGAGAATGACAGTTGACTATAAAAACTCAACCAAGTAGTGACACCAATTGCAGCCGCTGTACAGATGTGGTGTCCTTACTCGAACAGATTAATATGTCTCTGGTACCTGGTATGCAGCTTATTGATCTGGCCCATGCTTTTCTTAAATACCAGTTCATAGGACCACCAGAAGCAATTTGCTTTCAGCTGGCAAGGCCAACATTAACCTTTACTGTCTTACCTCAGGGTATGGTAATTCTCCAGCCTTGTGCCAACTTAGTTAGAAGGGATCTAGATTGCCTGACTCTTCCACAAAATTCACACTGGTCCACTACTATGATGATGTTATGCTGATTGGACCCAGTGAACAAGAGGAAGCAGCTAGTTAGTCTTGTTGGTAAAGCATATGTGCATGAAGGATGGGAAATAATCCAACATAAAAAATTCAAGGGCCATCTACTCGTGAAGTTTCTAGAGTTCAATGGTGTGAGCATGCAGAGACATTCTTCTAAGGTAAAGAATAAGATGTTGCACCTGCCCCTCCCTCCTCTCAAGAAAGAAGACAATCATTGGTGGGCCTTTTTGGATTCTTGAGGCAGCACATTCCTCATCTGGGGTGTGTTACTAGACCCATATATCAGGTGACTCGGAAGGCAGCAAACTTTGAATGAGACTTGGAACAGGAAAAGGCTCAACAGGTCAGGCTGCAGTGCAGGCTGCTCTGCCCCTAGGCCATATGATCCAGCAGACTCAATGGTGCTTGAGGTATCAAGTGGCAGATAGAAAATGCGTCTGGAGTCTGTGGAGACTCCCATAGGGGAATCACAGATGGAGGTGCCTTGGGATTTTGGAGCAAGGCTCTACCTTCATCTGCAACAACTATTCTCTTTTGAGAGACAGCTCTTAGCCTCTAATGAGGCTTAGTGGAAACCGAATGTTTGACAATGGGCCACAAAAACACCAGGCGACCTGAGAGCCCATCATGAGCTGGGTGTGTATCTGACCCACAGACTATAAAGTAGGAAGTGTGCAGCAACAGTCCATTATCCAATGGAAAGTGGTACCATACATGACAGGGCCTGGGCAAGCCCTGAGGGTTGCGAGCAAGCTACATGAAGAATGATTCCCAAATGCCTATGGTTCCCACTCCTGTTACAATGCCTCCTGTGCTTAAGCATGCACCTATGGCTTCATGGGGTTTGCCCTATAATCAGTTGACTGAGGAAGAGAAGACTAGGGCCTGGTTTACTGATGGTTCTGCAGGCTATGGAGGCACCACCCAGAGGTGGGCAGCTTACGCATGTACAGCATGTCCAAGGCTCTGCATCTAATCTTCAACATCACAAAAGATGCACAAGTTGGACATGGTGGTGCACGCCTTTAATCCCAACACTGGGGAGGCAGATGGAGGTGGATCTCTGTGAGACTGAGAGCAGCCTGGTCTACAGAATAAGTTTCCAGCCATCTGGGGCTGCCATGGGCCTCAGATAGCATCAGATAACATCAGATAGCCTGCCTCCTGGAGAGTCCCCTTTACGGATCTGAAAAGAGTTGTGTAAATATCTTACAATAACAGCTTATATCAGTAGATTGGTGTTTGCAGGATATCACTGGTGAATTCATGTTCTGTTGGGGATCAGATACCCCCAAGTTCCATTGTCTTTCTTATTAAAGTTACAGAGCTCTGGTAACCTCTAGCAGTAGCCACCTGATCCCTAAGAATGAAACTCTCCTTCTGGGAAGGGACCAGATCTTGGAAAGGCAGCAAGCTGTGCTGACCTGGGACAGTAAGAGTTTCAGTCCAGAGCAAGGAACAGAGCTGGGCATGGTGGCACATACATTTAATCCCAGCACTTGAGAGGCAGAGGCAGATGGCTGTTGTGAGTTCAAGTCCATCCTGGTCTACATAGCAAGTTCCAGGCCAGCTGGGACTATAGGGAGACCCTGTCTCAAAAAGACCAACCAGCCAGGCATGGTGGCACATGCCTTTAACCCCAGCACTTGGGAGGCAGAAGCAGGTGGATCTCTGTGAGTTCAAGGCCAGCCTGGTCTACAGAGAGTTCCAGGACAGCTGGGGCTACAGGGAGACCCTGTCTCAAAAAGAAAAAAAAAGACCAAACAAAGCAAGGGACCAAGGGACCAAGGGACCAAGGGGACCCCTCGCATCTCTACAGCGTCTATCTTTTTCAAGCACATATGCAGGTATTCTTTTAAATAAATAATATCTATATTATGGATTCATATAATATGATACATTATATTCTATTTTGCAAATTACATGTAATATATAATAATATATAACATATTCATGGGGTGCCAGGAATCGAACTTGGGCCCTTACATACATTAGGCATGTGCTCTACCATTGAGCTGGATTCCAGCCCTTCCTTGCACATTTTAGGCTTCAATTTCTTATAATTTTAGACATGGTGAATCTTCTTTCTTTTTTTCTTTCTCCTTTCCTTCCTTCTTTTTTTCTTTCTTTCCTTCCTCTTTTTTTTCTGGGACTATTGTTGGAATTCACATTCAATATTCGTGTACTGTCCAGGAGCAACATCTCTGACTTTTGTACATATAAAGTGAAAATGATGAAATTTTAAGCTCATTACAGTGTATCTGTAGCAAACCTTTTCTCCGTTCTGCCCACCAAAGGAAGGAGAGACTTCCTGTTGGTCTTAGGTTGAGTTCCAGCTCTATCAGCACCTTCAAGGGCTGCTTCACTGCCACCTCTGGATTGTCTAGTATTGCTTGATTCTCACTCATAGTCTGTGATATCAAGTCATCAGCCATGAGCCCAGACTCATTCCAGTCCTGACCCACAGTCCTAAATCCAGCACTTCCAGTTTGCATTTCCTGGAGTGAACCTTCTTGTCAAAGAGCATATCAATCTTATACAGTACAAGTTCTACTTCCGGCTCCAACCGAGTTGTCCGTTTCTTCATCAGGGCCCCAGTGGGAGGCCAGGGTAAGGCCAGGCCTGCAGAATGGCACTCAGGAACTTGGCACTTTTTCTCTTGAAGGCCTCCTTAAACAGTAGTGGGAAGAATTTTTTGGACAGGGCCTCCAGAGATGAGACGGCCAAGTCCTCATCCCTCAGCAGGCTCTGCACTACCAGCTCCCAGAGTACAGGTGGGATCGTGCTCATCCTGACAAATCTTCAGGGAGAAGAATCCAGCTGTGGACTCTGATGACAGAGCTTCCAGTCCCAGCCTGGCTGGTCGCTAACTCTAGGTTCCAAGACTGAGTGTCTTCTCTGGCTCCTCTGAAGGTTTTTCTCTTTTTTTTTTTTAAATGAGGTTCCAGGTAGCTCAGGCTAGCCTCAAACACACTTTGTAGCCAAAGATGACTTTGAACTCCTGGCCTTTCTTCTCCCTCAGCCTCCCAGGAACTCGGATCACAGTTGTGCACTTTCACATCTGACTTGAATATTTTCCTTCAGTCTGACATCTGTCTGTTCTTCTCTCCGTGTCATTTGTTGAGCAAAATTCTTTAGTTTAGCTGGGCGTGGTGGCGCATGCCTTTAATCCTAGCACTTGGGAGGTAGAGGCAGGCAGATCTTTGTGAGTTCAAGGCCACCCTGGTCTACAGAGTGAGTTCCAGGACAGCTGGAGCTACAGGGAGACCCTGTCTCAAAAAGACCAAAAAAAAAAAAAAAAATTTCCTGCCGGGCATTGTGGCGCACACCTTTAATCTTAACACTTGGGAGGCAGAGGCAGGTGGATCTTTGTGAGTTCAAGGCCAGCCTGGTCTACAGAGCGAATTCCAGGACAGCTGGGGCTACAGGGAGACCCTGTCTCAAAAAGACCCAAAAAAATTTCCTTAGTTTAATTTCATTAAATTCAAATGCCCCACCTTAAGGATTTGTGCTCTGAGAGTTTTGTATATGACCTTGGTCCTCATCCTAGGTCACCCAACTTCCTATATGAACTTCTTTCATTGAATGGAATTTTGTCTTTACTATTATTTATTTATTTATTGGTCTTTTCATGACAGGGTCTCCCCATAGCTCCAGCTGTCCTGGAACTCACTCTGTAGACCAGGCTGGCCTTGAACTCACAAAGATCCACCTGCCTCTGCCTCCCAAGTGCTAGGATTAAAGGCGTGCACCACCACACCTGGCTTTGTCCTTACTATTTGAGTCTTTTTTCCCCTTTGATGTTCTCTGTGTGTGTGTGTTTGTTTTTCTTACATGTATATAAGTGCACTTGTGTCATGAAACACCCAAAAAAGCCAGAAGAGGGTGTTGTATCCCCTGGAACTGGAATTACAGATGGTTGTTAGTCACCATGTGGGTGCTAGGAACTGAACCCAGGTCCTTTGCAAGAGCAGCCAGTGCTCTTAACTGCTGAACCATCTTTCTAGGCCCTAATTCTGTAGACTTAAAAAAATGTATTAGAGGCCAGGTGTGGTGACACCTGCACTCAGGAGGCAGAATCTCTGTGAGATCAAGACTAGCCTGGTCTACCTAGCAAGTTCTAGGCCAGCCAGGGTTACTTAGTAAGACCTTCTCTCAAAAAAAGTTATTACATTTAATTATTTAGTGTGTGGGGGGTGCACATACCACAACACCAGTGTGGAGGTCAGAGGACAACTTTTGGAAGTTCGTTCTATTCTTTTACCAAGGATTTCAGGGGTCAAACTCTAGTTGTCAAGCTTTGCACCAAGCGCCTTTACCCACTGAGCCATTTTGCTGCCCCAAAATTCTGAGTTCTCATGGAGAGATGGAGAGAGCTTACTCTTCATGCTTTTTTAAATTAAATTTAATTTTTTTATTTGGTCTTTTTGAGACAGGGTCTCCGTTTAGTCCCAGCTGGCCTGGAGCTTGCTATGTAGTCCAGGCTGGCCTGAACTCACAGAGACCCACCTGCCTCTGCCTGCCGAGTGCTGGGATTAAAGGCATGCGCCACTACGCCCAGCTTGAGTTCTGTTTTTGAGACAGGGCCTCATATCATCCAGGCTGGCCTCAGACTTGCTATAGAGTTGAGGATGACCTAGCACTTCTGACTCTTCTGTGGCCATACCCTGTATGAAACACTTGTATGAAACACTTGCACACTTGTAGGAAACACTTGTATAAAGCCGCAGCAACAAAGCACCTCTCGCTCGTTCTTCTCAAAGTGGTTTATTCAGGCAGGCAGGTCTTGTCAGAACGGTTTATTCAAGCACATCTTTTCTCCTTCTCCAAGCTTCTCCCTCTAAGCCTCAGGTCTTTCCCTCTAAGCCTTCTTCCTTCTCCAAGCCTTCTCCTTCCTCAGGCAAGCAAGCTTCTCTCCTAAGACTAGAAAGGAGAGAGTGTCCCTCTATCTAGAAAGTCCCTCTATTTATCCACCTTCCCAGCCCAGGTTGCGTGGCCTCAGTCTATTGGTATCATCTGGTCTGATCTTGTATACAGGGTGCACCTGCACAGCTCAAACGGTGGACGTGGCTTTACTTTGAGGTAGGAGGGAATCAGGTGTTAGTCATAAGACTCAGGTGTTAGCCATGAGATTTTGCTAAAGGTTTGTGCATGCTGGGCAAGCACGTGACCCCAGCCTCACTCTGCCCTTTTGAGAAGGCCTATGTATGAATGTACTGTCTGCATGTAGGTCTGTGCACCCGTGTCGTGCAATGCTGCAGAGGTCAGAAGACGGCATCGGATTCCCCTGGAACTGGAGTTAAAGACGGTTCTCGGTCGCCATATGGGTGCTGGGGATCGAACCCAGGTCCTCTGCAAGAGCAGTCGGCGCTCTTAACCGCTAGGCTATCCAGCCCCCACTGGTGTCACTTTAAATGGCCAGGAGTGGCAAACCAAGCCTGGAGAGGCGCGGGATTTAATGTCCCCACAGGCATCCCCGTTTGTCTCTAGAATCCTTCCCTCCCACCTCCTTGTTTGCCACCCTGCTGCTCCTTGGGTCTCGCCCCTCTTTGTTTCGGCTTCCGCCACAGTCTCTTTCCTCACCCATCTTTTGCTGGATGGTCTGCTGGACTTGACTTGTTCTTCTGGATTTCAGCAGCCATACCATTGCTTTGAGTGTCTGCCCTTCAAACTCTCCTCCATAGCTGTGCCTGTAGTTCCCAGGGGAAGTAGCCTGTCTGTGAAATCCACTGTGCTCTGTGTCTCACTGGGACCACAAGAGTTGCTGTGCTGGCCAGCCGGTTTTGATATGGTATGATAAAAGCACTTTTTCTTTTAAAAAAGGAATCACCCTGAAAGGGCTGGAGTTGTAATTCAGAGATTGAGGGCTCATCTAGTTTGAGTGACATCTGGGTTCAATCCATAGACCACAAAAAAATCTTACCCAAAGAGTACAAGAAACGATAACAGGGCTGGAAAGATGGTTCAGTGGTTAAGAGCACTGACTGCTCTTGCAGAGGACCTGGGTTCAGTTCCCAGTACCCACAAGGTGGATGACAATATCCGTAATTCTAGTTCCAGAGGATCTGACGCCCTCTTCTGACATGCCATTGCATGACAGGAATACTTAATACATGCAGGCATAATACTCATACACACAAAAAATAATAAATTGAATATTTTTAAAAAAGAAATGAGCTAGGCATGGTGGTGCACACCTTTAATCCCAGCACTTGGGAGGCAAAGGCAGGAGGCTCTCTGGGCATTCAAGGCCAGCCTGGGCTACATAGTGAGTTCCAGGCCAGCTGGAGCTACAGGAAGACCCTATCTCAAAAAGACAGAAATAAGTAAATAAATTTAATTATTTAATTTAATTTAAAAAGAAATGAAAAAAAAAGCACCTGATAGCACATACCTATAATCTCAGCATTTAGGAGATGGAGGCAGAAGGGTTAAGAATTCAAGGTCACCTTTGGCTATATAGCTGAGTCCAAGTTTAATCTGGGCTATGTGAGACTGTCTTTTTTTTGAGACAGGGTCTTCCTTTAGCCCCAGCTGGCTTGGAACTCACTCTGTAGACCAGGCTAGCCTTGAACTCACAGAGATCTGCCTCCCGAGTGCTAGGATTAAAGGCATGCACCACCATGCCAGGCTTAAAGAAGGTTCTTAGCCATCATGTGGGTGCTGGGAATCAAACCCTGGTCCTCTGCAAGAGCAGTTGGCACTCTTAACCACTGAGCCATCTCTCCAGCCCCTTGAAACTCTGTTTTTTTCTTATTATTTTATGTGTATGAATGCATTTCCTGCATGTATGCGAGTGCACCCTTGTTGTGCAAGGGTGTAGAAGTAAGAAGAGAATGTTGGATTCCCCTGGAACTGGAGTTAAAGATGATTCTTAGCCATGTGGGTACTGGGAATGGAACCTGGTTCCTCTGCAAGAATAGTCAGTGCTTTTAACTGCTGAACCATTTCTCCAAGACTCTGTCTTTTAAAAATGATGATAAAATAAGCTTTCTCATCCACCATCTGCAGTGGAATCACCACCAGGATGCAGATTTTCATAAAGACCCTGACAGGGAAGACTATCACTCTTGAGGTTGAACCCTTGGACACTATAGAAAATGTAAAAGCCAAGATCCAGGATAAGGAAGGAATTCCTCCTGATCAACAAAGGCTGATCTTTGCTGGTAAGCAGCTGGAAGACAGATGAACTTTGTCTGACTACAACATTCAAAAGGAATCAACTCTTCACCTTGTACTGAGACTTCGTGGTAGTCCTAAGAAAAGGAAGAAGTCTCACACCACTCCCAAGAAGAATGAGCATAAGAGAAAGAAGGTGGAGCTGGCTGTCCTGAAACACTGTAAGGTGGATGAAAATGGCAAAATTACTCACCTGCACCGAGAGCGCCCATCTGATGAGACCAAAAAAAAAAAAAAAAGTAAAAATAACAAATATTTTTTAAAAGTCTTTTTAAAATTGGGGTCTAGGAAGATGGCTTAGTAGGTAGGAGGACTTATTTATTTATCTATTTATTTTTTGTCTTTTCAAGACAGGGTTTCCCTGTAGCCCCGGTTGTCCTGGAACTCACTCTGTAGACCAGGCTGGCCTTGAACTCACAAAGATCCGCCTGCCTCTGCCTCCCAAGTGCTAGGATTAAAGGTATTTTNGCCTTGGGTTTGAGTCCAGCTCCATCGTAGGAGGGGCGCCCCCTGTTTCCAGAGCTTCTTCTGAGAATGTGCACCCTGTGTAAGAAAGCTGCTGGACCTGCCATGGTGGGGAAGCTGCTGTGGTTTTATTGTTGTGTATTTAAAACATCTCTTCTTCACCCGCTTTCCTCCGTGGGGGTGACTGTCACAGGCTCTTGTCATGACCACACTCTTTTTTTTTTTTTTTTGGTCTTTTCGAGACAGGGTCTTCCTGTAGCCCCGGTTGTCCTGGAACTCACTCTGTAGACCAGGCTGGCCTTGAACTCACAAAGATCCGCCTGCCTCTGCCTCCCAAGTGCTAGGATTAAAGGTATTTTGGTCTTTTTGAGACAGGGTTTCCTTTTAGTCCCAGCTGGCCTAGAGCTCTCTATATAGACCAGGCTGGCCTTGAACTCACAGAGATCTGCCTGCCCCTGCCTCCCAAGTGCTGGGATTAAAGGTGTGTGTCACCACACCTGGCTATTTTTTTTTAAGTCTCTGTTAATCCCTAGAGCTTAGCCTAGGACTTGGCCAAATCAAATCCTTATTAAACACCTGATGAATGAATCAGATGGTCTGTCACAAAGCAGTCAATCAGCACCTGAAGACATTTTACCATGAAGAAAACTGTTAAGGAAAAATTTACTGCATACCTGGAGAGACAGGTCAATGGTTTAAGTGGTTTAAGAGCACTGGCTGCTCTTGCAGAGGACCTGGGTTTGGTTCCTGGCACCTACAAGACAGCTATCAGCTGTCTGTAACTCCAGTTCCAGAGAATCTGATACTCTCTTCTGGCCTCCATGGGCATTGCATGCATATGGTGCACTTACATACACACAGACAAAACCCTTGTACATACAAAATAGAAATAAATAAATCTAAAAAAAAAAAGTTAACTCCTGGGGCTGGAGAGATGGCCTAGCGGTTAAGAGCGCCGACTGCTCTTGCAGAGGACCCGGGTTTGATCCCTAGCACCCACATGGCGGCTGAGAACCGTCTGTAACTCCAATTCCAGGAGAACTCCAGTTCCAGGGGAATCTGACACCCTCTTCTGACCTCTGCAGCATTGCATAACACGGGTGAACAAACCTACATGCAGACAATACATTCATACACATAAATAAATAAATAAATAAATAAATAAATAAATAAATAATATAAAATTTTTAAAAACTTAACTCTGCTGACTGGATTTCCATCCTTTTTATGAGAAAGGGGGTCCTTTTAGTCCCAGAGGCTGAGGGAAAGAACTTAGAAACTCCTTTGCTCTGCTCTTTAGTGTCACTGCTGCAGATATACATATTTTTGTTTATACATGTGCAAGGGTGCTGTGGTTCTCATTGCTGTTGGCAGGGCTAGGGATAGAGCCCAGGGCCATGCATAGCTTGCCAGCTGTTTTGCCCCCCGTGTTACATCCGCACCCCAAGGTCCAGTTTTAGATTCACAAAATCCACTCTTTCATTAGCCCTGTTTTGGTCTTTCATTATTTTAACGTGAAGTTGATTCCCATAGAGGTCAGGACTTGATAATTACATTCAGCCTTTTGCAATTATTGCTAAGGAACCAGGTAACAGCACTGACATTTAATATTTAATTGTTTTGACCAGCATTAATTAGTCACAGATGCATACCAGATTTCCATTTAATTAAATACTCTTGGGAATATATTGTGGGCTCAGGGATTGTAACCACATCAAAAAGTAAATGTTCAACTTTGAAAGTTGGGCCCTAGAGACTCAGGCAGCTGTGGAGAGGAGGATCTAGATGTTGAGCATTTTCTGTGCCTCAGGAGCAAACCTCTTGCCTCCAAGTCCCCAGAACCTCAAGTCTCAGTGTTTCTTCTGGAAGCATCCAGGCTGTTCTCTCTGTGTGTCTATCATCATCATCGTCATCATCATCATCATCATCATCATCATCATCATCATCATCCTACCATCTCTGTTGACTCACTCCTCTGTACATGCAAACACACGAGTTATTTCTCACATGCAAACCATTGCCGCTTCTCTTTGTTCCTTTTTGAAGAAAAACACTCCCAGAAGATCATGTAGGCTGGGCAGAGGTAGCTCAGCTGAGTGCTCGCTGGCACGCAGCCCTGAGTTCAGTCTCTAGCGCTATATATACTGTGTTGGTCGGTGAGGCCTATCATCCTATTAGGAGATGGAAGCAGGAGGATCAGTTTAAGGTCATCCTCAGCTACATAACAAGTTTGAGACCAGCCTGGCCTACATGAGACCTTGTCTCAACAAAACAAAACAAAACAAAACAAAACAAAACAAAACAAAACAAAACAAAACAAAACAAAACAAAACCAGATGGTGTGTGCTGTTTTCAGCTCCGCCTGGCCCCTCTTCTCCCAGTCTGACTGGGTCCCGTTCTCTTCAGGCTTTGTTTCTGGTCACTTTGTAGAAAGAATCTTTGTTAGGGGCTGGAGAGATGACTCAGTGGTTAAGAGCTCCGACTGTTCTTGCAGAGGACCTGGGTTCGATTCCCAGCACCCACATGGCGACTAAGAACCATCTTTATGCTGAGTGTGGTGGTGCACGTCTTTAATCCTAGCACTCTGGAGGCAGAGGCAGGCGGATCTTTGTGAGTTCAAGGCCAGCCTGGTCTACAGAGTGAGTTCCAGGACAGCTGGGGCTACAGGGAGACCCTGTCTCCAAAAGACAAAAAAAAAAAAAAAGAAT
>VZQC01011341.1:6386510-6420524 GCA_009823505.1 Rhizomys pruinosus | reverse complement strand
GTGCAGCATGTGGATGCAATGCCCACAGAAGAGGGCATCAGATCCCCTGGGACTGGAGTTACAGACAATTGTTAGCTACTATGTGGGAATTGGGAACCAAACCAAACCCGGATCCTATGTAAGAGCAGCCAGTGCTCCTTATCACTGAACCATCTCTTCAGCACCTCTCTGATTTTATCGACACAGCTCATTTGGTCTATTTCGTTTTGTTTCCTTTTGTTAAGACAGGGTCTCACTATGCAGCTCAGGCTATCTTTGAATTCGTCACCCTCTAGTCTCAATCTCCTCAGAGTGCTGAAGTACGCCTGGCTTTAATATATATGAAGTCTGTGTTAGGTTATAATCAAATACTATTCTACTCTATATGAAGGACTTGAACATCCCTGTGTTTGGGTGCCCTGCAGGGTAGCTGAAGCCAGTTTCCTGGGTAAACCAAGAGATGGTTGTACTTAGAGTTAATGGGGTTTGCTGATAGCTGGACCTAAGATTTTTGGGGAAAAAAAGTTAAAGTGGTTCCAAGATTTTTGCTGTGAACAAGTAGAAAGACAGAATTGACAGGAGAGGGGGGAAGTGGGAACAAGAGGCATGGACAGGGAAGAATCAGGGATTCCACTGTGACCAGTTAGGCCTGGAGATGCGTGTTAGACATGTGTGTGCTGCCCATATTCCCCACACCCAGCTGCCAAAGCTCAAGAGCCCCGGCTACCTGTCAATCACCTCCTCTGCTGAGACTGCATGTGGTCTCTGGCTTTGTCATGGTGAGGGTCAGTCACCACTCATTGGACTCCAGGTCCCAGATCATCCTTGGGGTAACGGCAGCTAGGAGAGCTGCCCAGCCCAGTGGGTTGAACTGTGTCGTTTGCAAGATTAGCTGGTGCTTTTAACCTTCCCAACCCCACAGCTGTCCAGGAACTTGCTCTGTAGACCAGGCTGGGCCCACTCTTACAGATATCCACCTGCCTTTGCCTCCTGAGTGGTGAGATTCAAGACATACGCCATTTCCTTTCTTTATCTTTTATTTGTGTGTGTGTGTGTGTGTGTGTGTGTGTGTGTGTGTGCTCACGTGCATGCCCCATGTACACACACATGGAGGTGAGGGCCACTTCAGACATCACTCTTCCCCTCACTTCAGACATCACTCTTCCCCTCCAGCCTCTGTGAGGCAGGGTCTCATTGTCTGTTGCTGTGCATGCCAGGCTAGCTGGTCCACAAACTGCTGGGGGACTCTCCTGTCTCTGCCAAGAGTGTCAATGCACAGTACCAAACTCAGCTTCATGGATCCCCATGCTGTGTGCAGCGCACACCCTTTGCGGGCTGAACCATTTCCACAGTCATATGCTTTTTGCTTTTTTTTTTTTTCTTTATCCCCCCCCCCTTGTGAGTTTGAGACAGGGTCTCCCTATGTAGCTCTGGCTTGGCTTGAACTCACAGAGGCCTCTGCCTCTCTAGTGCTGGGACTAAAGGGGTGGGCCACTGTGCCCAGCTTACCTTTTCTTTCTAAAAGGTACTGCTGAGGCGCCGTGGTTCCACAGTGCCTCTGGGAGATGCCCTTGTGTGACCGAGTGCCCAGCTGTGTTCTCCATAGTGGACTCCTAGTGTTGGCTCTCCCTCCTTGCCTGGCTCATTTCCTCTTCTCCTCCCTCTTCTCTAATAGAGCGTGAGTATGTAGTCTCACCTCAGGCTGCGATTTTTATAGAACCCAGGCTAAGCCAACGCTCCACTGGAAATGCAGAGGAAGCAGGGAAAGGTCAGTGTCAGAGAGAAAAAAATGGGGCCAAAAAGCACATGTAGTCACCCCTTGGTATCCACGGAGGATTGGTTCCACGACTCCCCTTTGGTACAAAGCCCACAGATGTTTACTGTCTCTAAATATAAAATGCTGTGGTACTGGTACATAACTTACTCACGTACTCTTCCTCCAGATGGCTTAGTATAATGAAAATGCTATGCAAGTTTTTATTGTAGTTATGTATTTACTGGGTATGTGAGCTCATTGTGTGTGGAGGCCAGTGAACAACCTGTGGGAGTTGTTTTATGCCATCTACCATGTGGGTCCTGGGAATTGAACTCAGGTTATCAAGCTTGGTGGCAAGCACTTTTACTCACTGAGCCATTTTGTGGACCCAATGCTATGTAAATATCTATTATGCAGTGTTATTTAAGGAATAATAATAAGGAAGAAAGTCAATATGCATTTAGAATAAACACAGGTTGTTTTGTGTGTGTGTGTGTGCATGTGTGTGTGTGTGTGTGTGTGTGTGTGTGTGTGCAGTTCTGGAGATCAAATCTAGGGCTTTGCACATACTAGGCAAATACCTTATCACTGAACTATACCCTCAGTTGCAAACATAACTTTTTGCATGTCTTAATTTACAATTGATCAAACACAGAGACTGAACCTGCAGATATGGAGGGCTGAATTTTTTTTTAAAGTATATATTTAATTGGGGCTGCAGAGATGGCTTAGTGGTTAAGAGCACTGGCAGAGGACCTGAGTTCGATTCCCAGCACCCACATGGTGGCTGAGAACTGTCTTTGACTCCAGTTCCAGGGGCATCCAACGCCCTCTTCTGACCTCCGCGGCATTGCACAACATGGGTGCACAAACTGCATGCAGACAGTACATTCATCCACATAAAAAATAAATGAAATTTAAAAAATTAAAAAAATATTTAATTGATGTGTGCGAGAGTGTGTGTGTGTGTGTGTGTGTGTGTGTGTGTGTGACAGCCTGTATGTGCAGTCAAAGAATGACTTTCAGGAATCAATTCTTTCCTACAATGTGGGCTCCAGGGATTGAATTCAGGTTGTTGGACTTGGTAGCAAGGCCCTCTACCTGATGAGCCATTGCAGCAGCCCCAGGGCTGAGTGTTATTCTGAGAATCTAAGGTCTTCTCACTGTTTCCTTTTCCATCCTTTTAAAAAAAATTCATAAGCCAGGCAGGGTGGCATACGCCTTTAATCCCAGCACTCAGAGGGCAGAGGTAGGCAGATCTTCTGAGAGTTCAAGGGTAGCCTAGTCTACATAGTTCCAGGCCAGCTGGGGCTACAGGGAGACCCTGTCTCAAAAAGGCCAAAAAACCCCTCATATTTATATATTTGGGGCCTGGAGACCTGGTTCAGCACTTAACACTGGCTGCTCTTGCAGAGGACCCGGGTTTGATTCTCAGCACCTACATGGTGGCTAACAACCATGTGTAACTCCAGTTCCAGGGGAATTCAATGCTTCTTCTGACTTTTTCTGGCATTCCAAGACATGGGTACACTTACATACATATAGGCGATACACCATACACATAAAATAAAAACTAATGAATAAAATATTTTAAAACTGTAACTCTAGTTCCGGGGATCTGTCACCTTCTTCTGGCCTCCACAGTCATTGCACAACGTGAGTGGACTGACATATGTGGAGGCAAAAACTCATACATGTGGGCTGGAGAGATGGCCTAGCGGTTAAGAGCACTGACTGCTCTTGCAGAGGACCTGGGTTCAATCCCCAGCACACCCACATGGCAGCTGAGAACCATCTTTAACTCCAGTTCCAGGGGAATCTGACACCCTCTTCTGACCTCCGAGGCATTGCACGGGTGCACAAATCTACATGCAGACAGTACATTCATACACATAAAAATAAATTTAAAAAAAAATTTTAAACTCATACATGTAAAATATAGACTTATTATGTGTGTGGGGGTATGTGTGTGTGTGTGTGTGTGTGTGTGTCTGTGGATGCACTTGTGTGCTTCCAGGTGCCTACAGAAGCCAGAACAGGGAATTAGATCCCCTGAAGCTGGAGTTACAGGCAGTCATGAGCTGCCTGATGTGAGTGTTGGGAACCAAACTTGTTTTCTGCAAAAGGAGCAAGCCCTCTTAACTGCTGAGCCATGTTGGGGCCCATTTTCCAGCATACTTGCATGGTTGGACTGCCCCTACCTGGTTCCCTCTTCTGCTCTGGCCCCATTAGTATACCTTTAGTGCCTGAAGTGGTCTTATAAAGCAGAAACGAGATGTGTCTACTCCTCTTTCTTTCTAATGACCTCCCATCTCATTCAGAGTAAAACCAAAGCCCACTCTGTGCTTCCTCACCAGCTTCCCCTTGGCTTATGCCCTTTATTCCAGCGTCCCTGTGCCTCTACGGGGCATGTTGCTTATTTCGAAGGCAAGTGCCTCCAGCTGAGAAAGCCAGTTCATCTGAGTTTCCACTGAAAATGCCTTCCAACCAGGGCCTCTGAATCAATGTTTGTTCTGGCGATCTAGACATATCCATGAAGGAAGCAGGAGAAACCAGCGTTGAACAGGGAGCAAGAAAGCCTGGAAAAAACACGGGACTCTGGGAAGACTTTTCTGGGCCCCTTCAGGAAGCTGATGAGAGAGGCTGGTTTTGTCCAAAGCCATGGCTTGAGAGCTTCTGAGATCTTTGATGTGGCCCTGGGGTTGAAAATGGAATTTCAAGGCCAACCCTATGGAGATAGGCAAAGGAAGGTCAGTGTTGTTTTTTGGAGGCCTTGGGTTAGGACAGCCTGGTCCAACCTCAGGAGGTCTTGATAACCAAGGTCAAGGTCAAAGAGAGGTGGGCACCGCTGCCCTCTGCTGGATGAATTGGCATCCTTCCCAAGGCCTGTATTTGGCTGGAGGCCAATGTGCTTGAATTTTTTTGGACCTTAGGTCCCTCTGAGAGTGTGAAGAAAGTTATGGTCTCAAAGAAAAATTGGATATGCACCCATGTATTAAGACCTTTATAAGGGCTAAGGTTGTGGCTCAGTGGTTGAGTGCTGGCCTAGTATTCATGAGGCCTTGGGTTCCTCCACAGGAGAACAAGGGGGGAAAAGATTTGCATAGAGTTTTATTGATTCATGGTCAGCCCCTCTGAACCCATCCAAGTGAGGATGTAATTTTACAGACAGCCAGACCTAGGCAGGTATGGTGGTCTCTGGCTGTAATCTTAACACGCAAGAGGAAGAAGCAGAAGGATCAGGAGTTCAAGGTCATCCTCTGCAGTATAAAAGATGGGTTATCCTGAGTTTTTAATTCCAACCCTCAGGAGACAGAGGCAGTCAAATCTCTGTGAGTTCAAGGCCAGCCTGGTCTACATAGCAAGTTCCAGGCCAGCTGGGGCTACAGGGAGACCCGATCTCCAAAACAAACCAAACAAACAAAAGAGGATATACTATTTTTCTAGAGGACCAGAGTTCAGTTCCCAGCACCCACATCAGGCTGTTTACAACTGTCTATAAATCTAGCTGTAGGGGATGATGCCTACTGGCACTCATGCATACACACACACACACACACACACACACACACACACACACACACAGAGTTAAAAGTAAAATAAGCCTCAGGGCTGGAGAGATGGCTCAGCGGTTAAGAGCACTGACTGCTCTTGCAGAGAACCTGGGTTTGATTCCCAGCACCCACATGGCAGCTAAGCACCGTCTTTAATCTGGCGCCTGACTTTAATCCTAGCACTCAAGAGGCAGAGGCAGGCGAGGTGGATCTCTGTGAGTTCAAGTCCAGCCTGGTCTACAGAGTGAGTTCCAGGCCAGCTGGGACTATAGGGAGACCCTGTCTCAAAAAAAAAGTAAAATAAGTCTTTTAAAAAATAACTTGGGGTCTGTAGAGATGGCTCATTGGTTAAGAGCACTGGCTGCTCTTGCAAAGGACCCAGATTTGAATCTTTGCACCCACATGGTGGCTAATAACCATCTGTATCTCCAGCTCCAGTGGCTCTGACACCCTCTTCTGACCTCCACGGGCATTGCATGACACAGGTGTACTTACATGCATGTAAGTAATATACTCATACACATAAACTAAAAATAATAAATAAAATGTTAAAAAAAAAAAACAATGTGAAGGGAAGCTGAGTGTGGTGGCACATACCTGTAATCCTAAGGCTCAGTAGGTCGAACCAGGAGGATTACCACAGTTTGAGACTAATCTGTGTTATATAGTGAGTTCAAGGCCAACCTGGTACAGATGTCTCAAGAAGAAGCGGGAAAGGAGAAGGGGGAAGACAAAGGGAAAGAAGGAAGGAAGGAAGGGAGGGAGGGAGGGAGGGAGGGAGGGAAGATTAAGGCAGGCAAGGAAAATAACAAAATAAAAGTCAAGTTCATGGAGCTAGGAAGATGGATGCATCATTTAAGAACTTCCATGCAAGCCTGAGGACCTGAATTTGATCCTCAGTACCCATGTAAAGAGTCAGGTGTGGGGACTGGAGAGATAGCCTAGTGGTTAAGAGCACCAACGCTCTTGCAGAGGACCCGGGTTCGATCCCCAGCACCCACATGGCGGCTAAGAACCGTCTGTAACTCCAATTCCAGGAGAACTCCAGTTCCAGGGGAATCTGAGACCCTCTTCTGACCTCCGCGGCATTGCACGACACGGGTGCACAGACCTGCATGCAGATGTACATTCATACACATACAAAGATAAATAATAATAAAAAATGTTTAAAAAAAAAAAGAGTCAGGTGTGTAATGGTGCTCATTCCTGATCCCAGAGCTGAGGATGGGGAGACAAGTGGACCTGGGACATTTACTGACTTAACCGATGCCCAGGGTCCCAGCGAGAGAACCTGTTTCAAAAAGCAAGGAGGACAACTGCTGAAGAATGAGACCTGAGCTTGACTTCTGGCTTTAACACACGTGTACACACACACACACACACACACACACACACATATACACAGTCAGTCAGATTTGTGGTTATTCTAGCATGGAGGGAACAGATAGAACCTGGCAAGGGGCACATGGGTAGTGGGCTTCTGGGGTACTATAATGTTCTTTTCACAATAATAATCTTTGCTTTTATTTAATTTTTAAAATATTTTAAAATAATTTTGTATTTATTTTTATTTTAGGCATATGAGTGTATTGCTTGCATGTAGGTAAGTGCACCCATGTCATGCAATGCTCACAGAGGTCAGAAGAGGACGTCAGAGCCCCTGGAACTGGAGTTACAGATGGTTGTTAGCCACCATGTGGGTGCTGGGAATTGAACCCAGGTCCTCTGCAGGAGCAGTCAGTGCTCTTAACTACCGAGCCATTTCTCTATCCCCTTAAAAATTAGTGTGTGTGTGTGTGTGTGTGTGTGTGTGTGTGTGTGTGTGTGCGCCCATGGAGACCAGAGCATCAGATCCTCCTGGAGCTGGAGCTGGAGCTGGAGTTATAGGCAGTTATGAGCTGCCTGATATGGGTGCTGGGAATGAACACAGGTTCTTTTTTTTTGGTCTTTTCGAGACAGGGTCTCCCTGTAGCCCTGGCTGTCCTGGAACTCACTCTGCAGACCAGGCTGGCCTTGAACTCACAAAGATCCGCCTGCCTCTGCCTCCTGAGTGCTAGGATTAAAGGTGTGCGCCACCACGCCCAGCTGAACACAGGTTCTTTACAAGAGCCATACTTTCTCTTATCTGCTGAGCCATCTCTCCAGGCACAGTGCTGACTTTTAAATATTTTATTATTTATTCATTAATTTAGAGAGAGAGTATGTCAAAAGACAGCTTTTAGAACTCAGTTGTCTTCACTAGTTGAGCAGGGTCTCTATTCCTGTCACAGTGTAGGATGCTCTATTCTAGCTAGCCTGGGATCTTCCAGCCAATTCTCTGGCTCCACCTTTTACACAGGTTCTAGGGATGGAAATTGGGCTAACAAGTACTTGCAAGGCAAGTACTTTTACCTACCAAGCCATCTACCAACCTTTCATCTGCATTTAGGTTTTTTTTTTTTATTAGCCATTCTGGGAATGTTTGTTGTAATTCCCACAAACACATAAAGGGGTGAGAGTGCCTGCATTTTGAAAACAAAGCACAGTGTATTAACTATTTGACTCTTAAGTACATTTCTGAGGAAGCAAAATGCTGCATGCCCCTTATGAAGAAATATGTGAAACAAAAGACGTGAATTTTCCTAAAGAAGAAATTAGTTCTTAATTGAAGAGAAACTCTGAACAAATTCAAAGGCATCTGAAAGACCTTTATTTATACAGTGCTGCACTATAAAGCAGTCTAATCTTCCTTCTTGACGAAACTGACTTTACAATCCAGTGAACCAGACCTTTTCTAGTTGAACCTGGTGAAACTAAAACCTAGTCTGCTTACGTGACAGTTCTGGTTTTTCAATTTTTCTGTAACTCAGACATGGGTTCTTACTGTGAAATGGTTTCCACAACAGTTTCCTTTACTTGTTTGGAATGCAGACAGCTTTCTTTGTGAAACCAGTGCCTGGCAATTAGGGGTCACTTATGGTTGAAGCTCCACAGGGCTCCAGATAAGAGCCACATACTTTTTTTGGTCTTTTCGAGACAGGGTCTCCCTGTAGCCCCAGCTGTCCTGGAACTCACTCTGTAAACCAGGCTGGCCTTGAACTCACAAAGATCCACCTGCCTCTGCCTCCCAGTGCTAGGATTAAAGGCATGTGCCACCACACCCAGCAGAGCCACACACTTTTTCAGTTGGTGGTTATTAAAGCAGCTTGGAGCCAGTGCACCAGTGTGGTGATTCATACCTATAATCCAACACTTGGGAGATGCAGGCAGGAGGATCTGGACTTCATGGCTAGCTGTGGTTGCACAGTGAGTTCTAAGTTAGCTAGGGCTACATGAGACCTGCCTCAAAAAGAAAAAATATTGATGTTACTTTTGTTCTTAGAAAAAAAAATTGGGAGTCTTTTTGAGACAGGGTCTGTGAGATGGAGGTCACCCTGGAACTTGCTATGTAGACCAGGCTGGCCTCCATCTCACAAAGATCTGCTTGCCTCTGCAGGCAACACACTCATACACATAAAATTAAAAAAAAAAAAAAAAGCTTCTCTCTATAATCCCAGCTGACCTGAAACTCACTATAAAGAACAGGCTGGCCTGTCTCACAGAGATCTACCTGCCTCTTGAGCGCTGGGACTAAAGGCATGTGCCACCACACCCAGTCAAAGATTTGTTTTTTCATCTTTTATACTAAAAAAGATTTGTCTTCATAAAAGTACATACTGTATGTTGGGCGCCCCCCCCACCCCTCCCTTTAGATTTTGGAGTCAGAGTCTCTAAGTCCAGGCTGGCCTCTTAGTACATAGTAAGGATAACTTTGTATTGCCAATCCTTCTGCCCTTGCCTACCCAAAGCTGAGATTACAGGTGTGCACCACCACACGCAGTCAAAAGTTTTTCTTTTTAATTAATTAGATTACTTCTGGTAATGCTGGGGACTGAACTCAGATCCGCCTGCAGTACTTTATGAACTGAAATACAACTCCAGTCCCCAAACTTCTGTTTTTCTTTTCTTTGTAAATTAAAAAATTATTTTATGTGTATGCGTGTTATGCCTGCACATATGTAGGTAATACCTCTGTCATGCAATACCCAATGGAGGGATGGGGCCTGAAATCTCCTGGAACTGGAGTTACAGATGGTGGTTAGCTGCCATGTGGGCACTGGGATTCAAACCTGAGTCCTTTGCAACAGCAGCCAGTGCTGAGCCATGAAAATTTAAATATTTCTTTTCTTTTCTTTTCTTTTGTCTTTTCAAGACAGGGTCTCCCTGTAGTCCCAGCTGTCCTGGAACTCACTCTGTAGACCAGGCTGGCCTTGAACTCACAAAGATCCGCCTGCCTCTGCCTCCCAAGTGCTAGGATTAAAGGCGTGTGCCATCATGCACGGCAGAATATTTCTTTTTTAAAGTTACATCTATTATCCGGGCCTGGTGGCACACGCTTTTAGTCCCAACATTCGGGAGGGAGAGGCAGGTAGATCTCTGTGAGATCTTGGCCAGCTTTGTCTACACAGTGAGTTCCAGTCCAGCTGGGGCTTCAGGAGAGCCTGTCTCAAAACAACAATAACAACAACAACAACAACAACAAAAATTACACTTATTTGGCTTGTGCATGTGTGTAGGTTAGAGGACAACTTCCACCTTGTGGGTCCCAGGAATCAAACTCAGGTTGTCAGGCTTGGTGGCAAGTTCCTTTACCTGTCGAGCCATCTCACCAGCCCTAATGTGTGGGAAGAAGGGCAGTGTGCCATGGTACATGTGGGAGAGACAGAGGGCAACTTTCAGGAGTCGGTTCTCTCCTTCCACTGTGGGATCCAGGTGTGAAATGCAGTAGGTCAGGCTTGCACACTAATCACTTCACCTCTAATCTCAGCACTCAGGAAGCAGAGGCAGGCAGATCTCTATGAGACTGAGGCCAACCTAGTAGTCTACATAGTGAATTCCAGGCAGGCTGGAACTAGGAAGACCCTGCAAAAACAACAATAACAACAATTTCCATTTTCTCCATCCACTCAGTACATACTCGTCAAGCAAACAATAGGTGCTAGATAACACTATGGGCTGGGACTGTAATGTGAACAGAATCTTTTACTGGGAAAGGATTGGTAAAGACAGAATAAAAGGTAAAAGGTACAAGCTAGCAAATGGCTAGGCTGGGCTCTGAAACTAGACATGCTGGCTCCAGGAACCCTGCTCGACCATCTGCCTCTGACTGCTTTTGCAATTTGTTCTCTGCCTCCTACAAAAGTTTACACCTCTCTTGAATCTAATAAAAATGCCTCTGTCAGTTTGTAAGTCTACATGGCACAGAGCTCTCTGGATCTTCCACATTACCTGTCATCTCTAAGACTCAGTTTCCAAATCTATAGAAACGAACATACTGACTTCACCCACTGCAAGGATACATCCAGTTGTTTGAGGTGCCAGTGGTATTTGTGATATACATGTTTTAGGACAATTGATTTTCTTTCTTTCTACACAAATGCTGCATTATACATGCTCCAGAACAGGAACTTTTTTTTTTGCTCTAATTAAACCATTCATTTGGATATTCACTTTTTATATCTATATACATCATCAAATATTCTATAGATGATCCTCTGACCCAAGCCATGATGCTCAGAAAGTGTAATGATGAAAAACAGAAAGATTGGGCCTTTAAGAACCTTTTAGCTCTGGCTAATACTACGTGTAGCAGGTTAGAGAACTTTATGAGGTAGGCAAACTATGTGGAAAAGTAAACTGTGTTGGAGCGGCCTTCAGCAGACGCTTGCAGATAGATATTCTGGGTAAGTTAGAGTCTTCGACACTATCTAATTAGAGGAATGACATGATGAAACAGGTTTGTTGGAAGGATGAAGAGAAAAGGCAAGACAAGCAAGTGTATTTGAAAAGGAAGCTTGTGGTAGGCTTTTCACCTGGAGATATAACTTAGCGGTGATTCTAACTCCGTAGAGAGAACAGAGCTTAGATGGAGACATGAGAACCCGTGTTGTGCAATGCTCACAGAGGTCAGAAGAGGCGTTGGAGCCCCTGGAACTGGAATTATAGATGCACAGTTGTCAGCTGCCATGTGGGTGCTGGGAATTGAATCCCAGTCCGTTGCAATAGCAGTCAATGCTATTAACTGTTCAATTATCTCTGCAGCCCCTGAGTAGAGTTTTAAAACAAACGTCTCTTTGGTTTTAATTATTTATTTTATTTATTATTTTTTATTTTTGCAGCCAGTGCTTTGACTAGCCAGTTTTTTTAAATTTATTTATTTATTTATTTATTTATTTATTTTTTATATGAATGTACTGTCTGCACGTAGGTTTGTGCACCTGTGTCATGCCTCGCGGAGGTCAGAAGAGGGTGTCGGATTCCCCTGGAACTGGAGTTCTGGAATTGGAGTTACAGATGGTTCTCAGACGCCACATGGGTGTTGGGGATCGAACCCGGGTCCTCTGCAAGAGCAGTCGGCGCTCTTAACCGCTAGGCCATCTCTCCAGCCCTTTATTCTGTTTTTTATGTGTATGAGTGTACTATCTGCATGTAGGTTGGTGCACCCATGTCATGCAATAGCTTGGAGGTCAGAAGAAGGCGTCGAATTCCCCTGGAACTGGAGTTAAAGACGGTTCTTAGCCACCATGTGTGTGCTGGGAATCAAACCTGGGTCCTCTGCAAGAGCAGTCGGTGCTCTTAACCGCTGAGCCATCTCTCCAGCCCTAACAAATGTCTCTTCAGATCAGCAAGGCAGCTCACTGGTTGCAATGAGGACCCACAGGGTGGAAAAGAACCAGCTCCAGCAAGTTGTCTTCCAACCACTACACTCATGCTGTGACAAGCACTCTCCTCTCCCCCATCTTCTCCCCACACACACATACACACACAGTTAAATTTTTTTGTATAATGAACATATGCATTTTTTATGTGTATGAATGTATTGTCTGCATGTAGGTTTGTGCACCTGTGTGGTGCAATGCCGTGGAGGTCAGAAGAGGATGTCAGATTCCTCTAGAACTGGAGTTAATGACGGTTCTCAGCTACCATGTGGGTGCTGGGGATCGAACCCGGGTCCTCTGCAAGAGCAGTCAGTGCTCTTAACCACTAGGCCATCTCTCCAGCCCCACATATGCATTTTTTATATGCCATAGTTTTTTTTTATTGTTAATAAACTTTTTCATACATCGTACATCATTTCTCAGTCCAATTTAGACTCAATTCCATTTCCATGCACCCTACCCCACCCAAGTTCATGCATTCTGCCATACATGTCTTGCATCTGAGTCTTGCCAAAGTTTTTTTTTTTTTTCAAAGCAGGGGATTATTGTTTTTGGGAGAACTTCACTGTTTCAGTTTTTTTGTCCCAGTTCTTTTGTTGTTGCTGTTCCCTCCAACTTGGGTTGCTTCAATGTATGCATATATATATATATATATATATATGTGTGTGTGGGTGGTTCACCTATAGTAACAAATGATGTCATCTGAAAACAAACTGTAATTGTTATTTCCAAATCAGTATTTTCAGGATTTCACATTTTCCCATTTTACTTATATATTACTCTAAAATTATTGCATACATACCCTCCACCCTTATACCAAAAATTCCCAACTTCTGTAAATAAATGGTAGTTTAATCTAGAACCTGTTAAGGATTCATAATATAAGAGCACAGTGTTTTCAGGCGGCCATTGTGGCGCAATCCTTTAATCCTAGCATCGGAGGCAGAGGCAGCCGGATCTTGTGAGTTCAAGGCCAGCCTGGTTCCTCAGAGCGAGTTCCAGGACAGCTGGGGCTACAGGGAGACCTCTGTCTCAAAACAGACCAAAATAAAAAAAATAGCCCACAGTTGTTTTTATATCACGAGGAATATAACATTAATTTGGCTCAGTTTGCCTTACAAACCAGGTAATTGGTGCTAGCATCCACAGATTGAGAGATACCATTTGTGTTTGTTTTTCTGGGAACTGTGTTACTTAATGTAAATATCTTCTTAGTTCCATTAATGTTACCTGCAAATTCATGATGTTTTCTTTACTGCTACATAGAAACTCCATTGTGTAGATGTACCACATTTTTTTTTATCCATTCGTCAGTTGAGGTTAGGTTCCAGCTCTTTGCTATTGTGACAGAGCTGCAATAAACATGCTGTACATGTATCTCTAGGTAGGATGAGTCTGTAGGCATAGGCTCCCAAAGTGCTTGGATAAAGGCACTGTGCCCATTGCCCACACTAAAGGACGTTTGTTAGCCACTATGTGCATTCTGGAATCAAGCCTGGGTACCTCTCAAGAGCAGTCAGTGCTCTTAACCACTGAGCCATCTCCCACCCCATGTTGAACACTTTTACTTTTATTAATTTTATTTCTGTATGCTGTAGGAATGTACTGTCTGATGCAAGTCTGTTATGCACCCGTGTCGTTCATGCAATGATGCGGAGGTCAGAGAGGGTCTCGATTCCCCTGGAACTGGAGTTCTCCCTTGGAAAATGGAGTTTCAGACGGTTCTCGGCTGCTATGTGGGTGCTGGGGATCGAACCCGGGTCCTCTGTAAGAGCAGTCGGTGCTCTTAACCGCTAGGCCATCTCTCCAGCCCCATGTTGAACACTTTTAAAGATGTTTCTGAGCCATCTCTATTTCCTCACTTGTGAAGTCTCTGTTCAGCTCTTTACTCCATCTTTTGAGTGAATCATTTGTTTTCTTAGTTCTTTGTTTTAAATATTTTTTCAATTTTTAATTTTATTTATTTTTGTATATGTATGAATGTACTGTCTGCATGCAGGTTTGTGCACCCGTGTCGTGCAATGCCGCGGAGGTCAGAAGAGGGTCTCAGATTCCCCTGGAACTGGAGTTCTCCTGGAATTGGAGTTACAGACGGTTCTCAGCCGCCATGTGGGTGCTGGGGATCGAACCCAGGTCCTCTGCAAGAGCAGTCGGTGCTCTTAACCGCTAGGCTATCTCTCCAGCCCAGTTCTTTGTTTTTGAGTAGTTTAAATATTCTAAAAGTTAATGCTCTCTCAGGTGTATCAGAGGTGAAGGTTTCCTCCCATTCTGTGGGTTTTCTCTTCACTTCCCTGATTGTTTTTTTTGCTGTACAGAAGCTTTTGAGTTTAATGAGGTCCCACTTGTCAATTTTCAACCTTATTTCCTGTGTTGCTGCTGTCTGATTTAGAAAGTCTTCTACGCCTATGTCTTGTAGGTTGCTGCCAACATTTTCTTTATCACTTTTAGAGTTTCTGGTTTCATGTTGAGGTCTTTGATCCATTTGGTGTTGATTTTTGTACAGGGTGAGAGGTAGGGGTTGAATTTTATTCTTCTACAACTGGTGATCCAGTTTTGCCAACACCATTTGTTGAAGATGCTGTCTTTCCTCCATTGAGTTTTCTTGGCCCCTTTGTCAAACATGAGGTGGCCGAAATTGTATGTGCTCAAGTTTCAATCTTCAGTTTTGTTCCATTCTGTTTTTGTGCCAGTACCAGGATGTTTTTATAACTATGTCCCTGTAGTATAGTTTGAAGTCTGGTATAGAGATCCCCCCTGTATTGCTCTTTTTGCTCAGGGGGTGCTTTGGCTATTTGGGAGTCTTGTTTTTCCATATGAAATTGAGGATTTTTTCCCAAGCCTGTGAAAAAACTCTTGGAGATTTTAATTGGGATTGTATTGAATCTGTATATTAATTTGGGTAGAATGGACATTTTTACTATATTAATTTTTCCAATCCATGAGCATGGGAGGTCTTTCCATCTTCTGATGTCTTCTTCAATCTCCTTTAGGGGTTTAAATTTTTGTTGTAGAGATTTTTGGTGTCTTTGGTTAGGTTTGTTCCTAGGTATTTTATTGTTTTTGAGGCTATTGTGAGTGGGAAGGTCTCCTTGAATTCCTCTTCAGTTGCTTATTATTGGTGTAAAGAAAGGCTACTGATTTTCCTGGGTTAATTTTGTATCCTGCCACTTTCCTGAAACTCTTAATCATTTCTAGGAGTTTTCTGGTGGAGTTTTTAGCATCCCTTAGGTAAACTGTCATATTGTCTGCAAAAAGGGATAGCTTGACTTCCTCTTTTCCAATTAGTACTCCTTTAATTTCCTTTTCTTGCCTTATTGCCCTAGCAAGTGTTTCAAGTACTATATTGAAGAGGAGTGGCAATAAGGGGCAGCCTTGTGGGGTTCCTACCTTTAAGAGGAATGCTTTTAACTTTTTCCATTTAGGATGATGTTGGCTGTGGGTTTCCTGTATATGGCTTTGATTACTTTGAGGAATGATCCCTCCAGTCCAATTCCAAGACTCTAAACATGAAGGGATGCTGGATCTTGTCAAAGGCTTTTTCTGCATCAATTAAGATGATGGTGTGGTTTTTGTCTTTCAGTCCATTTATGTGTTTTATGATATTTATTTTCATATGTTGAACCATCCCTTCATCTCTAGTATGAATCCAACTTGGTCATGATGGATGATCTTTTTGATGTGGGTCTGTTGGGAATATTTTGTTGAGAATTTTCACATCTATGTCCATTGATGAGATGGGTCTATAGTTCTCTTTTTTTGGTTGTATCTTTGCCTGGTTTTGGTATTAGAGTGATGCTGGCTTCATAGAAGGAATTTAAGATTTCCCTCTGTTTGTATCCTTCTGAACAGTTTGAGTAATAATGGTTGTAAGTCCTCTTTAAATGTTTTATAGAATTCTGCCATGAAACCATCTGGGCCTGGGATTTTTTTAGTTGGGAGGTTTCTTATTACATTTTCAAATTCTTCATATATTATGGGTCTTTTTAATCTGTCAATCTCTTCTTAGTTAAGCTTTGGTGATTCCCAGGATTTCAGATATTCATCCATTTCTCTTAGGTTTTCAAATTTAGTGGAGTATATGTTTTTGAAGTATTCCCATATGATTGTCTGGATCTTTTTGTTGTCTGTTGTGATATTCATCACAAATTCTATTTATTTGGAGTTGTTCTTTCTTTTGGTTAACTGGGGTAGAGGTCTGTCTATCTTGTTTATTCTTTCAGAGAACCACTTTTGGATTCATTGATTTTTTTGGTATTATTTTCTTTGTTTCTCTTTCATTGATTTTTGTTATTTCTTCCTGTCTATTGGGTTTAGGGTTAATTTGTTGTTGTCACTCAAGTGTTTTTAACTGCAGTGTTAGATTGTTTATTTGTGCTTTCTGTTTTTTTTTTTTTTATGTAGGCACATGGGGCTATAAATTTCCCTCTTTGGACTGCTTTTAAAGTATCCCATAGGTTTTGTTGTGTTGTACTGTCATTTTCATTTAGTTCCAGGAATGCTTTTATTTCTTTATTTCTTCCTTGACTCATTCATTATTCAGGAGTGTGTTTAGTCTCTATGTGTTCTTGTAGATAGTGGGGCTTATCCTGGTGTTGATATTGAGCTCTATTGCACTGTGGTCTGATAGAATGCATGAAATTATTTTGATCTTTTTGTATTTGTTGAGTTTTTTTTTCTGTGTCCCAGTATGTGGTCAATTTTGGAGAATGTTCCATGGGATGCTGAGTAGAAAGTGTATTCTCTTCCTTGACTGTTGATAGATTAAAAAAAAAAAAAGAAAGTGTATTCTCTGGTGTTTGGGTGGAATATTTGGTAGATGTCTGTTAGGTCCATTTGATGTATGGTATTGTTCAGCTCAGATCTGTTTATTCTTTGTCTGGTTGACCTGTCTAAAGGGCTCAGTGAGTTATTGAAGTCTCCTACTATGAGTGTGCTGGGATTAATCTGTGCCTTGAGGTCCTGGAGAATTGTGCTTATAAAGTTCTGTGCACCAGAGTTTGGTGTGTATATATTCATGATTGTGAAATCTTCATGGTTAATCATTCCTTTGTTTTTTTTTAATTAAAAATTTTTTAAATTTATTCTTTATGTGTATGAATGTACTGTCAGCATGCAGATCTGTGCATCCATGTTTTGCAATGCTGTGGAGGTCAGAAGAGGGTGTCAGATTCCCCTGGAACTGGAGTTAAAGATGGTTCTCGGCCACCATGTGGGTGCTGAGGATTGAACCCAGGTCCTCTGCAAGAGCAGTCAGTGCTCTTAACCACTAGGCTATCTCTCCAGCCCCAGTTAATTGTTCCTTTGATAAGGTTGTAATGACCCTCTTTGTCTCTTCTGATCATTTTTACTTTGAAGTCTATTTTGTCTGATATTAAAATAGCAACTCCTGCTTGCTTTTTGATACCATTTGCTTGGAATATTTTTTTCCATCCTTTCACCTTAAGTTGGTGCCTATCCTTGAGGGTGAGATGGGTTTCTTGTAGACAGGATATAGTTGGATTCTGTTTCCTAATCCATTTTCCCAGTCTATGTCTTTTTATTGGGGAGTTTAGTCCATTAATATTTAAGGGTATAATTGAGAGGTGTATGTTGCTTCCTTTCACCTTATTATCCATTTGCCTTTTTTGGTCTCAGTTACTATTTCTGCAGTTATGCTTTTATTAATTTATCTTTCTAGGTGCCTGGGGATAGTTGCTCCTCTCCTCTGTCCTGTGAATTGCTTTGAGTATTCTCTGAAGGGTTGGTTTTTCAGACATGTGGTCTATCATCTTTGATGTTATCATGTTTGATATGTTTCATGACATAAACATCTCATGACATGTTTATGTCATGAAAGATTTTTCTTTCTCCTTCAACTATAATGGACATTTTTGTTGGGTATAGTAACCTGGGTTGGCATCTATAGTTGTTTAGTACTGGGAATACTGTGGTCCATGTTCTTCTTGCTTTCACAGTTTGCACTGAAAAGTCAGCTGTAATTCTGATGGGTTTCCCCTTATATGTAACTTGTTTTTCTCTTGTGGCTTTCAATATTTTGTCTTTGTTTTGGGCATCTAGCATTTTACCTATGATATGGCATGGGGAGTTTCTTTTCTGATCTTGTCTATTTGGTGTTCTATGTGCTTCTTCTATCTGTATGGGTTTGTCTTTTTTTTTTTTTTTAGTTTTGGGAAAATTTCATCTATTATTCTGTTGAAGATCTGATCAATACCATTCTCTTGGGATTTTTCTCCTTCCTCTATCCCTGTAATACAGAGGTGTGGTCTTTTCTTAGTGTCCCACATTTCCTGCTCATTCCACTCTTGTGCCTGTGTGTGTAAGTTTTTATAATCTTTACTTAAGCATTTTAGTTGTTCTGTGTTATCTTCCAGGTCTTATATTCTTTTTTCTGCTTCCTCCATTCTGCTTCTGAGGCTTTTTCACATCCTTTCCTGTTGATTGGATGAGTGTTCAATTTCCTTTTTCATTTCATCCTGAGATTTCATCTGGAGATTGCTTTAGTATTTCCACTTCCTTTTGGAGCTTCTCAATCTCTTCTTGTAGCTCCTTGCTTCAATGGTTGGTTTCTTTTTTCATTTCAGCTTGGGATCTTTTTAGTGTTTCCCCTTCCTTTGGGAGTTTGTCATTCTCTCTCTCTAGTTCTTTCCAAAGTTTGTCATTCTCTCCCTCTAGGTCCTTCCTGAGTTTTTCATTCTCTCCCCTTAGTTCTCTGATTTGTTCTTTATATTCTTTCATTTCTTTGAATATGTCTACAATTGTTCTTCTAAGATTTGTGTCCTGGGTTGCCTCCAGGGAGATCTCATTGTAGGAATCTTCTACAGGGTTGATAGAGTTTGGTGTGGAATTTTTCTGCACTTTTCCCATGTTGTTTTTCTCGTCGTGTTTTTGGCATGTGGGGTTTTTTTTGTTTTTGTTGTTTGTATTCTGATGTGAATCTCAAATGTTTCTTCACTGTGTCGAAGGCTTGCTTTGCTTGCTTCCTTCAGATGCCTTCGTTGTTTCCCCCTTGTTAATGTAGGGTTGACTTGTCTAGGTTTCAATCTTTCACTTTTGGTTATATATCAGAAGGTCTAGTTCATTCTTCCTTTTCTGTTCTGAAGGTTCTCCAAAAACTGGGTAGGTAACAACCAGGTCCGTACCCTGCTGAGCACTGTGCTCACCCTGCTTCCTGCCAGCCAGCTCCTCTAGTTTGGTGGTGGGGCTTGGTGTTTCAAGAATGGAGTTGTTTCTTTTATGGCCTTGTGCCCCAGATTACTGTAGTCCCACTTGCTCTGCAATTCCCAGTTGACTGGGGGTGTGGGTGTGGGTGAGGGGGGGCTGCTCCCTTTGCCCCTTAGCCTTAGCCTGCTGGTACCCCCCTGACCTCTATGCCTTAGAGTCCATGTGGTTTCAGGCCCACCTGTGTTCCAGCTCTGCCCACACATCTGCACAGGCCTCTGTAAATCCACATTTAATTTTTAATTAATTAATTAGGTCTTTTTGAGGCAGGCGGATCTTTGTGAGTTCAAGGCCAGACTGGTCTACAGAGTTTCAGGACAGCTGGGGCTACAAGGAGACCCTGTCTCGAAAAGACCAAAAATAATAAAAATAAATAAGTAAATAAATAAATAGCCATTTGTAAGCAAATTGCCCATATGTCCTGCACAGCTTCAGTTGTCAACTTGAACACCTGGGAGGAGGGAGCCTCAGTTGAGGAATTTCCTCTATAGGTCTCACCTGTGGACAGGACTATGAGGCATTTACTTGATTGTTGAGTGATGAATGTGGGAGGGCCCAGCCCAGTGTGGGTGGCACCACTGTTGGGCAGGAGATGCAGGGTTGATATAAGAAAACAGTGGGGCTGGAGAGATGGCTCAGCGGTTAAGAGCGCCAACTGCTCTTGCAGAGGACCCAGGTTTGATTCCCAGCACCCACATGGAGGCTAAGAACCACCTTTAAGCCGGGTGTGGTGGTGCACACCTTTAATCCTAGCACTCAGGAGGCAGAGGCAGGCAGATCTCTGTGAGTTCAAGGCCAGCCTGGTCTACAGAGTGAGTTCCAGGCCAGCTGGGGCTATAGCAAGACCCTGCTCTCTTTTTAATTTCTTTTTTTTAATTTTTTTTCATTAATTATTTTAATCGTTTGTATGTGTATGATGTTTACTGTCTGCATGCAGGTCTGTGCAACTCCGGTGTCGTGCAAAGCCGCGGAGGTCAGAGAGGGTCTCGCGGGCTTCACCCTGGAACTTGGAGTTTCGTCCCTGGATTTGGCAGGGTTACAGACGCGTTCTTACGCCGCCAGTGGGTGCCTGGGATCGCGGGTCCTCTGCAGAGCGTCTTGTGACGTACTTAACCGCTAGGGCTATCTAGTCCCAAGACCCTGCTCTCACAAAGAAAAAAAATTAATTTACTTAATTTTTTTTTTTTTTTTTTTTTTTTTTTTTTTTTTTTTTTTTTTTGTTTTTTTTTTTTTATTTTTTGTCTATTTTGTTCTTTGAAAAATGGGTTTTCCCATTCAAAAGAGGGAAAATGGACCAAGTTCCGAGGAAAGTTACTGGGCGGGGTGAGAGTTGACCAAAAATAGACATGATATGTTCATGTATGGTGAAGAGAATAGGGACAGATTTAGAAATGTCAAGAGTGTGTCGGGCTGCGGGCCGGGGTGGTGCGCACGCTCTGTAATCCTACTCGTGGGGACGAGAGGCAGAGGCAGCGGATCTTGTGAGTTCAAGCGCCAGCCTGGTCTCTGAGAGCGAGTTCCAGGAACAGCTGGGGCTACAGGGAGACCCTGTTCTCGAAAGACCAAAAAAAAAAAAAAAAGAGTGTGTCCGGTTGCTTTGGCAATATTTGAGCCCTTGCTTGTGTCACGGTTGGGCTCGGAAGCCCGGCAATAAATGCATGGAAATGATTAGGAAATGTGAGGAAATGTACCGAGTGCTGTGCCGTCTGGACCCTGGCCATTTCCAGGATAGCTGTGGGCACACGGAAGAAAGACCTTTTGGGGGCTGTGGGGATAGCGCAGCCGTTAAAGGCTGAGGCTAAGAACCGCAAAAAAAAGACCTTTTGGACCGGCTCTAAGTGAGGAAGTGGACCCTGCCAATCTACGTGACCTTTCGGCCTAGCTCCAAGGTCAGGGTCACCTCAGTCTTCCTGGCAACCGGTCACCTAGACGACAGACTAAAGAAAACCGGAAGGGACGGAAGCCGTGCGTAGTCTCGTGAGATCTGGAGCGACCGGCTCCTTTCCGGGCCGACTCCGGCGGCCGGCTCTCGCGAGATTTTCGGCGAGTTGGAGCGCGGGGGCCGACCGTGAGGGAAGCTGGAGCTGCGGGTGGGGAATATGTCAGACTCTGAGCTCGGCAGGAAGTGGGACCGATGCATGGCGGATACGATGGTGAAGCTAGGTAAGGGCTTGTCGGCCCTAGCGGGCCCGGCCCAGAGCTCGGACGACAAGTCGCGAGGGTCAAGCCGCGGCCTGCTCCGGAGCTGCCTGGCCGCCCACAGGTCACTATCACTCGAGCGGCCTCCGGGGGAAGAGGAGGTGCAGCTTTGGGGCAAGCGCTCTCGGGGGGCGGGTGTCACACAGTGCCGGACTCGCCGGGCGACCCTGTCTCCCGAGGCCAGAGGTCCCCGGGTCGGGATGTGCAGCCTGCTCGGGAGTCCACCGTGCTCCCCAGCAAAGGTCAGGGACTCCGCCCAGGCCCTGATGGGAATGCTGTCAATTCCCCCCACCTGCCAGCTCATTTATCTGGATCGAGGGAGTCAGGGCCTGGAATTGGAGACGTTGACGATGATCAGGACTGGGCATTGCCCTGGACAATAAGAACTTGGGCATTTGCACCCCATCGTCACGCCAGGTGGGTTGTCTTTTAACGTGCGTTTTGTGACGACCCGCTTTATGATGTCACGGCATTCTTACCCCTAGCTGGGGAAGGAAGACCAAGGGAATCTCATAAAGTGAGTATGCTCTAAGTGATTACAGTGTTGGGTGCACAGTTAGTACTTTATCTTGTAATGGTTGGGAGGTCGATAGTTGGGTGAAGGAATTTTGCCCGGGGTCATACTGATGGCAAAGTTGAGAACTGAACCTAGGTTTTCTGGCTTTGGGTTGAAGGCTCTGCTGTCGTGGTCCCTTGCTTTTTCGCCTCTTTTGTGCATGTATATGTTCATGTGTTTTCATGTTTATGTGCAGGTGTCTGTGCAAGTGTAGGCCAGAGATGGAGGTCAGTAGATAGTTTTTGATTTTGTAGATAGTTTTACTAGACCAGGCTGGTCTTGAACGCCCCAGAGATCCGTCTGCCTCTGCCCCCTGAGTGCTGGGATTGAAGGCTGGCACCACTAAGCTATGGTCCACCTTATTTTTTGAGACTGGGAATCACCGGACTTGCATCTTACCAAGTAGGTGAGTATGGCTGGCCAGCAGGCTCCAGGAATTCCCATCTCTGCCTCTTCAGAGCTAAGACTTTTTACATGGGTGCTGGGGATCCAAACTCAGGTCCTCATGATTATATGGCAAGCACTTTACCCACTGAGCCATCTCTCCGGCTGGGCCAACCTCCATTTATTATGCAAACTTGATAATTTTTTTATGTGTATGAATGTACTGCCTGCATGTGAGTGCGCCCCTGTTCTGTAATGCTGAGGCGGTCAGACGAGGGCGTAGTATTCCCCTGGAACTGAAGTTAAGGACTGTTCTTAGCTGCCTTGTGGGTGCTGGGAATTGAACCCCTGTCCTCTGCAGGAGCAGTCAGTGATCTTAACCGCTGAGCCATCTCTCCAGCCTAAATTTGGTATTTTTATATCAAAGTCTTGGGGGGGGTAAGATAATTTAGGATTATATCCTTGAATGAACATACCAGACAAAAATAAAATGATAAGCTCTATGAAAGTAGGGATGATTTTTGGTTTATTCTGTCCCATCCCCAGGAGAGTTATTCATGCTGAAGTTGATGCCTTTAATTCTCTCACTGGAGAGGCAGAGGTGGAGCTCTGAAATTGAGGCCATCCTGTCGGCATAGTGAGCTCCAGGCTGGCTGGGGTGCAGGGAGACTTTGTCTCAAAAAAAAAAAAGAATTCAGAATGCATCAATAAGGGAAATAATTTATCACAGTTACTGTTTAGCTTTCAGTTGAGCAACTATTTTTAGCTCTCTGTTTATCAGGAGAAGATGATCTCGATCTTCCTTTGTGACTAGCTTAGTAAGTTGGTAGTGAGATGATTGCTGTCTCTGTCTGAGCAGTTGGGAGGACTAACCAGTTAGTGTGGTATATTAGAAAATGACTTATGAAAAAAAATTGGAATTAGGTGGAAATTAAAACAACAAAATATTCCCAAACAACAACTAACAAACTCTCGTTTTATTGGGAGGTGCAGATGGTAGCTCAGAGGATAAGAGAGCTTGCTAGGCGTTCATGCTGCTGTAAAGACACAAAATTTATAGTATTTCAGCATGTACTAACATAACAACATGTACTCAGCTCCAGAGGGTTAGACACCTCGCAGCCTATCGTACACAGCCAACTGCATGCACATGTTAAGCACATGTATCACAGGTTACCTCAAGATACACATTGTAGCAGAGAAATTTTCCTCCTGGACAGTGGTGTGTGCACAGCCCCAGCATCCCACAGCCAGGCCTGCCTCCTCTGCAGGTTCCCTGTTTCCCTAGTAATTAAGGCAAATCAAGGGAAAGATACTTCCAATTCTAGAGGTTAGACACAATTTATTGCATTTGCCTACAACAGTAATGGCTGAAAAGCATTACACTCATCCAAGTTGGGCGCAGCGGTGATTGTTGGCAAGGACCAGGCCTTGCCTTGTGGAAGAATGGAAAAGAGAGGGCAGCTTCATGTGTCTGTGGTTTATGTGTTTCTGCCCAGTCCAAATTCCAAAGTCTTGCACCTTCTTTGGAACGGGAGGGGGGGGCTTCAGCTGGGTTGCAGTCTCTGCTCCTTCCACTAAGTATCCAGCCTCTCTGGGTGGTAAGCCCATTTCAAGGAAGAAATAATTTATCCCACTTACATACATAAATGGTCTTACTTTTTTTTCTTTTTTTTTTTTTTTTTTTTTTTTTTGGTCTTTCCAATACAGGGTCTCCCTGTAGCCCCAGCTGTCCTGGAACTCACTATGTAGACCAGGCTGACTTTGAACTTATAGTGATCTACATGCCTCTGCCTCCCAAGTGCTTTTTATTTTTGTCGATTTTTTTTGTTGTTGTTTTGTTTTGAGACAGGGTCTCTCTGTAGCTCTAGCTAAAGTCACAGAGGTCTGCCTGCCTCTGCCTCTCAAGTGTGTGCACCATTATGCCAGCTCATTTAATGGTGTATTTTTAAGAGATATCCATATAATTCTTAAAACATGATACAGAAATTTAGAATGGACTTTGAGGGCCCCAGTTTGAGTTGCCCACTTTGTTTCTCATCCTTACTTGGTAAGATCTCTTCTTTACCTATGAAATGACCATAAAGAGACATATCCAAAAAGGATTAAGAAAACCGAAGGGGGGCTGGAGAGATGGCCTAGCAGTTAAGAGTGCCGACTGCTTTTGCAGAGGACCCAGGTTCGATCCCCAGCACCCACATGGCGGCTGAGAACCGTCTTTACCCCCAGGGGAATCCGACACCCTCTTCTGACCTCTGCGACATTGCAGGACAGGGGTTCACAAACCTACATGCAGACAGTACACTCATAAAAAAAAAAAGTAAAAAAAAAAGAAAACCAAAGGACAGAAAAATGTATAAAATACGTAGCATGGTGCTTGGCTCATAAGCATTTGGGAATAGTGATAGTAACATTGTTGCTATTAGTGTTGTGCCTCTAATGGTCATCTGAGGTAGTGATTAGGGTCTCATTCCTGAATGGGGTGCTAGCGGGGGTGGGGTACACACAGTGGAATAATGAAGCAAGGGAGGCAGTGAATAGTTTGTAAAAGGGAAATCAGTGTCTGCTATAGAGCTTTTGTAAGTGGAGTTCTAGGAGGATGGGCAGAGCTCCTTCAGGAAGAGCTTGCAAGGAGGGTAGAGGTGACATAGAACGGCTTAGACTTGAATAGTTAGTGGGGTTTTATTTTTTTGTTTTTTGAGACTGGCCTCAAACTCAAGGTATAGCTTAGGCTGGCCTCGAACTCCTGCCTCAGCCTCCCAGCTGCCGGAATTATACCTGTGGGCCACCTTGCCTTGGATAGTTATAGAAGAGCTTTAGTAAAGCCATAGTGAACTTGATTATGCAGAGGAAGTGAAGCCAGAGAAGTTAAGTGTCTAGAATTGGGGACCTGGACTTAAAACCCAGGTTTTCTTGGGGCTAGAGATGTCTCACAGGTTAAGAGCACTGGCTGCTCTTAAAGAGGAGCTGGGTTCCATCCCCAGTACCTACATGGTGCCTAACAACCATCTGTAACTCCAGTTCCAGGGAATCCAATGCCCTCTTTTGGTCTCTCTGGGCACTGAACACATGGGTGAACTTAAGTATAGACAAAACACTCATACACATAAAAACGAATAATTTTTTTTTTGGAGGGGAGAGGTATTTTTGAGACAGGGTCTCCCTGTAACCCCAGTTGGCCTTGAACTCACAGAGATCCGCCTGCCTCTCTGCCTCCTGAGTGATTAAAGGTGTGCATCACTACACCCAGCAAAAAACACCTTTTTTTAAGAATCCAGCCATACTAATTTCAGTGTCTATTCTCTAAAGAAAAAGAACTGGTTTGGGTACAGTTAGGGTTGTGGAATGCCCTGGATTTTATTCTCTCAGTGTTCTTGAGTAGACTTGACTTTTTTTTTTCCACATGCACTCATTATATTGGACACCTCTGGTTTGAAATCTTTTGCTCCCAGTACACATAGGTTGATGGAGATCGTGAGAAGGTTCTACTGAGATGGGCCAGTCTGCGTGCAGATAGAGACTTGCAGGAGAGTTCACTACTTGGAACAGGGAGTTAATGTCCATCAATGTAATTTTGTTATACTTTTTCCGACAGTGTGTTGTACAGAATACATTTCAGGTACAGGAAGCTAACAGTATTATGAATGGGTCAAAACCAAGGAAAGGAGTAAATATATTTAAAAAACTTAAACTTTTCCCCATTTATGAAATGTGATAGAAGTATTTGTCTTCTCTCTCTCTCTTTTTTTTTTTTTTTTTTTTTAAGACGGTCCTTAGCCGCCATGTGGGTGCTGGGAATCAAACCTAGGTCCTCTGCAAGAGCAGTCAGTGCTCTCAACTGCTGAGCCATATCTCCAGCCCCCAGAAGTATTTATCTTCTAAGCTGGCCAGTACCCAGTATATAGTGGGAACTTAGTAAAGGTGATTTTCTTCTCTTTCATCTGGTTAACAACTCTGCCTCAGCTGCATTTCTTAGAAGGATGACTTAGTGGCACCTTTATCTGCAGAGGCATCTCACCAGCTTAGTGTAATGTTATTGATCAGAATTTGAAAGTCAATCGGAAGGGGTGCAGGTGAACCTCATCACACTGTATAACACAATAGGAGCTGATTGCTCTAGGTGGCAGGAGAGCATCAGACTTAAGCAGGAGAAAAGGTCATGATTTTGGTCACCTTTCTTCTGTGTGATTAGATTTGAGCATGATCATGTAGCACTTGAGAAGGGGTTGCAGATTTGAGGAAGCTTGAGATTCAGGTTTTTTTTAATTAAAAAAATTTTTTTTTAATTTTTTTATTTTTGTATGTGTATGAATGTACTGTCTGCATGTAGGTTTGTGCACCCGTGTCGTGCAATGCCACGGAGGTCAGAAGAGGGTGTCGGATTCCCCTGGAACTGGAGTTCTCCTGGAATTGGAGTTACAGACAGTTCTCAGCTGCCATGTGGGTCCTCTGCAAGAGCAGTCGGTGCTCTTAACCACTAGGTTATCTCTCCAGCCCCGGAGGTTCAGGTTTTGATTGGGTTGTCCTTCTGGTAATGGGTTGAAAGATGAGAAGAGGGAGGGAGAGGAGGCCAGGAGGCTGTGTAGTCTGCTGCTGCTCTGCTGTGAGGGCCTGAATTTCTGTTCCTGTGTGGGATTCTCTGAACTCCCTCCCCTCGGGCTAGTAGTGTTCCTGGTTTCTCAAGATGGAGATGAGTTTCAAGGAATGACAGCTTGCCCTGAGATGATTGGGAGAATTGGTAGAAGCTATGGGCAGGGAAAGAAAGGCCAGTACAGGCTTTGAGCTCTATTTTGATGATTTTATTCTCACAGTCTGTAGACACTGCAGGGAAACCACTCTGAACAGACAGCAGCCTTTGTGAGCCCCTCTTGGTGCTGGTGATGGACTTGTGTGCCACTCTGATAAGCCCTCAGCCCTAAAGGTGGCTCTTTGTACTGCCGGTACTGTAGAGTGGGCTTCGCTAACTCTCTTAAGGTATGTGTACTTAAGGTTCTTTTAGAAAGTGTTTTTCAAGGATCTTGTTACTCTGAATAATACAGTAGTTCTTATGATTTTGTCTTTTAGGACGAAACACATTCATTTTAATAGAAATGCTTTTTCCTTCCATTGTTAGTATAAGAAAAATGGTTCCTTTTTGGGGGGGGGTCTTACAGGGTCTCCCTTTAGTCCCATCTGGCCTGGAGCTTGCTATGTAGACCAGGGCTGGCCTTGAACTCACAGAGATCTGCCTGGCTCTGGCTCCCGAGTCCTGGAATTAAAGGCGTGCACCACCATGCCGGCAATGGTTCCTTTTATTTTTTATTTTATTTATTTATTTATTTATTTATTTATTTATTTATTTATTTATTTATTTATATTGGTCTTTTTGAGACAGGGTATCCCTGTAGCCCCAGCTGACCTGGAACTCACTCTGTAGACCAGGCTGGCCTTGAACTCACAGAGATCCGCCTGACTCTGCCTCCCAATTGCTAGGATTAAAGGCGTGCACCACCACGCCCGGCGCAATGGTTCCTTTTAAAAAAAGTTTTATTTTGGGCTGGAGAGATGGCCTAGCCGTTAAGAGCGCCGACTGCTCTTACAGAGGACCCGGGTTCGATCCCCAGCACCCACATGGCGGCCGAGAACTGTTCGAAACTCCAATTCCAGGAGAACTCCAGTTCCAGGGCAATCTGACACCCTCTTCTGACCTCCGTGGCATTGCATGACATGGGTGCACAAACCTGCATGCAGACAGTACATTCATANGCCCCAGGAATATGGAAGATGTAGCTATGTGAACGTGCAAATCCTCAGGACAAAAGGTCAAGTCAGAGGTTAAAAAAAAAATCCTGGGGCTGGAAAGATAGCCTAGCAGTTAAGAGCACCGACTGCTCTTGCAGAGGACCCAGGTTCGATCCCCAGCACCCACATGGCGGCCGAGAACCGTCTGTAACTCCAATTCCAGGAGAACTTCAGTTCCAGGGGGATCCGAGACCCTCTTCTGACCTCCGAGGCATTGCACGACACGGGTGCACAAACCTATATGCAGACAGTACATTCATACACATACAAAAAAAAAATTTTTTTTAATCCTAAATTTTTATCCTGTCAAAAAGTATGTCCTAGCAAATGAGCCTCTCTGAAGTGTAGTCATATGTAGTAGCACTTGATAACAAACTTCCATTTTGTTTTTTCCCCCTAATTTTGAGGGTTAAGAGTGAAAAACAAGCCGGGTGTGGTGGCCATGGGAGACCCTGTCTCAAAAAGACACAAAACAAAAACACAACAAAGCACCACCCCTACTGTGCCACGAGCCATATTCTGCTGTCTTGATTGTCCCACTTAATTCCTTTTTTTTTTGGTTTCCAAATTAGGGGACTGTGTGGTATGATTCATGCTCATATTTTCCTTTCCTCCCCCTCCCTCCCCCTCCCCTCCCTCTCCCCCTCCCTCTCTTTCTCTCTTGCTATTAACATCCATAGCTTGATGTTAACTTGTCTTAGTTTTAATGTCAGTACTTAAAAGTCCCTTGGTATCTTTATCATTGTCAAATCAATCACCATCTTTAGTGGTGGGTGACACCATCTGAAATGTGAGCCTCCTGAACATGATAGCTCTCCTCACTAGAATGCCAACTTCTTCAGAACCAGAGGAACCCCAACCCTGGTTTAGGGGAGGGACACGGTAATTATTTTCAGATGGATGGCATGCATTGCTGAGAATCTTGTAGACCATATTCTCTACCCGTAGCCGAGACTTGATATATGTTTATTAATTGAATAAATTAGCATTTTAAATGGAAAAGTCAAGTATATTTTAAGTGAGTTTCTTTCAGTTCATGTGCTTGTTCTTGTATTTTTGAACTCCTGGGATTTTTACCAGCTTTTTATGTCAGTGGGGGACATAAGTTATGATCAGTAGACCTTAGCATTAAAGTAGTGTGGGTGTATCTGATCTGAGCTTAGGTGTGTATGTGAGCTAACATTTCCAGCCAGCATGTCCCAGAGGCATAAATGAGGGTCACAGGACCTCTGTCTACGCCCACGAATTGGAATGACATGATGGTACAAAAGTTTGGGATTGGCCCCTGGGAGGTGATGTCATGCTGCCTATGTAATGACATGTTGCGTTTGTTTGTTTGTTTGTTTGTTTTTGGCTTTTTGAGACAGGGTCTCCCTATAGCCCCTGCTGGCCTGGAACTCACTCTGTAGACCACGCTGGCCTTGAACTCAGAGATACACCTGCCTCTGCGTCCTGAGTGCTAGGATTAAAGGTCTGCGCCACCACACCCAGCCTAAGACAACTCTTAGCCGCCATGTGGGTGCTGACAATTGAACCCAGGTCCTCTGCAAGAGCAGTTGGTGCTCTTAACCACTGAGCCATCTCTCCAGCCCCAACATGTTGCATTTGAATAAATGGCCAATTGGTACTTGGAATTGGTCTCTGTCATGTGTTCTTGGGCTGTGCTTCCCCATGCATGCTTTTTCCATGGCCTGTCCCACTGTGGAACTGATTACTTACTACACAGTAGCATTAGAGCCTAGGAGGCAGAGGCAGGAGGATTGCTTCAAATTCAAGGCCAGTCTGATCTACAGCAATTTTCTGGCTAGCCAAGGCTACATAATAAGACCTTATCTCAAAATAAACAAGCAAAAAAAATGAAATAGTGTTAGAAATGTTTGGGAGTGGCTCGACGAGAAACATAAACCAGAGAGCATGTTTGTCTTTAACCAGAACAGGGCGATGTTGGTTTAAGTACTCATGCCAGAACCTCACTGCAGGAAATTAAAAAGGAGTGAAGAATATTACATTTTATGAATGGCATGTTCCGTTAGTTTTATGTGAATGCGTCATTAATGGTTTTGCTAATTTTATGGATTTATTTTTAAGTTTTATCAGATTTATGGAATGCTCTTTTCTTTTTCTAGTCAGTTCAAGGGCTGTGGTGTTCATTGTTCTTTTATCTTCTCAGTAATTTGTCTTGTGTTTGCCCATGAGCACGAAAAGGTCACACGGTTGTTGTCAGTGAACTCAGAAGGAATCTTGGGACTGATTGTCCTGCTCTCCACTGAGCTGATGCCTCTAGCTTGGTCTTCTCACTATAGTGGATGGGAGATTATACCTGTTCTCGTTCTTTGTCTCTGTCTCTTTGTGTGTGTGTGTGGGGGCAGGCACATGTGTGTGTGTAGGGGAGGTCAGAGTGAATGTCAGGTGTCACTCTCCACCACTTTATTTATTTATTTATTTATTTATTTATTTATTTATTTATTTATTTATTGAGACAGGGTCTCCTTTAGCCCCAGCTGTCCTGGAACTCACTATGTAGACCAAGCTCCACCTGCCTCTGTTTCCCAAGTGCTGGCACTAAAGGCATGTGCCACCATGCCTGGGTTACTACCGTTTTTTTTTTTTTTGAGACGGTCTTTCCCTGAACCTCGGAGCTTGCTGATTCAGGTGGGCTGGCCAGCCATCTGGCTCCAGGGATCTTCCTGTCTCAGCCACACCCAGCTTTTTGTGAGTTCTGGGGATGCAAACTTAGGTCTCCAAGCTTATACAACCAGCACTTTACCAACTGACCCTTCTCCCCAGACCTGTTATGTCCATTTTCTACTTCTTGGGGAAATAAGGTTTTAGATGAGAAGTCATGAGACTGGTTTGACAGCTTCTCATTCCTGCAGGTGTGAGTCATGGAGCTACTGCCTTGTCTAGGAGCCTCTTCCAGTGCATCCCTGAGTGCCAGGACTGTGCAGCCTGAGGTACCCATGACCAAGTTTAGTGCCTATGTAGCAACAGCCAGGGCTCCAGTGTGCAAATTTACTGGAGCATGCTTTGAGGGAGGACTGCTTCCAGTATGTTCTGGTTCCTGTCAGGGTCTGGGAGTCATGAAAAGCTTTAGTGTTGGCTGTGTCTTTCTGACCTCCATTTGGCCAGGAGTTCCGAGGGGAAGGAGATGTCCTGATTTAGGGGAGGGTTGCTAGGGTTGCCGAGCCCAGGCACTGTGGGAAAGGTTGTGTGTCAGACCTGGAGGCATTATCATCTCAGCATTGACCCTTCCAGACATCCTGAGTATCTGTAGTCCTGGGAGCTTCGAGAGCACACACAGGCATTCCCCCTTCCCACTGTGTGTCCTTCAGTTGTTGGAGGTGGTAGTACTTTCCTCAGCTATAGCCAGTAAACATGCAACAATTGTCTCTAGAGCAGTTGGGACTGTGTTTGCATCTAAGTGAAGGGTAGGCTCATAAGGGAGCATAGTTAACCCTCTTGACTGTGTGGTGGTATGGAAGGCTGATGAGCAGTGTTTTAATTTCTGTAACAATAATCGTTAGTATAGGCTGCCCCAAAGCCAGTGTGGTGGCTCATGCCTATGATTCCAGTACTTGGGAGGCAGAAGCAGGAGGATCACCACAAGTCCAGCCTGATCTACCTAGTGAGTTCCAGGTAGGCTACAGAGTGAAACTCTAACTCTAAAATAAAATAATAAAATAAATAAGAATAGTAAAATAAAATTAAATTAAAAAAATAAAATAAGAAACACTTGCTCAGATAGCTTAGCATCAGCATTTGCTGTGAGCCCTGGAGTGGGAAAGTACATACATGAAGAGATGCTGGGAAGGAGCTCCATCTTGGGGATTATGTAGCTATTTAGTAGGTGTGTGTGGACTGTGTTCCAGGCCTCAGACTATCCATCCACTGTCCTATCAGGGAGAAAGTGCTGATCCTCCAGGGAATAACAACAGTGCCCACCACTTAACTGCATCCAGCGTCCAGCCCGTATTTTCCTCCTTAGCTCAATAGCCTTGTGGAGTGTTGTTTGTATTTTCTACCTTTCCCCCTCTTGTCATTTGTTCCCCTTTCTCTCTTCCCTCTTCCCCCCTTCCCGCTTTGCCTCTCTCTCTTTGCTCTTGCTCTATGCCAACTGCTCTGTACTTATAAAGTTGCTTTTTTTTTTTTTTTCTTTTGAGACAGGGTCTCCTTGTAGCTCCAGCTGCCTGCCCTGGAGCTCCCTATGTAGACCAGGGGGTGGCCTACATCTCACAGAGATCTACCTGCCTCTGCCTCCCAACCCCAAGTGCTGGGATTAAAGGTATATGCTACTGTGCCCAGTGCTGATAACTTCTGAAAATTGCTTTATTGAGATATATTTCAGGTACTATTAATTCTCCTACTTAAAGTGTCACTCAGTTCATTCACAGGATTGTGGTGCCATCTTTATAGTCTTCTTTCAGAATATTTTATTTCTACCAAGAAAAATCCCAGATGAAGTTGTTCCCATTCTGAACCCTGACCTCATCCCTGAGCAACCATTAGTCTCCTTCTCCTTTCTTTTCTGGACAGTTCAGATAATGAAAACACATGAGGCTGGGTGTGGTAGCTCATGCCTGTGATCTTAGCACTCAAGTTGAGGCTAGAGAAGTGCCTGGAGTTCAGTGTGAGACTGCCTTTAAAGAACAAAAAGTATGTGTGGTCTTTAGTGTCTGGGTTCCTGCATTCAGTGTTCTCAAAGTACATCTGTGCTGTAACCTGTGCCCGTCCTTCCCTGATTACACCTGTGCTGTAACCTGTGCCCGTCCTTGCCTCATTACATCTCTGCTGTACCTGTGCCTGTCCTTCCCTCATTACATCTGTGCTGTACCTGTGCCCGTCCTTCCCTCATTACATCTGTGCTGCAAGCTGTGCCTGTCCTTCCCTCATTACATCTGTGCTGTACCTGTGCCGGTCCTTCCCTCGTTACATCTGTGCTGTAACCTGTGCCCGTCCTTCCCTCGTTACATCTGTGCTGTAACCTGTGCCCTACTTCCCTCATTACATCTGTGCTGTAACCTGTGCCTGTTCCTTCCGTCGTTACATCTGTGCTGTACCTGTGCCCGTCCTTCCCTCATTACATCTGTGCTATACCTGTACCCGTCCTTCCCTCGTTATACCTGTGCTGTAACCTGTGCCCTACTTCCCTCATTAGTTTTTGTTACTAAACCATACCTAGCGTGGCTGTCCTTTTTCTGTTTATCCATTTCGGTTTTTTGCGATGGGGTTAGGGGTCACGTGTGCTGTGGTATGCATGTAGGGGACAACTTTGGGAGCTGGTTCTTTCCTTCTACCTTGGTGTTTGTTGTTTTTAATGTGTATGAGTGTTTTGCGTTCATGATAAGTGTGCCCATACATGCAGTGCCCGAGGAGGCCAGAAGAGGGTGTGGGATCCCCTGGAACTGGAATTACAGACAGCCACTATATGGATGTTGAGAATCGAACCAGGGTCCTCTGTCCTTAACTTCTGGGTGATTCTCCTGTTTCTACCTCTCATCTCACTGGAGGAATGCTGTGATTACAGATGCCTGCTGCTGTTCCCAAGTTTTTATTTACTTAATTATTCACTTATTTATCTAAGAGACAGGGTCTCACTGTGTAGCCTTGGCTGGCCAGGATCTCACTTTAAGACTAGCCCTTGAACTCAGAGATCTCCGTGCCTCTGTCTCCTTCCTGAGTGTTGGGATTAAAGGCACACGCCACCATATCCTCCATATCCAGCTTTTACCTGGGTTCTAGGGATCTGAACTTGGGTTGTCAGGTTGTTCAAGTCCTTATATCCACTGAGTCGTCTTTCAGAGCCCTGATTTTATATATATAAGTATATATATATATATATATATATATTTT
>VZQC01011341.1:6311833-6385341 GCA_009823505.1 Rhizomys pruinosus | reverse complement strand
CTTGCAGAGGACCCAGGTTCGATCCCCAGCACCCACATGGCGGCCAAGAACCGTCTGAAACTCCAATTCCAGGAGAACTCCAGTTCCAGGGGAATCCGAGACCCTCTTCTGACCTCCGCGGCATTGCACGACACGGGTGCGCAAACCTGCATGCAGACAGTACATTCATACACATACAGAAATAAATAAAATTTAAAAAAAAAAAAAAAGAAATGAGGAAATTCATGGACTGTGGAGCTGAAGAGTGACATGGTTGAATTTTATTTCAGAAAGATCACTGAAGTGGACAAGCATGAATAGAGAGGACAGGATGAAGGATGAAGATGGGCCAGTCACAGTAGAGTCATGTTAGGGTGAGAGGGTGAGGCCACAACAGAACTCAGGAGCAGGAGGAGCCTGAGGATCACAAGCCGACTAAGTGACAGCACCGTAGACAAGTGAGGAGAGGCAGGAGGAAGCAGGGCTGTGTGGCAGTTGATTCATTTCTAGTATGCCTGACGTGGGTCCCTGGTTATATGTAGCTTGGTCAGTGGAAGCGAAAGTTGGGAGTCTATCTTCATGAGAACAAAGGTTTTGGCCTTGTTCCTTCCTTGCTAGGAAAGTAGGACAGTGAGTGACGTAGGCCTGACCTCAGGCGTAGCCCACAGAGTCCTTGTGTCCATCCAGGATACAGGTGTAGAGGGATTGTTTAAAGTCATTTTAGTGCTAAAAATATTTTACTAAAAGAGGCCATTGAATAAAGTCATGGAAAAAGAAAGCAAATTAGTGTTTTTCTTAAAGTATCAGGTCATCTGATAAATGTGGGTTACCACAAAGCATTGGTGGCTCACCAGAAGCTGGCTTTTGGTGTGCTGTGATTGCAGACTGATGCCCTTCTGTTTCATAGAGTGGTATCAGGCTAAACGAAAATACTTGAAAGGCTTTTGGTTGTGTGTGGCTTGGGTTTCAAATTAGTTACATGTTAATTGTTGGATTGGTAGCCATATTTTGTTTGCTGTCTGTATTTCAAAACAATGGGAGCAAAATACATTTTCCATTTGCGGCAGGAGTATGAATAATGGAACATGGTGATCTTGCTGCAGGAGAACTTTCTGTATTACAGAATAATGTAATTAGACACTATGCGGGACTTGAAAACATTTGAATTTTGTTCTGCCTGTGGTTTTATGCTTTCCTAAAATGTGGCCTGAAACAGTTTATTAGTAAATATGCTGAATTGCTTTCTTTGGCAAGTGCATTTCAGGATGGAATCCAAGTGAAAATTCAAATATTTACTTACAAAAGTTGTTTGGTGTGGTAATAATTTTACTGCGGCTATTGACCCCCTAGTGAAATGTTAGGGCATTGCTCCACTGGAGCCTGTCTGAAGACAGGGAGAGAAGGTGAGCTGCAGTGGTGATTGTGAGAATGTGAGCGAGGGCCTGGTGATTGCCACCATGTTGGTACATGGATGTGCTGCCTGGTTTTTTACTAGCACCTCATTGAAGAAATTGATGTCTCTTTTTTTCTTTATTATTTTTATTTTGTTTTGTTTTGTTTTGTTTGTTTGAGTCAGGGTCTTAGTAGCTATGGCTAGCTGGAATTCTGTGTGCCCATGTTGGCCTCTGATTTAACAGTGGTCCTCACCCCTGCTGGCACTGTACAACATGGGTAAAAAATTATTTTTATTTTATGCATATGAGTGTATTGCCTGCATGTGTATAAGTGTGCCCATGTGCAGTGCCTGAGGAGGTCAGAAGAGGGCGTTGGAGTCACCTGGAACTGGAGTTATGGACAGTTGTTAGCCGTCATGTGGATGGATCTTCTGCAAGACTGGCCAGTGCTTAACTGCTGAGCCATCTCTCCAGCCCCCATAAATAAAATTTTTCTTTTTATTTTTGGTGTTTTTGAGCAGGGTCTTCCCGTAGCCCCAGCTGTCCTGGAACTTCCTATGTAGACTAGGCTGGCCTCAAACTCACAGAGATTTATTTGTGTGTGTGTGTGTGTGTGTGTGTGTGTGTGTGTGTGAGAGAGAGAGAGAGAGAGAGAGAGAGAGAGAGAGAGAGNGGTCTCCCTGTAAGCCCAGCATGTCCTGGAACTCACTCTAACCAGACTGGCCTTTGTAACTCACAAGATCCGTCTTGCCTCTTGCTCTCCCAAGGTTGCTAAGCGAATAAAAGGTGGCGCTCACCAATACCTGGTTATTCCACTGTTTTTTATAATTGTAAAAATACTCCTGGTTGGTGCGGAAGAGTGGCTCCCTGCTCTTCACAAGTTTAGCTTAGAATAATATGGTTCCAGCACCTACGTTGGTGGCTAACACTCCCTACCATCTTTCCCACTCTCCAGTTCCAACCCACGCCGCACCCAGCACCCTCTTCTGCTATGGATTATATGCCATGGGTGGGGGGTACGCTTAAATACAGTTGCAGATATTCAAATACAAAAAATTTAAATTACAAGAAGAAAATACCCCTGAGCCCCCAGCTCCAACTCCCCTTTTGAGATGAGTGCTATAGCTACCTTTTGTTTTAGCCATGGTCTCACTGTGTAGTCCTGGCTGCTTAGAGCTTGCTATGTAGACGGGATAGCCTTGAACTTATAGAGATCTAGCTACCTGTAACTCCCGAGAGCAGGGTTTAAAAAGTTTGTTATTTATTTGTTATGGGGGGGCCATGCATGTGCGGTAGTGCTCTGGTACACCTATGCTAGATGGTCAGGAGGACAGCTGTGTTGGTTGTTCTCCGTGCCGCTTTTACATGGTTCTAGGTATCCAAACTGCAAGTCACTAAGGGACATTGTGAATAGATAAAGTGTTTATGGAGTTAAAAATAGAAATATTCTTTTTAATTTTTTTTATTCAACTTTTGTGCAATATAAACTCAAATACGCGTACTCTTCGCATTCCCTCCCTCTCACTCCCTCCCTTTCTTCCTTCCTTCCTTTCTTTTTGAGACAGGGTCTTCCTGTAGCCCCAGCTAGCCTGGAACTTGCTATGTATACCAGACGGGCCTTGAACGCACAGAGATCTGCTTGCCTCTACCTCCTGAGTGCTGGGATTAAAGGCGTGCACCACCACACCCAGCAATACAACATTTCTTAACCAAATTTAGACCCATTCCCCTTTCCATGCCCCCACCATGCCAGAGCACCTGTATTCTGCCATACATGTCTTGCATCTTTTTCTCAATCTTTTTAAAAATTTTTATTTATTTTTTATGTGTATGAGTGTACTGTCTGGATGCAGGTTTGTGCACTCCTGTCATGCAGTGCTGCAGAGGTCAGAAGAGGGTGTCGGATTCCCTTGGAACTAGAGTTAAAGATGGTTCTCAGCCGCCATGTGGGTGCTGGGGATCAAACCCAGGTCCTCTGCAAGAGCAGTCGGAGCTCTTAACCGCTAGGCTATCTCTCCAGCCCCCTCTTTTTTTTTTTTATGCAGAAGTTTACTGTTTGGGGCAGAAGTTTACTGTTTCAGTCAGTTCTTTGAACAAGTCTTTTTTGTTGTTGTTCCCATTAATTTTATATTACTCCAAAGTATGCATGTATACACTCCACACATATACCAAAATTATGATGTCTGAAAATAAATATAGGTTAATTTCAAAACATGTTTAGGGATTCCCCTTTTAACAGTAGAGTTGCATGCAGGTAAAAAGAAATATTACTTTACATCCTAAATTAATAGCAAGTTGATATGTGTTTTAATGTACTTTTTTATAGTAGCATCAGGTATTATATTTACTAAAAAAGAAAAAAAAATACTCAGTTTGCCTTACAAATAAGGATTCGGTGCTAGTATCCACAAATGAGGGACACTATGTCATTTGTTTTTCTGGGACTGTCTTACTTCACTTAGCCCCTCGTGCCAGCCAAAGCCTTCCTTTAGCGTATACTTTAACAGCATCTTCTGGTTTTGCCTAGCTTGGACAATGCTAGAAAGGTAGAGGAGAGCTACTGAGGAAAGGCCAAAAAGTATAAGAGACGGGGCTGGAGAGATGGCCTAGCGGTTAAGAGCGTCGATCACTCTTACAGAGGACCCGGGTTCGATCCCCAGCACCTACGTGGTGGCCAAGAACCGTCTGAAACTCCAATTCCAGGAGAACTCCAGTTCCAGGGGAATCCGACACCCTCTTCTGACCTCCGTGGCGTTGCACGACATGGGTGCACAAACCTGCATGCAGACAGTACATTCCTACACATACAGAAATAAAAAAAAAAAAAAAAAAAAAAAGTATAAGGGATGGGCAAAAGAGAGAGGTGTGCTCCAGGCCCTGGTTCCTTGTACAGCACCACACAGCACATCCAACCTGCCATCACAGAGCGGGCCCTCAAGTCTGGACTTTGCCTCCTGCTGCAGAGGCTTGCTTCTAACTGCTGTCTCCATCTTTTGTGGAGCTTCTTCAACTCTGTCCTCTTTCTGGCAGAGTGAACCATGTAGAACACACATCTGACACACCGCTCCTCTTGGGATCCCTTTATTGCTTCCTTATTGCTTATTGGGTAGAGAGGCCAGGAGGCCATGGCCAACCATTAGCTGTTCTGCTATATCTACTGCCTTCCACTTGATAATTTAGCAGCAAGGAGATCCTTGTAGTCTGCCTCTCTCATCCCTTTCTTTCCCAGCCCTCCAGGGTGGTCTGGTGCTGCCTAAGTGTTTCAGGACCTCTTTCTGCCATTGCCCCTTATGCTTAGACTTCATCAACTCCAACGCTGGGCCATGGCACACAGTAGGTATTCAGTTTGTGTAATTAGGGGCTGGAGAGATGGCTCAGGAGTTAAGAGCACTGACTGTTCTTGCACTCTTGCAGAGGACCCGGGTTCGTTTCCCAGCATCCACGTGGAGGCTAAGAACCGCCTTTAAGCCAGGTGTGATGGTGCACACCTTTAATTCTAGCACTCCAGAGGCAGAGGCAGGCGGATCTCTGTGAGTTCAAGGCCAGCCTGGTCTACAGAGAGTGAGTTCTAGGCCAGCTAGGGCTATAGGGAGACCCTGTCTCAAAAAAGACAAACAAAAACAGTTTGTGTAATTAAGGAAATGCCCATGTTGCTGGCCAGAATGAGTTTTGGAAGGGGTTTAGTCTCTTGTGATGAGTCTAAAATAAATTATAATGATCTCTTGTCTGCAAGGAAGCTACATTTGCCAGTTTACCCATGTGTAAGTCATGCCTCAGTTTCTCCTTCCATAAGGACATTGAGTCCAGGAGCCCAGGTGCCTAGTGAATGCTTTCCACTTTGCCTGCCACTGTGCAGCGTCCCTGAAAGGGGCATCAGTGTTTTGAACACTCAGCCACATTATGAGAAGGCTGCTAAAAGGCCTTCACTGTCTGAGAGAAAGAGCCTCCCATGTTTTATATTTACCCAGGTAGAAGTTCTTGCCATTCCTTTGACCTAGTGTCTGTCTCTCTATCTCTGTCTGTCTGTCTGTCTGGTTGTGTGAATTCTCCAGTGCTTTACTTATCTCACTACTCCTCCCCCTTCAGGATGCTGCTGCCTTCAGAGCCAAGTGTGGTGTGGTCCCGTCCGCTCAGCAGTGGGGCTTCTGTACAATGGCTGGACATTTCCTTCTAGCACCATCTGCTCTTCTGGCGATGTCTCAGGCTTCAGTCAGCAAGGCCCCCCCTTAGTCCCTCCCCAGGCTTCTCCCTAGTCCTGCCTCTACTTGGGTACAGTGTGTCCCCATCCTCCTCAAACCCCAATGTTAAAAGTCTGCAGCTGAAGTGCCACTTCCTTGAAGACCATTAAAAAGAATCTCTGAGCCGGGCGTGGTGGCGCACGCCTTTAATCCTAGCACTTTGGAGGCAGAGGCAGGCGGATCTTTGTGAGTTCAAGGCCAGCCTGGTCTACAGAGTGAGTTCCAGGACAGCTGGGGCTTCAGGGAGACCCTGTCTCAAAAAGACAAAAAAAAAAAAAAAAAAAGAATCTCTGTAGCCAGACACTCCCACCCTCTTCCCTGCACTGCGCACTCTGGCCCCATGGCATGGTGTACTGCCGCTTTAGTCTTAGAGTTAGTTCTACTTTGCTTGTGTTTCCTGTGTACCTGGCTTTTCAGCCCTTCTGGATTACAAGGAGACTGCCTTGTTTCTGTGACTTTTTTGCTGCAGTGTTCAGGAAATGCTGGGCTTTCAGTTTGTTTTTGAAATGCTTTTATGTGGGGGGAAAGAAGACAATTCACTGGTATTTTTTCCAGCTAGGGAAAGAAGTCAGGTACCACTGCTCTTCCCTCCCCTCCCCTTCCTTCTTTTCCTTTCCCATCTCCCCTTCTTTCCCCNAAGAAGGCAATGGCAATTCTAAAGCTGCTTGCTTCGGCAAGTACTTAAGAAAATCTATATACACAGATTTTTATGGGTAGTATTTCAATTTCTAAATCCTAACAAAAAGCTTCTGTTGTATTTGAATCAAACAGATACCACCATGCTGTCTTTGGAAGCTTAGCTTTCAATCATTAATTCATAAAAGAACCAGTAGTTCACTGTTTCACTAAGTCTATTATTACATTAAGCTGGCACTGAACATGTTTAAATTGGTAAGCCACTAACTCTTATTTCATTACTTTCCTATTCTTTTTTTTTTTTTTTTTGGTCTTTTCAAGACAGGGTTTCCTTGTAGCCCCAGCTGTCCTGGAGCATACTTTATTTTTTATCTTTATTTTATGTGTACGAGTGTTTTACTTGCAAGTGTGTAAGTGCACCTGGAGGTCAGAAGACGGCATCAGGTCCCCTGGAACTGGAGTTACGGACACAGATGGTTGTTAGTTGCCCTGTGGGTGTGGGAATCAAACCCAGGTCCTCTGGGAGAGCAGCCAGTGCTCTTAACTGCTAAGCTAGCTCTCCCCAGCTCCCCACCCCCCTTTTAAAATGACTCCTTTTTTTTTTCTCCCTATGTTGAGGATTGAACCCAGGTCTGACATAATGCTAGGTAAGTGATCTCTCCTTGAGCTACAGCCCCGGTCCCTTCCTCTTTGCCTGGAAGCTGACACTGGAAAAGTGGCTACCAAGGAACATGACTAGTGTTCACAGCCAGGTTCAACCTGTCTTACTCCAAGTCTGTAATTCCCTCATACATAGCCAGGGCATAGACACAGTAGAACACTTCCCATTTTTCAGAGAATGAGCATTATGTATTTAACTGGTGAGCTTCAAGAGTAAAGAAGATTTTCCCTAGTGCTTCCTACTTAATGAAAGCCAGTGGTAGTTGGGCTTTGTGGTGCAAACCTTTAATCCTAGCAGATCTCTATGAGTTCTAGGCCAGCTGGGGTTACGTAGTGAGTTGGTGTGTATGACAGGAAGACATTGGTTCTTGTTTCTCCACAGAACTTTGCATTTGAATTGTAGGCCAAGAAACTTCACAAACAACAAGAAAAGCCATGGCTATAATAATGTAATGAAACCTTAGGGTCTGCTATTCATTTTCAAAGAGAATCTGATTTGCTATAGAGATGAGGGAGAGCTGGCAATAGGCTTTTTGGGGTGTTTTTGGTCTTTTTTGAGATAGAGTCTCTCTGTAGCCCCAGCTGGCCTGAAACTCACTATGTGTGCTAGGCTGGCCTTTTTAACACCCAGAGATCTGCCTCTGCCTCCAGAGTGCTGGGAGTAAAGGTGTGCACCACCACGCTCAGGCCTAGACTGAATCCGATTAACATAGCCTCATAATTGCTACCTCTAGGTCTTTGGGTTGGCGTACTTTTCTTGCTAATTCATATGACTTGGCATTTACCCGTGGACACCTCGGACAATCTGTCTTTCCCTCACAGGATTAAGTAACACAGTTTGGAGCTTTTTTTCCTCATAAATTGGGCCTAGAGCATCTTTTATAAATCTGGACTGTTTCTTGGATATAATTCTCACTAACCTCCATCCCAAGTGTCCTTTTCTATAAAAGCACATTCTTGTTTGTTCTGTTATAACAAATGCATTCGATGCTTGTAATAGCATTGAAGGAGACACAACTGAACAGGAAAGTGTGTCCAATATGAATAGGTCAACTTGATTACATCTATTTCAGAGTGTAAATACAACTTTATTAAACAAGGCAATTTTAGTAAAATGGCCTAGTTCAATAGAGCTGAAGGAATTCCCTTTATTTAAAAAAAAGGGGCTGGAGAGATAGCCTAGCGGTTAAGAGCACCGACTGCTCTTGCAGAGGACCCAGATTCGATCCCCAGCACCCATATGGCGGCTGAGAACCTTCTGTAACTCCAATTCCAGGAGAACTCCAGTTCCAGGGGAATCCGACACCCTCCTCTGACCTCCGCGGCATTGCACGACACGGGTGCACAAACCTACATGCAGACAGTACATTCATACACGAACAAAAAATAAATAAAAATAAAAAATAAAGAAAAAGAGCTGATGTGGTTGGTGGTGCATCTGGAAATCCCAGCACTTGGGATTTGAGGTGGGAGGATCTTAAATTCAAGGCCAGTCTGAGTTATATGGCGAGACCCTTTGTGTATGTATGTGTTTGTATATGTATTCATATGTAGGTAGATGCTGACGCCAGCGAAATATACCCAGCTACTCAGGTTTTGACTTTGAGCTGTGGCTTGCCCAGAGTGATCCTGTGTGAGCCAGTGAGCTGTGCTCTAAGACTGGATTACCTATTGTGCTTTTGACATCCTTTGAGTTGTATCAAAGATATGACAGACTTTAATACCACTCATTGAACTTTGCCAGACAGCACTAGAGACTGCTTTGTTGTGGAACAGAGACCCTTGAAGGTGGTTTGTATTCATTCCTGGGTGAGCAGGTTGGGGCTGGGGCTGGTGAAGTAATTGACCTGAGGTCACAGAGTTTGCCAGAGGGCCACTTTGCTGCTGTCTGGGTCCTTGCACACCAGTATCGAGAAGATATCCTCCAGTTTTTGGAAGTCTTTTCTTTCCTGTCAGATATTCGGGAATAAAGGCATAGTTATAAGAACTTCAAAAACTTACGGGAAACCCCTGTATTAGGTTATAAAGGCGCGAACCTTGAGATAAAAAGGCACACTTAAGTCACTCTGGGAACATGATTTACTTCCATGCGGGACTGCCAGAGCGGGCCACCTGCAGGCACGTGGTGGGACAGGAGCAGGAGCAGCGGGGGCAGGGGCAAGGCAGGGGCAAGGTGGCGACTGGAGCCCACCCATTTATACCTCAGGTACAGGGCAAGAGGTCAGAAGATTGACAGCCTCTGGAGGAAGTGGGCATCTGTGTGTCTCTTGGAATTCTGGGAAGCCTAGACCTAACATTCCAGCCTTTTGATTATGATTAGGAAATGGGACGCTGTTCTCTCTTCTGTATCTGCTTCAGAGCTGAGGTGGGGGTGAAGTCTTGGGGGAACGGCTGTCAGGCTGGAGGGCTAGAATCTGGTTTCCCGGGCCTGAGAGATGGCTCAGCCGTTAAGAGTGCCAACTGCTCTTGACCCAGGTTCAATTCCCAGCACCCACAGTTCCAGGGGAATCCAATGCCTTCTTCTGACCACAGCATTGCACAACACAGGTGCACCAACCTACATGCAGACAGTACACCCATACACATAAAAAAAAAAAAAAAAGAATCTGGTTTCCCATCTTGGCTGCTCTAGGTGCTCTGCCCCGTGGTTTTGGTCCAGATCGATAATGGCCAGTACTTAGTGGACATTTTCTCTGCAACTGAAAAGACAAACTGGTTGAGTCTTATATGAGTACACCAGTGCAGGGACTTCACAGTACCAACAGGGGGCTACTAGGTGCATTAGCAATTGGAGGGTCCCTGTCTAGGGTCTGCAGAGGGAGAGAGGACCTCTACTCTGGTTTGAGGAAATGGAAAAAAATTTTAGTACACAGAGCTCTAGAATGAGGGCCAGCTTTAATACACAGGGCTCCAGAATGAGAGCCATAACCATGAGAATATAAAAGGTGGTATTTTCTGGCATGGCACATTAAATCTGTCATCTATCTCTGAGATATTTTCTTTTTTAAATTTTTTTTATTTATTTAATTTTATTTATTTCTGTACGTGTATGAATGTACTGTCTGCATGCAGGTTTGTGCACCCGTGTCGTGCAATGCCGCGGAGGTCAGAAGAGGGTGTCGGATTCCCCTGGAACTGGAGTTCTCCTAGACTTGGAGTTTCAGACGGTTTTCGGCCGCCATGTGGGTGCTGGGGATCGAACCCGGGTCCTCTGTAAGAGCGGTCGGAGCTCTTAACCGCTAGGCCATCTCTCCAGCCCCATATCTCTGAGATATTTTCTAACATGACACAGTAGGTTCCTAAATTGGCATAGTAGGTCTCTCATCTATCTCTCTGGTAATAAATTATTTCTTTTTCTCTTTAGATTATAGTTTCCTGTTGGGGTGTTTAAAACTACAGTTAGCTCAGCCGGGCGTGGTGGCGCACGCCTTTAATCCTAGCACTTGGGAGGCAGAGGCAGGCGGATCTTTGTGAGTTCAAAGCCAGCCTGGTCTACAGAGTGAGTTCCAGGACAGCTGGGGCTACAGGGAGAACCTGTCTGGAAAAGACAAAACAAAGCAAAACAAAACAAAACAAAAAACCCACAGTTAGCTCCAATGAATGAAATTAGTTTTGTTGTTAAGGACAGTTCAGGTTCTGGTCCTTAATGGGTCACTCAGGCCTTGCACCTGGCTCTCTTCACCAGTTCCATCTATGTGAGGACAAAGTCAGGCCTTGCTTGACCAGAGCTTCCCTTTGAAGCATGAAGAGTTTCTCCTCTATATGGACTTTCCTCCCTTGACTGGACACTGGCCAGATGAAGTCCTTTAATTTTTTTTTATTAATTTTATTTATTTCTGTATGTGTATGAATGTACTGTCTGCATGCAAGTTTGTGCACCCGTGTCGTGCAATGCCGCGGTCAGAAGAGGGTGTCGGATTCCCCTGGAACCTCCAAGACCTCCCTGGCCCAGGATGACTGGTGACTCGCTGCCACAGGACATGTAGGAAGGTGCCGATGCAGGCCCCTAGGAATTAAGTCGACCTTCGAGGGTAGGGGCCAAAATATTGTCCCTTCAAATCCCCCTTGCCAAATCAGATTGGAGCTTTAAGTATGGTTGCTAAACCTCCAAAAGGATTATTTGAATGAATTTGGTACTTTTAATTACCATATAACACCTAAGTAAAGCTTGAACATTGACTTAAGCACTCTTAATAAGTTCTTAATTGCTGTGGCAAAACATTCTGACTAATAATAATAAAAGCTCATGGTAGGAGCCTGGTGGTAGTAGCTGCAGTACAGGCTAGGAAAAGATGCTACTTACTGGCTTGTGTTGTTGGCTCATGTTCAGCTTATTATATATAATATATAAATATCTGGCTAAGGATGGCATTGCCCACAATGGGCACAGGCCAGTCCAATGAAAGCAATTATTGAAGTTTCTTAGCTCAGGTGTATCAAGTTGACATTAAACCTATGCAGTAAAGCCTACAATTTGTTCTTCAAGGTCTATAAAGTTCATTTAGGTACTCAAACTAGAATGGATTTAAACCATGAAAGGCAAAAAAGTTCTAACATAGCTCATGAAACAAACCCAAGATAATAAAAAGGCTAAAACCAATACCTTCTCAAATGAAGGCCATGTCACTTGTCCCCAGATTTTGAATTACAGCTTTGAAAAGGAAAAAGGGGTGGGGGGCATTGTCACATACCAACAGCAGACAGGAAATGCTTAGGGCTCACCCACATTGGTTACATTCGGACTGTCCATGTAGTCACCAGAAGTAAAGCCTAATTTTTCTTAAAAATATTAAAAGTAACATGTGCAAAGTATAACAGATATATGAAAGTTTTAGTATGTATGGGTAACTCAATATTTATATATGTCTGTTTCACTTGAGGCTGTAACAAGGAATATAGTACCTGCTAGGTGGAACACAATTTCTTGCATATGACATAATTACATTATAGAATTCTTTTTTTTTTTTTTTTTTTTTTTGTAGCCCCAGCTGTCCTGGAACTCACTCTGTAGACCAGGCTGGCCTTAAACTCACAAAGATCCGCCGGCCTCTGCCTCCCGAGTGCTAGGATTAAAGGTGTGCACCATCACGCCCGGCTTCATTATAGAATTCTTTGAAAGTGAACAGTACTTTATACATACACTCATAAATAAGGTTCTAATAAATAAATTTGGCAATGGGAGTTTATAAAGGTACTGAGCAGAGGCACATGCATTACTATCATACACAGACAGATCTTAATATGCTGTTTAACAATATCATACACATACACACATTTATCCACACATTCATTCAAGAGACTTTTATCCTAGTGTTCCTACTGAACAGTCACATGCATTGGAAAAAAAAATACCTTTAGAAATATTATTTAAAACATGGAGCTCTAATTAATTGCACTGCCAGGGCTGAGATGGCTAATACAGTTCCCTTATGCTGGCATTGATGTCTTGCACCTTTGATTCTAAAACCATGAACTTATTGAAATAATTCAACAAGTGATGGAAAACGGAATTTTATATATACAATAATTAAAGAACTGACAATACCAAAGGTATTTAGGCTGTTTCATTGAAGGGAAGAGATTGCAGGGGAAGCCATGTGCCACTGTCCAAGTGCCAGAGTATGAATGAATCCAGGGATTTTTTAAAATGGTCTCTGGTCAGAAGGACTTTAGCGCAGCTGTCAGAAGCCTGGTTAAGTAGGAGAAAAGAAAAAAAATCTGTTAGTGAACTTGTAAGGGTCAAAGATCAGGTCTTCAGAGGCCTGGAAACAAGAAAGAAAGAAAAAAAGCTCAGACCTAATACCCTGGCGCTTCTCATATTTGTAAACCACGAGCTAACACAGTGCTCAAGGCTTATTTTTCCTCATATATGTTGATGTGAGCTATGCAGAGTAAAATGGAGTTGCTTTCTAATTTTGATTATTCTTATTTATTTATTTTTTATCTTTTTGAACGGGGTCTCCCTGTAGCCCTAGCTGTCCTGGAACTCACAATGTAGACCAGGCTGTCCTGGAACTCAGAGAGATCAGCCTGCCTCTGCTTTCTGAGTTCTGGGATTAAAGACATGTACCATGATGCTGTGCCCTCAATTATTTTTGAGCAGAAACGTTTCAAAGTGAATTTTTGATGACTTGTTGATTTGCCGGGGACACTCACTACTCCTCTCTAATTGAAAGTGCCTTGACAACTGCAACTTTTGCCTCGTGCACTCTGCAGGGGCATGTGCTACTCCAACTTGTGCTGTTCCAAGGCTGACATCCAAAATAGACTACTGCAGTCAGATTATATAGTTTGATTAGTAATTCTTGCTGAGTATGTCTCTTTCAAATTATTTACAGTGAAGTGAGGCTGTATGCATAATCTGTAGCATGGTAAGAGAAAAGATTGTAAATGTGAAATGAAGTTGTGTTGAGTGACTAGAAAGTGGCCACAATTGTAATGCTTATCAACTAATGCTCATTAATGGATGGTGGCTTAAGGTGTACACCTTAAGCTTTTGTCGTCTTTTAAACAACATCCACTTAGGTATAAGTAAAGTGATAGTGTGTATATAGTTATTGAAAGAGCAGAGTTTTTTGTTTTTGTTTGAATGAGATGGACCAGCAAGGTGGCTCAGCCAGTAATGGCACTTGAGTTCCATCCTCAGGACCCACATGGTTAGGAGAGAATGGACTCCTGCAAGTTGTACACACACACACACACACACACACACAAACACAAACAAATAAATGTAATAAAAACACAGTATCAAATGACCAGTTAAGAAATTGCTCTTCTCTGAAAAAATGTGTTTATCTACTAGCCAGTTTTTCATAACATCCTTTTGGGTACCAAGCATGCATTAAATTTTATGGTTGGATTGATTTGGAATAATTTCTTTTTGAAAGAATTTGTGCCAGTTCTTTTTTCCTCTTCAAAAGAAATGGTTGCAGAAAACATGGGCCCTGGATCTGATGTTAGTTCCATAAGGTTTCCCTGCTGTGGGTGTGTTTTTTTTCTTGTCTCTCCTTTCGACAAACTGGACTTTGCACGTGGAAGGTGTATGCGGTGTCAGCCCTTCCCTTACTTGAAGGTCAGCCATCATTTCAGGCAGCATGGGTTTTTGAGGGCAGATTTCAGTCATGAGGCAAGTTGTATGAACTGTATTCACTGTTAAATTAGCTTCCAGGAGAGGTGGAGAATGCTTTGTATTTTTCCCTTGAGCTTTTCCCTCTGTGGAGCTTGTCATGCAACAAGAAATGGCCAGCGGGAGAGAGGATGCCTCTCCTTTCCATGTTGGTTTGTTTTTATTGTAAGATAAACCTTTCATGTTTTATTGTTAGAAAGTTTAAACCTGGCCTAGAGGTGCCAGGCTTTAGTGGAAACAGCTGCAGAGTCAGTGTCCCTGGTCAGGTGGGACTTTGCTTTGAAGCAGTATGCTGTCTTTTAAAGGAGACTTGAGCGTGTGAGAGCTTGACTCCAAAACCCATCAGTGTTCCACCATTGCTCATCTCCGAAGGAACTGGGACCCTAACTGTAAGTAAAACATTGCAATTGAAAATCACTTTTTGAAATCCCTTTTCATGTACAGAGTTATCTTGTGTGTGTCTTAAAAATTACAGAAACAGGACAAGGAAAAAAAAAAGGTCACTGTTAAGAATGAAAAGCTCAGGCAGTTCTGTCCAGTTAAGGCCACAGAGTGGGTCCCCTGAGAACTGCATCTGGCTGGTCTGCCCTGGATTGTGACCAGATGAGTGCTAGCCTGCTGGCTGGCTGGTGTCTGGACTCGAAACTTTTCTCATCCTTTTGATTGGGTGGTGCTGGTAGCAGTGGACTTCAAATCACTTTGGTCTCCTGGTAGGAAAAGTTGAGCATCAGAGAGCCTCTTTCCTTTGGGAACTAGAAGAGACAGGCATGGAGTCAGAGGGACAAGAAAAAGGCTGAAATATTTTCCTTTTGGGCTTTTGATTTCTTTGCCAAAAAATTGCCTCCAGATGGAGAGGAGCAAAGGCTCTGGTTGTACGCCGTTCTGTTTGTGCTGGCCTGCCTCCCCATTCCGTTGCCTGGTTTGGAATCCATAAGCCAGTCCAAGTCCTTTACCTCATTTTCTAGTACCAATTTACTGTCTTACTCATCTTCCAGCTGCAAAGGGTGAGGCGGGTCGCCTTGAAATTGACCCTTCTGCAGTTTTAACCAGGCAGTAGTGGGTTCTTGGACTGGGATATGGATTACACTGGTTTCTTTCTCTCAGGTTCTTGGATGGCTCCCACCAGGTGGACTCGTCTATATGACTTGTGGTGGGATTCATCTGGGAAGGAATCTGAGCAAGCCTTGTTGGCCTTGTGTGCTGGTTATTACCCTGGTTGCCTAGTGCTCTGGGCTGTTGCTTTGTACTTTAACTTTATCTTACTCCACTTGTGTGGAAAATCTGGACACTCCAGTTTCCTTGGGGAAGATAGCATTGATGAGCTTGAAAATAAGGAGATGCTGTGTCTGTGTGCAGTGGACACAGTAGGATTGGAGGCTGCCAGGTGATCGCTTGATAAGTCATCAACTGTTCTTGGGCAAGTTATTTTCTGTATCAGGGAAATAAGGAATGGTACCATATAAGATTCTTTTGATTTTTGTTTGTATGTTTGAACTTTTTTTTTTTTTTTTTTTTTTTTTTGTGCAGTTATAGCGTGAGCCTTTAACGGCTGCGCTATCCCCCCCTGTTTATATGTTTGAGACACAGCCTCCCTGTAGCCCCTGCTGGCTTGGAACTTGCTATGTAGACCACACTGGCCTCAATGTGGAGATCTGCCTGCCTGATTTCTTTTTTCCTTTCTTTCCTTCCTTTCTTTCCTTCCTTCCTTTCTTCCTTCCATTCTTTTCTTTCCTTCCTTTCCTTCCTTTCCTTTCCTCCTTTCCTTCCCTTCCTTCTTCCTTCCTTCCTTCTTCTTCTTCTCTTTTTATTTTTGTTTTTGAGACAAGATCTCATGTAGTTCAGGCTAGTCTTGAATTTCAGCTAAGGATGGCCCTGAACTTCTTGTCCTCTTCCCACCTCCCAAGTGTTGGGGTTATAGGAGTGCACCAACATCCCTAGATAGGTTGTATAATTTAAGAAAAAGAATATGTTTGGCAGGGAGAGATGGGGACACTCAGATGTTCATCCTTCCCTTTCCTATGCCAGTCTTGACTGACTTGACTCCTTGGTACGCCAACTCTAATAAATGGAAATTGGGGTGGCATTAAGTGAAAAAGAGACTTCGTTTTAAGTTTGGATACCAAAAGTTCATAACATAGAGTCTATCAGATAGGGCCACATGAAGGACTTTTTGTTAGACTTCATGGGGGTGCCGCCAGTTATTTAACTATGGAGGTACATTCTGAGAAATGCATGGTGAGGCTGTTTCATGACTGGATACCATCATGGTGTAGACCTACACAGACCTAGATGGTGTAGCCCAGTGCACGCCTAGGCTGGGTCATAGTCTGTTGCTCCTGGGTTATAAACCCGAACAGCAGGCGTTTTACTGTACTGAATGCTGTAGGCAGCTGAAACACAATGGAAGTGTCTGTATGGCCAAACATACCTGAACACAAAAAGGTGCAGTAAAAATATAGTAGAAAAATAGAGAAAAAGCCCAAGCTGGGTGAGACCAGAGGTCTGGCCTGCCGCCGTAGACTCGGATCCTGGTGTTCTTGGTCTGTTCTTCTTGTTTTACTCTTAAGTCTTCATTCTTCAACAAAAATTAATTTTAGTTTATTACTTTTTTTTTTTTTTTTTGCCTTTTTGAGACAAGTTACCTTAAGCTGGGCCTGGAAATCACTATGTAGACTGGTGACCTTGACTAAAGAGATCCATATGCCTCTGCCTCCGAGTCTAGGATTAAAGGGTGCCACCCCACACCTGGTTTATTAAAATTTTTATTTAAAAAAAGACCCCCCCATTTTTTTTTAAGACAGGGTCTCCTGTCGCCCCAGCTGACCTGGAATTCACTATGTAGATGAGGCTGGCCTTGAACTCACAGAGATCCACCTGCCTCTGCTCCAGAATGCGAGATTAAAGGTGTGTACCACCACCACCCGCCATTAAAGCCTTTTAAAGGAAGGTTATTAGTGCACTAGAGGGTCAGTAGCCAGGCAGCAACGGAGTGCTACCCCAGCCTGACTTTTATTCTTTTGTGATTGCGCTAGCTTGAGACACACCGCAGAAAGAAGGATTTTCTTTATACCCATATTAGATGAGCTTTTTCATTTTTTCCTTTTTTACTTACAATCTATTTTTTGTTGATTAGTCTAGGACTCCTACATACTGTCCTGGGCCCATCTCACCTTCCAGTTTCACACTGTAGCCCACTGGAAGGTCTTTGGGTACAGTAAAGCATCTGGGCCTGTCTCCTCCTGTGACAACAGTCCCCTCTTCCAGAACACCGCTGAAGGCCAGCTGAGGCCGTCCTTGAGGCATTATTCTTTTCAGAAACACATCATGGTGGTTTAACCCCCCCATCCTAGGTTTGCTTCTAAGCAGAGAATGAACCGTGAACATTCCTCTCTGTTAATGAAAACCTTTTGTTGTTGAGGGAGTCCTGTTTTTAAGCTTTTTACAGAGCTTGTTGAATCTTCAGAGCTCCTGCTAAGCCTGTCACTGGGAAATTTCTCAGACTTTTTCTTCCAAAGTTCCCTTCTCTCTTCATCTGTTGGTTTCTGTTTCAATTCCATTATAACCTATGGCCAACATCACATATCCAGTCCATCATTGACCATGTTATGTAGTGATCTGTAATGAAAGACATACATCATGGCTACATACAGGTAATAGGAGACAAATTACCAGAAGTCGTTCGAGGGTTGGGGAGATGATGCGCCATTGCTAAAGCATTTGCCATGCAAATGTGAGGATTTGATTTCGTCTCCAGAACCCACATTAAAAAAAAAGAAAAGCCTGCATTTTGGAAGTGTATTTGTAATCCCAGAACACGGGAGGTGGAGTCAGGAAGATCCCTTGGGTTCACTGGTCAGTTTATCTAGCCTACTTGTGAGCTCCAGGCAGTGAATGACTTTGTCTTAAAATCAAAAGGTGAAGGGCTGTCGGGATAGCCCAGCCGTTAAGGCTGAGGCAAGACCGCAAAAAAAAATCAAAAGTGTGAAGACCGGGTGTGGTGGCGCACGCCTTTAATCCTAGCACTCAGGAGGCAGAGGCAGGCGGATCTTTGTGATTCAAGGCCAGCCTGGTCTACAGAGCGAGTTCCAAGGCCAGCTGGGGCCACTAGGGAGGACCCTGTCTCGAAAAGACAAAAAAAAAAAAAAAAAACAAAACAAAAAAAAAAAAAAAAAAAAATCACAAGGTATGACTCTCAACCAGCACTGAAGTTGTTCTTCTGCCCTCCACACATAGGTGCACACAGTAAATAAATAGGTAAATAGGAAATCATTTTGGGTAAATAGCATACTTAATTTACACTCACACCAGCTGCATTGTTCATAACTGCCAAAAAGAATGACTGCATCAGAAATATATACCTTGCCTATTTGTCAGGAGGTTTTCTATCTTCAGAGCAAAAAAGTTAGCTTGGTGAGGAGTGCCTTGAAGTTTTGCATTGCACTTCTAGACCTCTCTGTATGTATGGTCATGTGAAATGTGCTCGTGTAAGTTGCATGTTAGATAAGACCTCTACCACTAAGACATACCCCGAGCCCAGTAAGAAGAAACTTAGAATTTCAGAGCACAAAGCCAGGTAGATGTATATGCCTGTCTCTAGCCTTAGGAGTGAGATAGTGAGGAATCCTGTGGGGTTCAAGGCCACCTATACTCCATAGTCTTATCAGACCAGCCAAGGTTATATAGCAAGTTCAAAAACATTTCAGGCAAGTGGGTATTGGGACTTTATGTGGGGCTTGATCATAAAGTAGTTGGTCAAGGCTCTGCTGGACCAATGGAGCTGAACACCATAAAGGACGGGAGAAGAGCTGGGCATCCTGTAGTCCCAGAAGGTGAGGAAGGATGATTGAGAGTTGGAGGCTAGCCTGGCTACAATAGGCAAAACAACAGCATTGGAGTACATGGAACTGAGCATGTTCATCTACTAAGTCTGAAAAGTTGAAACAGGAGCTTTTGTGTGGAAATAAAAGTTTTAGGTCAAAATCAGGACCATGTGTCAGTACACGTGTGAGGTGATTGCTTGTAAAATGGCCCAGTAGACAAACATTTTAACACAGCTAGCACCACAATTATGATTACAACTAACATCATTAAAGTTGGTGATAATATTATCCAAACAAAGCTATTAGATCTTTCTCTTTCTTTTTTTATTTTTTTAAAGAAATACCTAATAGTTGTAGATAGTGTACTGGCTAGGCCCTAATAAATTTGAGTTGTTTACCCCTCCCCTCCACTGCTAATAACCACAAGTTTGTTTACAAATACCTGACTAAAAATGTGAAGAGGCTACGTTGACTCCTGGCGCTTTGCCTAAAAAGAGAACTTTGTGGCCAGGCTGAGGTTTCAGTGTAGTTTGGTTAGAGTGAAGTGGTCCCAGTGTGGTGGGGGATGGTGGCTCAGTGGTAGCGCCCTTTAGCATGGGTGGAGGGCTTTAGGTAGGATCCCTGTACTGTCTGGACACAGACTTGTGTGGTAGTAGTGCAACCTTTAGGAATTTTACTGGGTCACTCCGTCTTTCTTTAAAATAGTGTGCATCTGCCAGGCCTGGTTGTGCATGCCTTTAAAGGAATCCTAGCGCTTGGGAGGGCAGAGGTAGGCAGCATCCATCTGTGAGTTCAAGGCAGCCTTGGTCTGCATAGTGAGCTTATAGGCCAGCCTGAGGCTAAAGGGAGACTCTGTCTCAAAAATGTTAAAAATAAATAAATAAATAATAAATAAATAAATAAATAAATAAATAAAATAAAATAAGTGTGCATTACTTCGAGAATCTGAAGGACTGGAGCCCGGGGGCAGCAGGAAACCTAGTACTCAGGAGCTGTGCAGGACTGCAGTTCTGAAGCCAGACATAGTAGCAGGATCCCTGTCTACAAAAACAAAAAAACAACAAGGAACAAGCAAACCGAATGAAAACCCAAATCAACAAGGAGCGTCCTGCTGGCACTGTCTAGCTGGTGGTTTGGCTATGGTGTCCTGTGTGAGATTAAGTAGGAGGTGCTTGTCAGAAGCACCTAGAACAGTCTCCTAGTTGGTTTAGACCCTGCTCTAAAACCCTGCGGCACACCAGGACACAATGACAAGGAAGGATAGTTGTTAATTTTCTTTTGTGAGCAAGGCAGCCAGAGGCATCTCTGCCAGTGTATCTGACAATGCTAAAGGTTAAAGATGGGGAACCCAAGCTCTGGACCAAGTCAGGAGAAAGCAGCTGCTCACACAGTGCTCAATGTTAAGACACAATGATGTTGGCTTTTTGCTAGGTTGCTGTATGATGTGCTATTTAACATACTGTGTTTTCTGTTTTTGCAGGTACTGGTTTGGGATTAGGATTGTTTTCTCCCTCACCTTCCTTAAAAGTAAGTGACATCACTGACTACATACAAATGCTGCTAACCTATCCATTGGCAGGGTTAGGTAGGTACTTGTAAAATTAGCTAGACAGAAAATGTGTACTCAGATGTCAGAGTGGGCTAGACATCACCAGAATTCCCTGGGGCACTGACTGGAGGTTGTCTTAAATATGACATCATTTGAAAAGCCTGCACTTGATTTCACTGAGTCATTGGCTAATCTGCATGCCCAAATATTTCGGTTAATTAACAATTTTATAGGTTTATTTATTTATTTTTCGGTATGTGTAGAGTGTAACGTCTGCCATGCAGGTTTGTGCACCCGTGGTCATGCCGTTGCCACGGAGGTCAGAGAAGCGTCCGATTCCCCGGAACCTGGAGTTAAAGATGTTCTTAAGCCGCCCTGTGGGTGCTGGGAATCGACCCTGGTCCTCTGCATTCTTAAACCCTGTCTTGGATTCTTAATCTGGAGCCATCTCTCCCAGCCCTAATTACAAATTTTGGTTTCTGAAGTGACTTGAAGATGAGAATCTTGTGATAGTAAAAAAATAGGACGCAGAAATATTTCTGCTTTTGCCTCTTAAATTCTAGCAGGGGCCGGTAAGTATTTTCTTTTGTTTGGGGAAGAATTACAAAGTTGCCAAATGGGTCACCTTGACCTCTTTCCATGAAGAAATGACAAGGACTACATAACTGGAGAATCAGATCAGTTTCAGTGAACTCTATTGTTTACTATAACCCGTTTGTGAATATTGGTGAAGTTAGTTTTTACAATTCAAGCATCTCGCTGGAGTATGGTGGCACACAAACCTATAAATATAAAAAAATTCTAATCCCAGCCCTCAGGAAGTCAGTGACAGAGAGCAGGTGTGATCTCCTGCAACGTTCAAAGGCCAGCCTGGTTTATATAGTGAGTTTCCAGGCCAATGGGCAGGCGTTACCCTCTTTCTCAAAAAGACAGAAACAAATAAAAAAATTTTGAATATTTACTGAGAAGACTGTTGCTTCTGATTAAGGTTGAAAAAATTTAGTGGTTAAGATGCACCGACTGCTCTTGCAGAGGACCCGGGTTCGACCCGCAGCACCCACATGGCGGCTAAGAACCGTCTGTAACTCCAATTCCANCACCACACCCAGCAATTGGCAATACATATAAAACATTATTATTATTATTATTATTATTATTATCATTATGTGTATGAGTGTATTGCCTGCGTATATGGAGGTGCACCTGTGTAAATGGCTTCAGAGGTCACAGGAGGGTGTCGGATGCCCTGGAAATGGAGTTACAGATGGTTGTTAGCTGCTGTGTGGGAATCAGAACCCAAGTCCTTTGCAAGAACAATCAGTGCTCTCAACTACTGAGCTGTCTCTCCAGCCTAGCAATAGATTTTTTTTGAGTATGCACTAAAGTTATTACTGGTATTTAAATTTCACCTTTGTATCATACTAGGATTATGACTACAAATTACATAACCTCTAATTGTCAATTCCTTCCTTTACTGTACAATAGGCATTATAGTAATAGAACTTCATAGCATTGTTTTTTAAGGATAAAGCAAAGTGCAAAGATCTTAACATAGGGCCATTAAGATGACTGACTGCTCTTACAGAAGACCTAGGTTCTGTTTCCAGTACCCACATGGTGGCTAACAACCATTTGTAATTCTAGTTCCAGGGGATCCAGTGTCCTCTTCTAGCCTCTGTGAGCATTGCACACACATTTTACACTTACATACATGCAGATAAAACACTCATAAGGTAAAATAGAAATAAATGAATAATTTTTAAAGTATCTTGACACAGATAATTGGTATCCCTTTTTTTGCTTGCCTTAAAACTCTTTGGAATATTCCTTTTCTGTTTTCTAGATCAGTTTATGTAATATTTCTGGGCCTTTGTATTATCCCTGGCCCCCACACTGAAAGATTTTACTAGTAGAACTACTTGGCCTGGTATTTGATTTGTGAGAAAATTTTATTTGTAGAGCCAACTTTCATTTTTAGAGGAATTTTATTTTTTATTTTAATTTTTTTTGCCTTTTTGAGACAAAGTCTACCTGTAAGCTGGCCTGGAACTCAATATGTAGACTGGGCTGACCTTGAACTAAAAGAGATCCATATGCCTCTGCCTCCTGAGTACTAGGATTAAAGGTGTGCACCACCACACCTGGTTTATTAAAATTTTTATTTAAAAAAAAGACCCCCCCCAAATAAGACAGGGTCTCCCTGTAGCCCCAGCTGACCTGGAATTCACTATGTAGATGAGGCTGGCCTTGAACTCACAGAGATCCACCTGCCTCTGCCTCCAGAATGCAGAGATTAAAGGTGTGTACCACCACACCCGCCATTAAAAGCCTTTTAAAGGAAGGTTTATTGAGTGCACTAAGAGGGTCAGTAGCCAGGCAGCAACAGGAGTGCTACCCCCAGCCTGACTTTTATTCTTTTGTGATTGCGCTTAGCTTGAGACACACCGCAGAAAGAAGGATTTTCTTTATACCCATATTAGATAAGCTTTTTCTATTTTTTTCCTTTTTACTTTACAACTATTTTTTGTTGAAGTCTAGGACTCCTACATACTGTCCTGGGCCCATCTCACCTTCCAGTTTCACACTGTAGCCCACTGGAAGGTCTTTGGGTACAGTAAAGCATCTGGGCCTGTCTCCTCCTGTGACAACAGTCCCCTCTTCCAGAACACCGCTGAAGGCCAGCTGAGGCCGTCCTTGAGGCATTATTCTTTTCAGAAACACATCATGGTGGTTTAACCCCCCCATCCTAGGTTTGCTTCTAAGCAGAGAATGAACCGTGAACATTCCTCTCTGTTAATGAAAACCTTTTGTTGTTGAGGGAGTCCTGTTTTTAAGCTTTTTACAGAGCTTGTTGAATCTTCAGAGCTCCTGCTAAGCCTGTCACTGGGAAATTTCTCAGACTTTTTCTTCCAAAGTTCCCTTCTCTCTTCATCTGTTGGTTTCTGTTTCAATTCCATTATAACCTATGGCCAACATCACATATCCAGTCCATCATTGACCATGTTATGTAGTGATCTGTAATGAAAGACATACATCATGGCTACATACAGGTAATAGGAGACAAATTACCAGAAGTCGTTCGAGGGTTGGGGAGATGATGCGCCATTGCTAAAGCATTTGCCATGCAAATGTGAGGATTTGATTTCGTCTCCAGAACCCACATTAAGAAAAGAAAAGAAAAGCCTGCTTTTGGAAGTGTATTTGTAATCCCAGAACACGGGAGGTGGAGTCAGGAAGATCCCTTGGGTTCACTGGTCAGTTTATCTAGCCTACTTGTGAGCTCCAGGCCAGTGAAAGACTTTGTCTTAAAATCAAAAGGTGAAGGGCTGTCGGGATAGCCCAGCCGTTAAAGGCTGAGGCTAAGAACCGCAAAAAAAAATCAAAAGGTGAAGCCGGGTGTGGTGGCGCACGCCTTTAATCCTAGCACTCAGGAGGCAGAGGCAGGCGGATCTTTGTGAGTTCAAGGCCAGCCTGGTCTACAGAGCGAGTTCCAGGACAGCTGGGGCCACAGGGAGACCCTGTCTCGAAAAGACCAAAAAAAAAAAAAAAAAAAAAAAAAAAAAAAACAAAAAAAAAAAAAAAAAAAAAAAAAATCAAAAGGTGATGACTCTCAACAGCACCTGAAGTTGTCTTCTGCCCTCCACACATAGGTGCACACAGTAAATAAATAGGTAAATAGGAAATCATTTTGGGTAAATAGCATACTTAATTTACACTCACACCAGCTGCATTGTTCATAACTGCCAAAAAGAATGACTGCATCAGAAATATATACCTTGCCTATTTGTCAGGAGGTTTTCTATCTTCAGAGCAAAAAAGTTAGCTTGGTGAGGAGTGCCTTGAAGTTTTGCATTGCACTTTCTAGACCTCTCTGTATGTATGCATGTATATGATGTGCTGGAAGTTGCATGTTAGATAAGACCTCTACCACTAAGACATACCCCAGCCCAGTAAGAAGAAACTTAGAATTTCAGGAGCACAAAGCCAGGTATGATGATATATGCCTGTCATCCTAGCACTTAGGAGATTGAGATAGGAGGATCACTGTGGGTTCAAGGCCAGCCTATACTCCATAGTCATTATCAGACCAGCCAAGGTTATATAGCAAGTTCAAAAACATTTCAGGCAAGTGGGTATTGGGACTTTATGTGGGGCTTGATCATAAAGAGGTTGGTCAAAGGCTCTGCTGGACCATGGAGCTGACACACCATAAAGGACGGGAGAATGAGCTGGGCATCCTGTAGTCCCAGCAAGGTGAGGAAGGATGATTGAGAGTTGGAGGCTAGCCTGGGCTACAAAGCAAAACAACAGCATTGGAGTACATGGAACTGAGCATGTTCATCTACTAAGTCTGAAAAGTTGAAACAGGAGCTTTTGTGTGGAAATAAAAGTTTTAGGTCAAAATCAGGACCATGTGTCAGTACACGTGTGAGGTGATTGCTTGTAAAATGGCCCAGTAGACAAACATTTTAACACAGCTAGCACCACAATTATGATTACACTAACATCATTAAAGTTGATGTGAAATTTATCCAACAAAGCTATTAGATCTTTTCCTTTCTTTATTTTTATTTTTTTAAAGAAATACCTAATAGTGTAGATAGTGTATGGCTAGGCAATAAATTTGAAGTTGGCATCAGAATAACCAAGGTTTGACAAAACTCTGATAAAAATGAAGATTTGACTTTTTCTAAAAAGCAGAACTTTTTTCCAGGCTGAGGTTCCAGTGTAGTTTGGTTTAGAGTGAAGTGTCAGTGTGGTGTGATGGTGGCTCAGTGGTAGAGCCCTTCTAGCATGGGTGAGGGCTTTAGGTAGGATCCCTGTACTGTCTGGACACAGACTTGTGTGGTAGTAGTGCAACCTTTAGGAATTTTACTGGGTCACTCCGTCTTTCTTTAAAATAGTGTGCATCTGCCAGGCCTGGTTGTGCATGCCTTTAAAGAATCCTAGCGCTTGGGAGGCAGAGGTAGGCAGATCTCTGTGAGTTCAAGGCCAGCCTGGTCTGCATAGTGAGTTTCAGGCCAGCTGAGGCTAAAGGGAGACTCTGTCTCAAAAATGTAAAAAATAAATAAATAAATAAATAAATAAATAAAATAAAATAAGTGTGCATTACTTAGAGAATCTGAAGGACTGGAGCCCGGGGGCAGCAGGAACCTAGTACTCAGGAGGCTGTGCAGGACTGCAGTTCTGAAGCCAGACATAGTAGCAGGATCCTGTCTCAACAAAACAAAACAACAAGGAACAAGCAACCGAATGAAAACCCAAATCAACAAGGAGCGTCCTGCTGGCACTGTCTAGCTGGTGGTTTGGCTATGGTGTCCTGTGTGAGATTAAGTAGGAGGTGCTTGTCAGAAGCACCTAGAACAGTCTCCTAGTTGGTTTAGACCCTGCTCTAAAACCCTGCGGCACACCAGGACACAATGACAAGGAAGGATAGTTTTAATTTTCTTTTGTGAGCAAGGCAGCCAGAGGCATCTGCAGTGTATCTGACAATGCTAAAGGTTAAAGATGGGAACCCAGCTCTGGACCAAGTCAGGAGAAAGCAGCTTGCTCCACAGTGCTCAAATTTAAGACACAATGATGTTGGCTTTTTGCTAGGTTGCTGTATGATGTGCTATTTAACATACTGTGTTTTCTGTTTTTGCAGGTACTGGTTTGGGATTAGGAGTTGTTTTCTCCCTCACCTTCCTTAAAAGTAAGTGACATCACTGACTACATACAAATGCTGCTAACCTATCCATTGGCAGGGTTAGGTAGGTACTTGTAAAATTAGCTAGACAGAAAATGTGTACTCAGATGTCAGAGTGGGCTAGACATCACCAGAATTCCCTGGGGCACTGACTGGAGGTTGTCTTAAATATGACATCATTTGAAAAGCCTGCACTTGATTTCACTGAGTCATTGGCTAATCTGCATGCCCAAATATTTCTGGTTAATTACAATTTTTTATAGGTCATTTATTTATTATTTTTTTATGTGTATGAGTGTAACTGTCTGCATGCAGGTTTGTGCACCCGTGTCATGCAGTGCCACGGAGGTCAGAAGAGAGCGTCAGATTCCCCTGGAACTGGAGTTAAAGATGGTTCTTAGCCGCCCATGTGGGTGCTGGGAATCGAACCCTGGTCCTCTGCAATTCTTAACCATTCTTGGCATTCTTAATCTCTGAGCCATCTCTCCAGCCCTAATTACAAATTTTTTTCTGAAGTGACTTGAAAATGAGAATCTTGATGATAGTAAAAACAAATGGACCAGAAATATTTCTGCTTCTTGCCCTAAATTCTAAGCAAGGGGCAGGTAATATTTCTTTTGTTTGGGGAAGAACTTACAAAGTTGCCAAATGGGTCACCTTGACCTCTTTCCATGAAGAAATGACAAGGACTACATAACTGGAGAATCAGATCAGTTTCAGTGAACTCTATTGTTTACTATAACCCGTTTGTGAATATTGGTGAAGTTAGTTTTTAAAATTCAAGCATCTCGCTGAGTATGGTGGCACACACCTTTAATCCCAGCCCTCAGGAAGCAGAGGCAGAGGCAGGTGGATCTCTGCACGTTCAAGGCCAGCCTGGTTTATATAGTGAGTTCCAGGCCACTGGGGCTACAGGTAGACCCTTTCTCAAAAAGACAAAAAAAATTAAAAAATTTGAATATCTTACTAGAAGACTGTTGCTTCTGATTAAGGTTAAAAAATTAGTGGTTAAGAGCACCGACTGCTCTTGCAGAGGACCCGGGTTCGATCCCCAGCACCCACATGGCGGCTAAGAACCGTCTGTAACTCCAATTCCAGGAGAACTCCAGTTCCAGGGGAATCCGTGACCCTCTTCTGACCTCCGCGGCATTGCACGACACGGGTACACAAACCTACATGCAGACAGTACATTCATACACATTCAAAAATAAAAAAAAAAAAAATTAGTTATGGGGCTGGAGAGATGGCTCAAGAGTTACGGTCACTTGTTGTTCTTGCAGAGGACCCCAATTCCCAGCACCCAGCTCCAGCTCCAGGAAGATCTAATTCCCTCTTCCGACCTCCTCAGGTGCTGCAGACACACACACACACACACACACACACACACACGCATGCACGCGCACACGCATGCACACATACACACATATACACATGATTTAGAATAATGAAAGTAAATCTTGAGAAGGGAGGGGGAGAGGCCCAGGTGTGGAGGTATACCAGGAAGACAGAGGTAGGTGGATCTCTGTGAGATTGAAGCCAGTCTGATCTACATAGTGATTTCCAAGCCAGGGTTACAGGGAGCTCAAATATCCCCCCTCCCCTTCCAAAAAAAATTAAATAAGGTGAGAGATGATTAGCACTGATAGAGAAGCTGTGCTATTCCCATCAAACCTAGCAGCCCAGTTAATAAACATTTGCTAATTAGTGAGTTTAGTGATTAGCTTTCTGCTATATCAGTGGTGCCTGCTTCTGAGTGATGACAGAACCCTAATAAGTGTAGTTTTGTGGAGGCATTTATCTCTCCTCTTAATGGATCCCTTTTGGGATTTCCTTCTTTCTGCTCAATAGGAAGAATGTGGCCATTAGCCTTTGGTTCTGGCGTGGGATTGGGGATGGCCTACTCCAACTGTCAGCATGACTTCCAGGCTCCGTATCTTCTACATGGAAAATATGTCAAAGTACGTATGGAAGTGATGTTTCTCTCCTTGCAGAATTCAGTAGTTTGGGTATAATGGACAGGCTTGTGGTGCCTGGGATCCTAATTGCTCTTTGACCTGTAAAGGTATTACTACTTTGCTGCTAATAGGACCCCCTTAAGCCTTTGGGTGCATGTGTACCCTCACACATATCATAATATCAAAAATTCTGTTTGCTACTAGAATTTAAGTTGGGAGTGTTAAAAGCACCAGCTCTCTGTAAGTGGCATTTTGTGCCTGCAGGCCCAGTGTGCCCTGTAGACATCTCACACACAGTTGAGCTACGGTTGAATACAGCTGGGATTTGGTCATTATTGAGGCTGCTGCTTCTGAAGATGGTAGTTCTGACCAAGTCCCTGGTGATTCTGCTGCAGCCCTAACCAAAGGTGGAGTTGTAAAAACGCAGAGCAGCTCGAAGAGGAAGAGGGGCTCCACCCTCTCCCAGGCTGGCAGCTTTGCTCGAGATAGTTGGCTGGTGGCTGTGGGGTTTGAGTACCAGGATCATGGGAGGTAGGTGGTCAAGAATAGGGGTGGCATTTATTTTTGTAGCCCCAGGGCCTACAGCAAAGTAGGTACAGAAATGACATGTAAACCAAGTATTATTTCACTCTATCAGACTGAGACAGTAAAGGCCCTGCCTGACTCTCTGAAGTCTAACCATCGTAGCACCCCAGCCTCCTCTGACATGCAGTCATCCCCACCCCTAGCATCTTCCACTGACAGGCAGCAGGCAGACTAGGAGGTCTGGGTGCAGGCCCGTCATTTGCTTCCTACGGATTTAGAGTTATTTCACTTCTGAGCTCCTCCTTCCCCTCCATTCAGTGAGGACAGTGATTTTGTCCTAAAGAGTTTGTTATCATCACGGTCATTTTGGGAAAAGGTGTGCTGAGGGTTGTACCTAGGGTCTCACTCATAGATAGCATGTGCTCTACCACTGAGGTGCAGACCTACCTCTGCCATAGTTATTTGAAGTGTTAACTATGAGATACTTTTAAGCTGTAGGTGCTATATATAAACAGAAACCTGGGCTAAATAGTTGAGACTAGCCAAGAATGGGTGATTGGCCTCACCCTTGTTCTGTCAAAGCAACGTGCGTCCTCATTTGGTCAAGAGCTATAGCCACAGAGTCACCAAACCTCAGCAGAATCCCATCACAGCTGTGTGGCCTCCACTGTAGAATGCACTCGATCTACGGTGGCCTGCCATCTGGCCCATGTGTGCTGGAGAGAGAGTGCAGAATCAAAGCTCATAAACTACCTCTGTATCCCAGCAAGGGTGGGCTTACCAGAGGGCCAGTGCAAGAAGAGGCCGAGTCCAGCAGCCTGCTGCTGGCAGCCACCACCTGACAGCTCTTCACAGAAGAGCCAGGTCTTGGTGGACAGTGGGAAGAGGGAAAGAGCCTGCGAGTTTCCATTGTTCCAGGAATTTCCATGGTTGGAGCTGAGTTATCCTAGATAATGCTCAGAGGTGATTCTACACATATTATATTGTAAGGGCTGGGAGGAGCTGTGGAAAATATTACAGTTTTTACAGCCTTGCATACTGCTCCAAAATGGCCTTGTAACTTTGTTTGGACTTGAGTCTGTGCCTGGATGCTCTCATTCTCTCTCAGCAGAGGAACAAAATCCCGTTTGGGGCTTAAGCAGCATGGCCATATTGTGATAACTGCTGGTTGACTGCCACTGGGCTCTGTGGACAGTCGTGGGTGTTCTCACACCTCCCAGTGGGTTTCAAGAGCAGTGATGCTGTCATTTATCAGAAGGGACAATCTCCCAGAGGCGAGAAACCCAGCCAGAGACCATTGGATCAGCAGCTGCGGCTCAGCTGTGCTCTCTTGCACACCTGTTCCCCCCCCCCAAGATCAGCTGACTGTCCAGTCCTGCCCCCTCCTTCTTCCTTCTTCCCCTCGGACTCTGTAATACCTCTGGGTGGGATGGGCCAGTCCCTGTGAGATACAAAAGCAAAAAGCATGCTATGTTAGGGGGTTGGTCCCAGGGATCTGACCAAGGTGGCAGCCCGCGTTGTCAACACTACACATCCCCTCCTTGCTCTAACTGAATGCCCTCCATTTGCAGGAACAGTGACTTATGCCGAGATCATCCCAGTGGGAGGAAGGAAACCATGTTTACTCCTCAGGAATACTGAAGTGCCCTGGAGTGGCTGACATTCTGTGTCTGTGCCATCGGTTGTGCTTTCAATTCCAGCCACTATTTATGTGTTTGAAACCAAGTCTGTTTCTTTTGTATTTTCTCTCTGGAAATTGTGAGGAGGCGGTTTTCAGTGAAATAAATTAGAAATGGGAACCCCAGTGCACAGCCCTCTTCCTTTGCCTTTGGTCTCTGTGCGTCAGGAGGACTGGGTTTGAGAGGCCTGTCTGTACCCTTGGCCTGCTGAACCCACAGCCAGGAGTGTCCCCACTCTGATGCACAGTTCCCAGTTCTGTGCTCCTTGGAGAGTGGCGATACCTCCGTGTGGTCTCATGATAGTGACTCCCTATGGTCTTGAGGGGCTCTTTTAGCTGCTGTTCTCACTGTGAACCCAGCAGGACCTGGCTCAGCTGTGCCTGCTGCACTGAGATCAGGCAGCTGCTGCATTAGCTGCACCTGAAACCCGACTGAATGGCTGTTCATTAGTGTCAGCTCCAAAGCTGCATTGACCTTAGTGTAGCCCAGCTCCTTGTGACCCTTGCGTTTCTTCCTGGCAGTATGCAGAGCTGGAGGCCCACCCCCCTGAATGGAAGGGCTCGCTGAGGTTTGAGGACAGAGGGCCCGCTTAAATACCCTCTGTATTTGTTCCCTAGGCTCACTGTGCCGGTAGGCAGGCCACAGAGTGTTTTACACTTCTTCTGACAGTGTGTACAGCACACTGGTGTGTGGCTTCATAGCTACTGTGAAAGCTCTAGAACATGCAAGAGCTCATAGCCAAGAAATAAATAAGTCATAGAGCTTGAGTGCCAGGTGAAGGAGAGGGCAGAGGGAAAGGCTAGAGGTGTTGGGGTGGTGGTAATGGTACATGCTAGACCCTGTGAGAGCCACAGTGAGCACACCGGGGTGGCCGTCTCTCCCTCTCTGCCTTTTCTGTCCATGCTCAGTCTTTACTCCCTTTCCAGAACAGGCAGCAGGGGTGCTCTGCCAAGGATGGGCTGCACCCAGGACCACAAATCATGGCCATGGCATGCTGAGCCACTCGGCTGTTTTTCGCACAGCCCTCTTCATCCCGTGATCAAAGCAGCCCATGTCATTAAAAGAAAAATAGCCACACAGCTGGGTTCCTCTTCCCCTCCACTTGTTCACTCCATATTTGCCTTACAAATTAGTGTCCCATCTCCCCACCCCCTGTTTTTCTGTCTTCACTCCAGAGAAGAAATAGCAGGTCCCTGTCCAAGAGACGGAGAAAACTGCCCCCTGATTTCTCTAGGTACAGCAGAAGAGTGCGGAGTGGGCTGAGACATCCACTTACACTTCTCCACCTCACAGATTGCTAGACTTTAGGCCTCTGGACAGATCTGTGGCCCTGCACCTTGGGAGCTATGCTGAAGTGCCGAGGAACCAGTCTACTTTGAGGAATTGGTTCTGGGCAGAGGCCAGCCAAGGGCAGTGCTGGCTGTTTGTCTCAGTCCAATGCTCTGTATTCCCACCTGTTAGCTCCCAGCAGAGAGCTGGGGATGCGCGAAGCTTGATCTTGCCCTTTGCTCCCTGCCCCCATCTCAGCTGAGCCATCAGAAAGTTCAGCTTGTTGGCAAAGACACACATTCTGTTCTGAGTTTCATTAGAAATTCAAGTCCTCTGAGGGCCCTGTTCCCTTGTGGGGTTGTGAGACTTTACCTCTCGTCTGCCCTTCTGGAGCCCAATACAAGGAAATTCGTGGGTCTGGGGAGCGACTGATGGGAACCCAGCTGGGCACAGGATACTCGGGTAAAACTGTGGCGCCCCAAAAGTGGCCTGCTCTGCCAACATACATAAATACGCACAGTCTGGACTTGACACTGTGTAATTTGGCTCAGAACAATATGTATTTTGAACTCATTTAGGTGAATGACTTTGGCATTCCGAGTACCCGCTGGGAAGCCGTTGTCAGACACATTGCCTTGTGCAGGGGCATGCGTTGTTCCAAGAAGTGGCTCAGAACACGCTCTGCTGAGCTGTCCTCTTGAGTGAGTGTCATCCTCTCCTTTCAAAAAGACCTAATAATGCAGTCCCAAAATCCCACTGCAGGAAACAGACACAGGCTGGAGATGTCTCTTGTGTTTGTTGTTGGTTCTCCCAAACCTCACTGTTTACATTTTTTAAAAATGTAACCAACCCGTAATTGCATTTTGTTTGTCATGGTACAATCTGATTGCATTGTTGGAAGGACTATTTTTGAACCTGTCCAAATAAACTCTGCAAAGTATTTCCACAAGGATGTAGTCCATGGAGCTGGGACTGCCTTCCTCCAACTGGTCCTGAGATTGAAAGGTTTTCCTGTTGCATGCTTCCTAATTACATAAATGCGAAAGGGTGGCAGGGAGAAAGTGGAAATTCTAAGTACCAAAAGGAATGTTAAGTTTAGAATAACAAGCTCATCTGGAAGCCATCACCACGTTGTCCTTTAAGTATGCTGCAAGCACCACTTTGCCTCCGACACCAAGGGATGGTCTCATGGCACAACGTGGTCTCGGGCAGGAGCTGAGAAGATGTCCTGTGTCCCATAAGCATCCTCTGTGTGGAACAGGCTTCACTTGGGGAGAACCTGCGGCAGTAAAGGGCCTGAAAGGAAGAGGGCAGGTGGGCACAGGGGAGAGGCAGGGCTCTACAGCAGAAGATGACAGACCTGCAAGACTGCGTCAAATCCTGGAACCCAGTGCCTGCCCCATCCCTTACCTTCCAGGACCTGGGGGAGATTCATAATCTCTTCAAATTTAAGAGTCCTAATCTGTAAGGGAGAGAGAGAAAAAAAATCTCTACCCTATGGAGGATCAGATGCCCTCTGGCTTGACTTTGGGGGCATGGCTCAGTTACAGAAGCTTTGCAAGAGCATGTATTTTGACCACATTCACCCCCAGATTCTCCCCTTAACTCTTTCCAGATGCACTCTCACCTCCTACCCCCACTCAACTTGGTGTCTTCTTTTTTCTTTAAAAAATTTTAAAGTTTTTATTATAAAATGTATGAGTGTTTTGCCTGCATGTATGCAAGTGCACCTGTGTCATGCAGTGCCTTCAGAGGACAGAAGAGGGTGTCATATTCCTTGAAACTGGAGTTATAGACGGTTGTTAGCCACCATGTGGGTGGTGGGATTTGAACCCAGGTCTTCTGCAAGAGCAACCAGTGCTCTTAACCACTGTGCCATCTCTCCAGACCCTCTTTTCTTGTTAAATATTTTATTAGTTTTTATTTTATGTGTGTGAGTGTATTCCCTGCAGGTGGGTAAATGCGCTGGTGTTGCACAGTACCCATGGAGGTCAGAAGAGGGCATCAGATTCCTTGGAACCTGAGTTTTGGACAGTTGTTAGCTGCCATGTGGATGTACCATTGATGCATGCCTGGTGCCTACAGAGGCCAGAGGAGGGCTTTGGATCCCCTGGAACTGGAGTTAACAGGCAGTTGTGAGCCTTGTGATGTGGGTGCTGGGAACTGAATCTGGGTCCTCTGGAAGAGCAGCAACTCCGTGTAACCTCTGAGGCGTCGCTCTAGCCCTTGAAAGTTGTTGAATCAACTTCTTGTCATAACATCTTTTTTGAGACAGGGCCTCCCTGTAACCTTAGCTGGCCTGGAACTCCCTATGTAAACCAGACTGGGCTTGATGTCATAAAAATCCACCTGTCTGTACCTCCCAAGTGCTGGGATTAAAGGTATGTGTCCTCATGCCCAACATATTATGACATTTTATTGAACTGTGCATGTGAAAAATGCTTCTTGCTTAAGGAAGCTCCTGAGACAGTTTTTTGTTTTTGGTCTTTTTTGAGACAGGGTCTCCCTTGTAGCTTCTGCTGACCTGGCACTCACTATGTAGACCAGGCTGGCCTTGCTCTCACCAAGATTCTCTGACCTCTGCCTCCTGAGTGCTGGGACTAAAGGTGTGCACCACCACTCTCAGCTTCCTGAAGACAGTTGATACTCAGTAAACTGCATCTGTCACAAGGCACACAGCATCCTCCATGTACTACTAAGATTTACTGTTTCCTTTTTTAATATTTTTATTTTATGTGTATGAGTGTATCACCTGCATCTGTGTAGTGTGCCCATGCCGTGCGATGTCCTAGGAAGTCAGAAGAAAGCATCGGTTCCCCTGAAACTGGAGTTACAGAAGGTTTAGCAGCCATGTGGGTGCTGGGAATTGAACCCAGGTCCTCTGCAAGAGCAACCGGCGCTATTAACCACTGAGCCATCTCTTCAGCCCCCAATATTTCCTGCTTTCATCTGTCAGTATTTTTGTAACCTGATGACATTTTATGTTTACAGGAAATGTATGATAGTAACACAGGGAAATACTTTATGCTTTTGGCCACATTTTCCAGTCGTTCACCTGCCCCTCGTTTCCTTTATTCTGTCTCTGTCTATGTCTCTGTCTCTGCGTGTGTAGGTGTGTGCCCCTTGTGCAAGCATGTGGAGACCATAGGAGGGTAGCAAGTGTCATGCTCCATCTTTCTGCTTTATGGAACCCTGGAAACAGCAGGGCCTCTCACTGTTTCTCTGCAGGCATGACTGGCCAGCAAGGCCCAGCAGTACTGCAAGTTTTGTCTCTGCTCTCGTACCTACCTGTCCAGTGCTAGGATTACAGGTGTCTAGTCCTTCCTGACTTTATATGTGGGTGCTGGGGATCTAAACTCAGTCCTCATGCTTGCATAATAAGTGATCTTACCCAGTGAGCCATCTCTCCAGCTCCGTCTATGGGACTTTTAAACCATTCAAGAGAAAGCTGGAGACACCAAGGGCCATCACCCCAAACACCTCAGTGTATACATGGTATAAGAATAGAGACATCTGGGGCTGGAGAGATGGCCTAGCGGTTAAGAGCACCGACTGCTCTTGCAGAGGACCCGGGTTCGATCCCCAGCACCCACGTGGCGGCTGAGAACCGTCTGAAACTCCAATTCCAGGAGAACCCCAGTTCCAGGGGAATCTAACACCCTCTTCTGACCTCGGCATTGCACGACACAGGTGCACAAACCTACATGCAGACAGTCCATTCATACACATACAGAAATAAACAAATTTTTAAAAAATTACTTAAAAAAGAAACATCTGGAGGCTGGGCATGGTGGTGCATGCCTTTAATCTAGTACTCGGCAGAGGCAGGCGGATCTCTGAGTTCAAGGCCAGACTGTTAGACATAGCGAGTTCCAGGCCAGCTGGGGCTACAGGGAGACTCTGTCTCAAAAGATTAAAAAACAAAAAAAGTAGAGTGACACAAATTAAAAAAAAAAAAATGTGTGTATGTTATGTATGTGTGTGGTGCCCATGTCCATATGTGGGTATTCATGTTGTGTCTGTGTGTACATGTAGAACCACTTTATCTTTTGAGAGTGTCGCAGTGAACTCAGAGCTTACCACCTGTTCCCACCTCCCCACCACTAGGCTTACAGATGTGTACAAACATGTCTAGATTTTTACAAGAGTTCTGGGATCCAAACACAGATCCTAATGATCGTGTGTCAGGCACTTTACTGACTGAGCCATCTCCACAGCACCCATGGGGGGGGGTCACTTTTGATACTCTGAATATCTCGTCCTTTAAGCTGTGGTCAGTTTTAGTATGTGTAGATGACTTTCTATAGAAACCCGTTATTCCGCAGTTCTTAGTCTTTTTTTTAATATACCAACTTTTTATTGAATTTTTGCAAATTTCATACAATATATATTTGATCATGTTTAGACCCTTCCCTACCTGCACCCCTCTTACAGCCTTCCCCCCTCAGATTTCATACACTCTAATTACCTCTTCTATGAAGAAGAGCTTTTCTTTTTTTTTTGAGACAGGGTCTCGCTATAGCCCCAGCTGGCCTGGAACTCACTCTGTAGACCAAGCTGGCCTTGAACTCACAGAGATCTGCCTGCCTCTGACTCCCAAGAGAGCTAGAATTAAAGGCATGTGCCACTACACCTGGCTTAAAGGTGGTCCTTAGCTGCTATGTGGGTGCTGGGAATTGAACCCGGGTCCTTTGCAAGAGCAGTCAGTGCTCTTAACCAATGAGCCATCTCTCTAGCCCCACATTGTTTTCTATTTCCTTCCTTCCTTCCTTCCTTCTTTCCTTCCTTCCTTTCTCTCCTTCCCTTCCTTTCTCTTTCACGAAGTCTCAAACTCAACTAAGTAGCCAAGGATGACCTTGAACTCCCGTCTCTCCTGCCTCCACCTCCTGCTGCTCTCATTGATCTGTATAGACTCCAGGGCCCTTGTTTTGTTCAGCCGGTCATAGCCCACAGCGGTTAGTGTTTATTACAAACACCTACAGAGCTTAGTTTGTAGCTACATCCTCTGCTTCTAGGAGCAGCTATAGTGAAGACACCAGAGGCTGGGTCAAGAGGGTACTGGATCCCAGCAACTGGCTTAATCTGATGCCTTCTTGCATGACACAGGTGCACTTAGATACAGGTAGGCAATACACTCATACACATAAAAATAACAAAAGATTTAAAAAAAAAAATAGGGTTTGGGCTGCGCATGGTGGCACACACCTTTAATTCCAGCACTCGGGAGGCAGAGGCAGGCAGATATCTGTGAGTTCCAGGCCAGCTGGGGCTACATGGAGACCCTGTCTCAAAAAGACCAAAAACAAAAAAAACTAGGGTTTGGGGCTGGGCATGGAGGTTGGTGGTCGCAACATGTGCGTGCACAAATCCTTGGGTTCTACCCTCAGTGCCAAAACACACTTTAGTATGATCTTCTTTCAATCAGTACTTGGTGGTTTTTGTTAGACAAGATTTGTAGTTCAAGCTGGCCTTGCATCATGATCCTCTTCCCCCCCCCAACCAGGTGATAGCATTTCAGGTGTGTACCACCGTCCAGGCTCAGATACACTTTATGATAATGTTCAACAAGGTCTAATATTTTATTTAGGGGCTAGAAAGATGACTCAGCAATTAAGAAAACTTGCTGTTCTTCCAGAGGACCTAGGTTCGATTCCTAGCACCCATGTGGAGGCTAATGACTGTCCATAACTTTAGTTCCAGGGGATCTGATGCCCTCTTCTGGCCTCTGTGGGCAGTACACACACATATGGTGCATTTAAATACAGGCAGGCAAAAACACTCATACACATAAAAGTATTTTTAAGGGACTGGAGAGATGGCCTAGTGGTTAAGAGCGCCAACTGCTCTTGCAGAGGACCCAGATTCAATCCCCAGCACCCACATGGCAGCTAAGAACTGTCTTTAACTCCAGTTCCAGGGGAATCCAACACCCTCTTCTGACTTCCATGGCATTGCATGACACGGGTGCACAGGCCTGCATGCAGACAGTATATTCATACACATAAAAAATAAAATTTTTAAAAATTAAAAAAATATTATACATATGTTAAGTCCCCTAGATTAGATTGCTCTTTCAGTGGGTGGCCCTGATGACATCTATGGGTCAGTGATTTTTGGTGAGCAGAAAGCCTTTGCCCAGTCCTCAGGATATAACACTCTCCATTCCCATCCTAACACTGCTCACTGTGCAATCATGAGCAAATTATTCAATCTCCAGGAAGGCTAATGAACCTACCTCTTCCAATATTAAAGTGCAGAGGAGAGTCCAAGTCCTTGTTCATAAAGAAGAAAGTGAAATGACCCACTAGCTAATACTATTCTACAATGTAATTAGTTACATCATGAACCTCTGTCCAAAGACTTGTCTTCCATCTAGACTGTTGGTGGGTTGACCCTGACCTCACAGGATAGACTGCATCCGAGAAATGAAAGGCCCTCTTCCCTCTGACTTCGCCTGCTTTTCTCCCTGGATGGACATCATAGGTAACACCATGCTCTGTGGCCAGGCATGGAGGCACAAACATTTAATCCTAGCACTTGGGAAGCAGGGGCAGGTGGATCTCTTGTGAGTCCCAGGACAGCCTGGTCGACATAGCAAGTTCTAGGCCAGCCAGGGCTACATGGTGAAACCCTGTCTCAAAAAAACCAAAACAATAGGTCGGCGTGTTAGGACATACCTTTAGTCCCAGCACTTGGGAAGCAGAGGCAGGTGAATATCTGAGTTCCAGGACAGCCTGGTCTACATAGAAAGTTACAGGACAGCTGGGGCTACAGCTGGGGCTACAGGGAGACCCTGTCTCAAAAAGACCCCCCCCAACAACAGCAACTATCAGGTTCTACTTGGCTTACCGAGAAATGTCCTTGGGCTGGGTGAGGTGGCACACTGCTTTAATCCCAGCATTCAGGAGGCAGGGGCAAGCGGATCTCTGTGAGTTCAAGGCCAGCCTGGTTTACACAGCGAGTTCCGGGCCAGCTGGGGCTACATGGAGACCCTGTCTCAAAAAGACTGAAAAAAAAAAAAAAGTCCTTTTGTAGAGGAATGAGATAATTATAGTTTTTGCGGTTTTTTAGTATTCTTTTTTTAAATTTTATTTATTTTTGTATGTGTATGAATGTACTTTCTGCATGTAAGTCTGTGCACCCGTGTTGTGCAATGCTGCGGAGTTCAGAAGAGGGCATCGGATGCCCCTGGAACTGGAGTCAAAGACGGTTTTAATCTACTGAGACCCTCTTCTTGAAGGTTGGGAGCCAGTCAGAAGAGGTAAAGCACAGACTCTGTCAGGTTTTGTTCCTGCAGTGCCGAGGTTCAAACCAAGAACTTGGGTCGTGCTAAGGACAGCTGAGCTGAGCTGAGCTATACCACAAGTCAGCAGTCAGCATGGTTTTGTGTTTGCTTGTTTGTTCATTTGTTTCCCCCAGTGAATTTGTCTGGAGCACAAAAGCCTTGAGAAAAACCCTGCCCTTTGGGATATTACAGATACAGGAAAAAGCCCAACTCTCTGAGGAGGGAGAAAAATTCCTCTCCTCCATCTGCGCTATGTAGGCTGCTGGTAACTGAGAGATGGAAGAGACCAAGGGAAGGAAGTGCAGAATCCATGAAGATTTGGTTTGGCTGGCCATTTGGGGATGGGAAGAGCGATACAGGGAGCACAGGAGTGCTGGGGCATGGCTGTCTCCCTTAGCCCTTGGCACACCCTCCTGTCGTTGATACGTCCTCACCCACTGTGGCAGCAGCAACTCAGTTGTCTGCTGAGGAGGCCCATGTGAAGAGTGGAAATGGACCAAAGCACCGGCAACAGTCCTCTGGCGCTCGTCCTTGCCTCTGGCGCGTCCTTGCTTCGCTCTTCCGGTTCTGTTTTGTTTGCTTGTTTTGTTTTGTTTGTTCTGAGACAGGCTCTCACTATGTAGCCCCTGGCTGTCTGGGAACTTGCTGTGCATGAAGATCTACCTGTCCCTGCTTCCTCGGTGATTAGGTTAAAGGCCTGCGTCACCACATCTAGCTCCTCCCACCCCCAATCCCTAACACGCATCCCTCTCACGGATCTTGGTTTCCCACCTTACCTGCAAAGAGCATGGAAAACGTTCCATGGGACCTCAGTCATGTTCTTTAGGCCAGGTCAAGGCATCACAACCCACACCCTCCGCAACCCTAGAGACAGAGCTGTAGTCCATAGTCACCTTCCCTGCCCTACTGGAGCTCAGGATGGAGCCACAAGGCCACAGACCTCAGGCACCATGGCAGAGGAGCACGGCTTCATAGCCCAGGGGTTGGATAGGCCTAAAGTCAAAGCATCTGGTTCTCGTCGTTCTGTCTGCTACTAACTTGCTGAGTGTGGACTGGTCTTTTTCCTCTGTGGGGAAGGATTCAACAACAACTAACTGTAGCTCCTATGGGCAGAGCCTCAACCTGCAATGGGTCTCAGTGGACTTTTCAAAACTTATTCATTCTCAATGTTAGATCTGTCTACGACATACTTTGACCATGCTCCACAGCCTCTGTCTATTCTCTCCGTCTCTCCTCCTCCTGCTGAATGAAGCCCTTCCTAACAAGCTCCCCTCCTTTCAGTTGTATCTGTGTATGTATGGTTTGGTTTAATTTATTGTTATTATTATTATTATTATTATTATTATTGGTTTTTTTGAGACAGGGTCTCCCTGTAGCCCCAGCTGGCCTGGAACTATGTAAACCAGGCTGGCCATGAACTCACAGAGATCCACCTGCTTCTACCTCCTGAGTATTGGGATTAAAGGTGTGTGCCACCATGCCTGGTTTATTATTCTTATTTTATGTGTATGAGTATATTGCCTGCATGTGTATAAGTGCACCTGTGTCATGCAGTGCTGGAGGAGGTCAGAAGAGGGCGTTGGATCCCCTGGAACTGGAGTTATGGATGGTTGGTAGCCACCATAAGGGTGCTGGGAACAGAACCTGGGTTCTCTGCAAGAGCAGCCAGCGTTCTTAGCCACTGAGCCATCTCTCCAGGCCTGCGTGCATGTTTTGTGACCCACTGCATTGAATTTGGGCTGCTTACATAAACATAGGTAGGGGGGTATTTACTTGAGCAGGGCAACTTATAGCACTGAAGAACATGACTCTGAGAATCCCCAGCAGGCACTGACTGCAGACTGCTCCCCAGGGAGGGGTGGGGCTCAGGGAATCACTTGCCAGATAAGGAAACTGAGGCTCAGGAAGTGCATTCCTAGAGTGAGGAGAGAAAGCTTTGTGCTAACACCTGGACTCAGTCCAGAGACTGACTCCAGCACCCTTGCTGTGCTGTGTATACGAACCTCCCTAAAATAGCTATCATTTTATGGAGCACGCATTATTTTCTAGGAACTGTGCCGAGCACTTTGTATCCATTTATCTCCCTCAGTCCTGGCTCCTCATCAAAATCTCACCTTAAACATCACCTCTTTGCCTTGTTTTCTGAAGGCTTCACCGTAAATCCCTCCCACCCTCCCGCAGCACATGTCACACACCTGGCTTACTTTACCCACACTCCTATAGTCTATAAAATCCACCCATTTGTTTTCTGTATCTTCTGTTCTTAGATTTTACAGAGCCTAAGTTTCTAGAAGGTTTCGTCCCAACATTGCTGGACCCCCAGGGAGGCCAGACTGACCAGACTAGAGGAACCAGCTGGCCGAAACCCCAGGCCGTGCAGGAAGGAGCTCATTTCCTCAGGGACTCTGGAGGGTGCAGCTCCTTACAGTCCAGTCACATTCTAGGTCCCCAGCCCAGATGTTTGCTAATGAGCTGGGGAGAGAGAGGGGCATTCAGCCTTCAGCTCCAGCTCAGGGCCCCACATTACCTCGGGCCCAAGAGGCTGGCCCAGGGCCAGCAGGTTCTGGCTGGAAGCCTGTGCCCTGTGCCAGCCAGGCCTGCCCAGGCAGCTGGAGCTGTGCTGCCAACCAGGTGTATCTCCTGGAGCTTGGAGACTCTGACTTGACAGGTTCTGCCTTTCCTGCTGGGCCCCATTACGTTGGGTCCCAGGGGTGCAACATCCTGATGGGAGGGGCTCTCAGACAGCCAAGAGGGTATGGTGGGCACAGGGTGGTGGCTGTGCATTCAAGTCTAGCTTTGGTCACTACCAATGTGATCTTGGGCAGTGAACAATACTTTTGTTCTCAGTAGTACAAAGGGAATAATGGAATTGTGATAAAGATTAGATGAGATACAACTGTGCACTGCTCAGCTGGGCATAAAATGGTAGCCGCTAAGAAAGAAGAAGAAGTCTCTTTCTAAGCCCCCTGTCCACATTGTAGCCTCCCGTCATCGCTGGTCTTTATAAGACAGATACAGCTCAACTCCAAACCCCAAACCCCATGTCCTCGATTAGGTGGTTGGAGTAGCTCTTGAACTTGCCGTGTCTGAGAGGATGCCTGGCTGCGCGGTCAAGGGCGCTGACTGGGATTCTGCCCTTCTCTTCTGCTGTGTATGTGCTCATTACTTCAAGAAATTAGCTTCCTGTAGTGTGGGAACAGGTGCTTTTGTGTTGCTTGGTTATACATTTTTTAAGATTTTATTTTTAATTATGTGTATATGTGTGTAGGTATGTGCATGGGAATTCAGGTGCGCTGGGAACCCAGAAGCATCAGATTTCCCAGGAGCTGGAGTTACAGGCTCAGGTATTTGGGAGCTACCCAATATGGTTGCTGGGGATTGAGTTTCCGTCCTCTGGAAGAGCAACAGCATGTGCTCTTAACCATTGAGCTCTCTCCAGCCCTAAACATTTTTTTAAAAATGCATTTATTGCTACTCTTGCAGAGGGCCTGGGTTCAAATCCCAGCACCTACTCAGTGGCTAACAACCACCCATAGCTTCAGTTCCAGAGGACCCAATGCCCTCTTCTGACCTCCATGGGCATCGCGCACGATATGGGTGCATTTACATACATGCAGCAATACATTCATAGGCAACAATTAAAATAATATATTTTTTTAATCCTAGCACTCGGGAGGCAGAGGCAGGCGGATCTTTGTGAGTTCAAGGCCATCCTGGTCTACAGAGTGAGTTCCAGGACAGCTGGGGCCACAGGGAGACCCTGTCTTGAAAAGCCAAAAAAAAAACAAAAAAACATATTTTAAAATTAAAATTTCAGTTATTGTGTACATGTGTGTGCATTCATGTGTGTGTCATGGGCACATGTCAGGGGTGGATTTTCTCCTTTCATCCTAATGGGTCTTGGGGCTTGAGCTCTGGTCTTCAGGCTTGGTGGTAAGGACCTTTTTCTGATCAGCCATCTCACAAATCCATTTTGTTTTGTTTTGAGGACAGGATCTCAACAGCCCAGGCTAGCCTAAACCTAGCTTAGCCAGGTTTTGGTTTCCTGATCTTTTCACCTCTTCCTGTCAAATGTACCACCATGTCTGTTGGGAATGGGTTCTTTTTTTCTTTTTAATTTTATTTTTATTTTCGTATGGGTATGAATGTTCTGTCTGCATGTAGGTTTGTGCACCTGTGTTGTGCAATGCTGCGGAGGTCAGAAGAGGGTGTCGGATTTCCCCTGGAACTGAAGTTAAAGACGTTTTTTCAGCTGCCATGTGGGTGCAGGGGATCAAACCCAGGTCCTCTGTAAGAGCAGTCGGCACTCTTAACCACTAGGCCATCTCTCCAGCCCCCGGGAATGGGTTCTTATAAAAGCCTAGCAATCTGCTCCCACCCTGCCCAAGGTCCACAATGAGCATGCTGCCGCGTACAAAAAAAAAAATGTTGAGTTTATCAGATCCAGTGCACCAAAGCTGGTTCTGCAGTTCTTGTCCTCTGACCTGAGCTGGCATGGCCTCTTACTGTCTACATTTCCTACGACCTCCTTATTAAGCTCTTGCTAGGCTTTTCACACTTATTAAATGGGAGGGGAGGGCTAACACGGAAATAAAACCAAGATTCCTGCCATTAAGCCTGATAGAGGAAGAGATCACAACTGTTCTTGAGATTGGCACCAGCAGATGTTCCCCGTGCTCCAAGGCTGCATCTGGAGGAGGAAATTTATGCTATCTGAGGATCTTGGGAAGACTTTCCAAAGTGGTGCATGGAGAATGCCTTGAGCAGAAGAAAGGAGGGAAGGGAACTCCAGGCAGGGGGAACAGCATCAACAACAGCTAGGAGGCTGTTGGTTCAGGAGTACATACAGAGGGCCTGGAACAGCCATGGAGCTCCCAGCAGACCACTGGGAGGCCTGGCAACTTGGGGACATCGGATGAGTAGGCTGAGTCTGTTTGAATGGGTTAATATATATGGACATATGTAACTGGTGGCACAACGTCCCCCCACCCCCATCTTGTCTAGAGCAGTTTTCTCCCTCTTCTTATTTTTAAGCTGGCTTGGAACGGACTGTGTAAGTGACCTTAAGCTTTAGGCCCACACCACTGCACAGAGTTGGAGCCCAGGGTTTCATGCATGCTAGGCAAGCAATCACCAACTGAACTACACCCCCACCCCGGAGTTATCATCTTACTCCCTGCAGAACAGAAAGTGCCAACGCAATCCTCCCGAGTCCACTGACTTAGTAAACAGCCGCTTCCCAGGTGAGTCAGGCACTGTCTGCTCCTCCTGGGAGCCAAGAGTCCGTTTTTGGCTCTTCTCTGGATGTTTAAACCCAGTTGCATGGAGGCGATGGGCACAGACAGCTCGTATCTGAACCGGGCCTCCCGGGGGCACTTTGGGCAGAGCATCCGATGGACTCCTGGTGCCAGAACCCGGATGTGCTGGAGCGAGAGTTCCAGACCCACCAAGATCTGACAGTCCAGGCAAAGAATGGCGAAGCGGAATCGAAGCTCAGAGAAACCCAGGGTACGGCGCCTGGGAAGCCATCCAGCGCCTGGCTCCTGCCCTTGAATCTCCATCCTGGCCGTCGGGGGAGTGGAGCCCTCGGCCCCAGCGCCCCTGCCTGCGCCCGGAGGGAGCGGTCGCCCGCCCGCCCGCCCAGCCGCGCGTCCCTCCCCTCGCCGCGCTGCCCCCGCCCTCGCTCCCTATTTGGAGCGGAGACACCCTGACGTCTGAGCCGCTCGGCCCTCCGCTCCCCCGCGCCGCGCGCCCGCCCGGGGCGGCAGAAGGGACGCAGCGCAGCCCAGCCGAGCCTCGCGGGCCGCCCCAGCCCAGGACCCCGGGCCTGCGACCCCCGCGGCCCGCACGGCGCTCCGAGGACATCCAGGGAGGACGCGCGCGCTCCCCGCCGCTGCCGCCGTGCGCGTAAGTCCTACCCCGGCCCGCACGCGGGGGTCCGGCTACCCCGGGCTCCGGCCGCCGCCAGCGCCGCGCCCCCCGAGCCCCGGAGCGCACTGCCCGCCCCTCCGGGCGCCTCGGATCGCGAGTGCTCGGGACGTGGGCGCGGCTACCGGTGGCCGGGGACCCTGGCAGCGTCCGCAGCCCATCGCCAGCCCTGCCCCGGGCTCTGTTTCTTGGTTAGAGCATCTGTGGCCGGGACGGAGAGTGGGAGGGAGAGGCATTGCAAGAAAGGAGAAAGGAGAGAGAGCGCGGAGAGGCGCCAGGGGCCTTCGAGGGTCCCGGGCAGTGCTGAACACCGGCTCGCGCGCCCTCCCGCCCTGCCTCGGCCTCTCCACTGCCTCGCTCTTGTCTTTTCCCCACTGGTCTTGGTCTCCCATCCGGAGGTCTCGGTCTCTCTCCCTCTCTTTCTCTGCCCCTCCCTTCCTCCCTCCCTCCCGCTGTCCCTCTCCTGCCTCGGGTTTTCCCTCTTCTGTTTCTCCCTTCGGATTTTCTCCTTCCTTTTCTCACGATGACCCTGTGCCTCACTGACTCCCACCCTCGAATTCACGGCCCTCCCCACTCCAGCTTCCGAGGCGAGCTCCGCAGACCCGATTAAAAAAAAAGACAAACAGCAACCCAACCCGGAACTTTCCTCCTTCCTGCTCCAGAGTCTGGCCGGTGTCATCCCCCTGCACTGGAGCACGGCAGAGAGAGGGCTGGCCTCTCCAGGGGCAAGAGCCTCTGGAGCAGTCCGCTCCCCGAGGGACAGCCTACACCACAGGGCCCTGCTGCCGGCCACCTGCCCTCCTGCCGGCTCCCGGGCCAGGCGATGATCTTTTACAAGCGTCACTAAAGGGGGCAGCTGCTTGCCTTGGCCTGACCTGGGGACTGGCGGGCATCAAGGGAGAAAGCCACATTTCCAGGCTTTCTGAAGCTCTGGCTGAGCTGGGGCCCACCAGCCTGCAGCTAGGAACACCCCAGAACAGCCGGCTGGCACAGGCGGACAGTGGGGAAGTAACTTGTCAACAGGCGCCCCTCGCTCTTTGTCACTGCGCAGCCAGCCTCCTGAGACTCCCCCACATGCTGGAACTGCTTGGGTGTGGTTTGCCTTGAGTTGGGGCCAAAGAAGAGACAAGGCTGGGGCGTTTCCTCCATGACCCCCCCCCCCTTCTGCAAGCCAGACCTCTCTCCTGGGCTTGTGTGTTAGAGGGGTGGACAGGGGAGTAGATACCCAGCCTTAGCCATGGGTACAGCCTCCTTAGAGTGAAATCTCAGCTCCTGCCTCAGGGGTCCCAGGCAGCTGGGTGGGCAGGGTTGTCGGTGGGGGCTGCAGAGGAACTGATGTTGAGCACATGTGTACGCCAGTCCTGCAGCCTCTAGTTAGCATACATTTGTCTTGGGGACTGTTTCTGGTCTCCTTTTAGAAGAATCTGTGGGGACTGAGTGCTGGCACAGATACCCAGTTCTGGAAGGTGGAGCCAGCCGCCTGGCCCTAGGAGGTAGGCCTGGGTGGCATGGGCTGGGCCCTGGGTATCAGCCCACTGCACAGTCTGTTCCTGTTCTGCCCTGGTGCTGAAAGAAGCCACTCTGTGCTCCTGGGGTCATGGAATCTGCCCCAGGCCTTTAGCGACATATTGGAACCCGACTCTCTTGCAGGGAATTTGCTAAAGCCAGGCCACACTGGCCATTTCACAGGTGGTAAGTGTGAGGTTTACAGAGGTGAAGCACAGGTCAATGGCCTGCTTTGTAACCACTGAACTATCCTGTCTTCAGGACACAGTAAACTGAGAGGAGCTTTGGCCAGTGCTCCAGGAGAGGACACCCCCTCTTTCAGCACCCAGGAAATCTTGCTGGGCTGAGCTGATGGGAGCTGGGCTCGACTCAGTGGGATCTCGGGCCTGACCCTGCCATGCCCCTTCCCCGAGCAGCATTTTTTTGTTGCACCATTCAAGGAAGTCCCTGTACTCATTCCAAGACCTGGAGGATTGCCGCACCCTGCTGATCCCCGAGCCTAGGGCAGCGGCCACGAGAACCACACCCTCTGCGCCAGTGGCATGCGCAGTGGGCAGCAGGCAGAGCCTGGTCTCTCTGAAGCTGGCTCTAGAGAGGGCTGCACTGTCAGGGCCCCTTCTTCCCAGGGGTATGGTCTGAGGGAGGTCTTGACCCTGCTCCTGCCCAGGCAAGTGGGTGTGTTGGATGGAACTTCGCAGTTTTTGAAACCCTTTCCAGTCATGTTTGGTAAATCCAGTACCACTGGGCAGATGCACCAAGATCAAGAAACACTCAGGATTGAGCTGGATCTGGGAGGAGGAGCCAAGGCCAAGATGGGTGAGAAGCTTGGCGTGACTCCTAAAGCTGTGCTCATGGTGACTTCCTGAGGATGGGACCCTGTGGCGGCAGCCTCCCTAGAGCTTTCCACAGGCTCTTCAGTCTAACTGTCACAACTGCCTGGGGGAGCGGTTTTTACTGTTCCCATTTTGCAGATGAGAAAACTGAGGCACAGAAAGGTTCAGGTGGCTGAGCTAAGATTTGAAACTGGGCCAGCTGTAGTTGTGAAGAGTGGAAGAAGAGACTCAGATCTTGCCACCCTGCCCCACCCCATCGAGAGTTCCCTGGGGAGGGAGGGCTACATTTCCTGACCTGACTGGGGCTCAGAATCAAGTGGGGAACACAGATAGATGCCCACCCAGGTGACTCCCAGGCCTGGGGAGGGGATTGGACACTGCAGGCCGGGCCTAGGGCCTCAGGATTTCTGCTGAGGGGCTCGGAGCAGCTGCTAGGGTCTGGCAGGTGGGCTATGGGCCAAGTCCTGCGTCCTCCTGGCCTGACCTCCTGACCTCCTGACCTTCTGACCTCCCGGCCTCCTGACCTCCTGGCCCTGATGGTCCTTTGGAGCCAAGGGTCAGGGACACTACCACAGTTCTCCCTGCCCTCTTCATGGGTGGGAGACATGGGCTGCTCTCTCCTTGACCTGTGCATGATGGGTCAGCCAGTGCTGTCACCTCTTAGGGGCTTCCCTTCTGTGTGGGTGGCAATCAGAAGACACAGGTGGTCTCTGAGGAGCTGGAGGTCTGAAATTTAGGTCTGTGTGGTGGCTGGGGATGGGAAGAAGGTCTCTGTCCCTGCCAGGACCTAGCAGGTGCCCTCAGAGGTCCTCCAGCAATGACTGAACCCCCCTGCTTGCCCCTCCCCTGAGGAGTGGCTGGAGTGTGCGCCCCCCCCCCCCCCCCGCACCTGCCCTCTTTGCTGAAGGCTCCACTGAGCCTCACAGCAGGGCACTCTCATCCCACACCTAGGAGCCAGGCGGGTCTTCCATGACCACATGCTGGGCTTCAGTGAGCTAGGGATTCAAACTCTGGTCTATGGAGGGAGGTTCTAGTCAGGGCAGTGGCTGGGACCCACCTGGGACCCGAGCCCATCCCAGCTCCCCATTCCACCCCCCATTCCCTGGATGCCCCCCCCCCTTCTCCCTCTCTCTGACTTGCCTTTTTCTTTTTTGTGAGCCTTCTGTCTGCACGGGTAGCTGCTGACATACCTGTTTCTGTTTAGGGTCAAATTTTGACTTTCCCATTGGCTGATCATGGAACATCATATGACTCGTAGCCACCCTGGGTCTCCGTCCTTCATGTAAAGTGGGGGGGGGGACAGTTTGCCAGTGGGGTTCGCTGTGAAGACAGAGTCAGTGGCCTGGTAGAGCACTCATTTCAGCGGCTGGTCTGCAGTTAGGACCAAGGCTTCCTGGCCTGGTGGGAGGGGCTGCGGGGGCTGGGGCTGTGATCCTCAGGTCCCGGCAGCCAAGTGCTCTCTTCCTCTATCTCCACTGTTCCCCACCCACTGGCTTGCAGTCCTCCATTCAGCCCAAAATTAGGAGCGCTGGAGGCACCTCTGGACCTCACCTTGGGGCTCCCTGGCCCACCCCCACTTTCATCCAGAAAAGGAGTGGCTACTGCAGGGAATGGAGAGGCCCGGGGAAGGGCCCGGCTCTGCCCACTTGCTGGGGTGTCTCAGGACAACCCCTTTGCAAAGCCTTGGTGCTGGTCTGACAGATGGCAGCCTAGCACCCTGGCCTGGCACTCTGGACTCTGTGTGACCTTCGGGGTTGGAGCTCCAAGGAGCTGGGTGAGGCTTTTGAAAACAAAAACAGACCAACAAAAGAGAAGACCTGAAAGGAGCGCCTGTGGGTTCTTCTGAGTGAGGTGTGCAGGCCAGAAGTGTTGTGTTCCTAAGGCACCCTGCTGCCTCCCCTCAGGCACTGCCCAGCTTTACCCATCTTCCTCCTGGGGAAAGAGCTGGCCTCAGTGGGTGCTTGCTAGATGCTGTGTGTCTTCTGGGTGCTAGATGCCTCCATAGAATCGCCCGGTTCTTCTAGGAAGGTGCTGTGCTCCCCGCTTACAGCAGAGGACAGTAGGGTCAGAAAGGTGAACTCTGTTTCTCAAAGCCAAACAGCTCCTAGGAGAGAGGACTGTCACCAGCACTGGGCACTGGAGGACCTGGTGTCTGACGGGGGGCGGGGCAGGCCAGTCTGCTGCTGCTCCATTTGCTAACTGGGGACAGTTGAAGTGTCCTGGCCGGGGTATGGTGGGTTGGGGTACACTAGCCTTCCAAGGGCACGGCTGACCTTTATGCTTCCTTTCCACTGGGCACTGGAGAGTCCTAATAGACGGATGTCCAGGCCTGCAGCTGTCCCCACATAGGCACTGGTTTCCTGTCTCCCAGTGAGCTGGTCTCCACTTTAGCGGAGTCCTGATCTTGGCAGCCGCATTATCATCCCCTCTAGGCTCAAGTCAGACCCACATGCCCATCTCCAGGCTACTGTCACTATAGCTCAGTCCCGATCCCAGCTCCTAGGAGATCTCGGGGTTGCTCCCAGCCTGGGCCCCACTCACCCCCCTGCTCCTCCTGCCACCTGTCACTGCCAAGGAAGCGTCACAGAGTCATGTGATTCAGCAGAGACTTCTTTGATGCCCGGAGTGGCCAGGTCAGGGAGGGCCTAGGATCTCTGGCCTTCCATTGACCTTGGATCTCTCCTGAAGGTCACGGTCACACCTTGGTTCAGGGTGGCTCCTGAGGGAGGACAGAAGACCCCACAGAGCCTGCTGGATGCTAAGCCTGTTGCAGCACAGTTGGGAATAGTCTGTTCTGTTAGGACGTGGTTGGTTCTGTTAGGACATGGTTGCTCCAAAAACACCGGTTTTCTTGTGGATCTTGTGGGCAAGTCTGGAATGTGTGGACGGGTCTGGATCACAGCAGGAACTTATTGGAGTCAGGGTAGGTGCTCCAACCTCACCTTCGTCTGTCCCCTTCCCTGCCCAGTCAAGGCACAGCTCATCTCCAGGGACCATGACCTCTGGAGGGAGAGGGGCGGGAGCTGAGGGGCCTGCTGGATGGGTGGGCAGGCCACTTCTGCTGCCCCTGAAACCCCACTGTGTCAGCCCATCTAGATTTTCACTATAGAAGCTGCCACCCCCATTGCCCCCTCCCAGGACACAGTACACAGCCCCTGTCCATCATCCCCGAGCTTGTGGCATCTGTCCCTTCCCTCCTCCCCACTTCAGCTCACCCATGCTCCTTTGGGGACCATTTGAAGACAGAGTGCTTGACTGCATCAGCCCTTGATCTAGGCTGATCCCCTGCCTGGCTGTCCATCAGAGCCACCCTTGGGAAAGTTCGAATTGCACCCTAGCTGAGTGCTTTCACACCACGTCCCCAGGGACTTCCGATGAGCAAGCAGGTTTGCAAGCCTACGCATTGAGAAACAGGCCTATGGGCCAGGGTCAAATAGCATAGGAACATATAGAGGACCTCTTCCCCAGTGTCCTGTCTCAGTTTTGGAAAGTGACCACTTGAGAACACTGCTCTTTCCCCAAATCTCTGTGACACACCCTCCTTTGAGGTCTGGGGCAGGGGGATGGATTGAATCCTGCAGAAGATCAAGTTGGGGACTATAGGAAAGTCCCCTTCAAGGGAGTCCTTTAGACACAGATGCTGTCCTGCAGCGCCATCTTCTGGTAGCCTCTGGTATTAGTTATCTTGCTTCTAAGGCAAAAATCTTTGCCCGGGAACTTTGTATATTGCTTTACTCAGAGGTTCAGAGATGGCTGGGGATAATGATGTTGGGAAAGCTCTGTTCACTCAAGACTGGGGTGAAGAAATAGATGTGCTTGGATGGCAGAACAATTTACAGGGACACGGAGTTGAGTGACAATGTGTTTGTTGAAGGAGGCATGGTGGTGGCTAGCCCTCCTCCAAGGCTGTGTAGACTGTTTTGAGTTTATGATGCTGGAAATTGGAGCCAGGGACCTTGTGCACGCTTGACATATACTGTGCCACCTAGGCACACTCCAAGCCGGACATTAGTAACTTGCTCAAGGCTACATATCAAATTATAAAAATAACAAATGTTCAATGCTCTGGTTCTTACAAAAAAATAATAAATATGAGGCAGGCATGGTGGTGCATGCCTTTAATCCCAGCACTTGGGAGGCAGAGGCAGGCAGATCTCTGTGAGTTCAAGGCCAGCCTGGTTTACCTAGTGAGTTCCGGGCAGCTAGGGCTATAGGGAGACCTTGTCTCAAAAACAATTAATTAAATAAAAAAATACTTCTTGGGCAAGGTATTTCTCCTTTTTGAATCTCAAAAAACAGAGCTGTGGCCGGGCGTGGTGGCACACGCCTTTAATCCTAGCACTTGGGAGGCAGAGGCAGGTGGATCTTTGTGAGTTCAAGGCCAGCCTGGTCTACAGAGTGAGTTCCAGGACAGCTGGGGCTACAGGGAGACCCTGTCTCAAGAAGACCAAAACAAAAACAAAACAAAAAAAAACAGAGCTGTGGATAGTACTACATCAGAGGAGATGGAATGAGATATTAAGTGGGCTAGCAAATAAGAAAAGCACTCTTCAAATCCTTTTTTTTTTTTGTTATGTTTTGTTTTGTTTGGTGGTCCACTGCCTCCCGAGTGCTAGGATTAAAGGTGTGGGTCTCTATGCCCTGCTATTTGTTTAATTTTTATTTTATGTGTATGAGTGTAATGCCTGCTTGTAAATGCACTATGCTGAGCAGTGCTCACAGAGGACAGAAGAGGGCGCTGGATCCCCTGGAACTGGAGTTACATAGATAGTTGTTAACCACCATGTGGATACTGGGCAGTAGACTGGGCAGTAGACTGGGTAGTAAGGAGTGTGGGATTTGAACCTGGGTCTTCTGCAAGAACAGCCAGTGCTCTTAACAACTGAGCCATGTCTCCAGCCCCCTAAAGATGTGTTTAGAGCTGTGCTCGATGGTGTATGCCTGTAATCCCAGTAGTGGGAAGTAGAAACAGGATTATGAGTTCAGAGTCATCCTCAGTTACAGACGTAGTTCAAGGATAGCCTAGGCTACATGAAACTCTATCTCAAAAGAAAAGTTCTTATTTTGTGACTCTGGGGTCAGAGCACCACTGCTCCCTACTACCCAGTCTACTGCCCAGTCTACTACCCAGTCTACTGCCCAGTCTACTACCCAGCCTATGTGGTTCTGTTGCATCTCACTGTGCTCAATTCCAGGGCTCTGGAGGTCGAGGGCACAATGCTCCAGGTCTTGGTGGGGGCTGTCCTCCCTGCTATTTTGCTGGCTGCCCCCCCACCCATCAACAAGCTAGCCCTGTTCCCAGACAAGAGTGCCTGGTGTGAAGCCAAGAACATCACACAGATCGTGGGCCACAGTGGATGTGAGGCCAAGTCCATACAGAACAGGTGAGCCTGGGGGGGGGGGCGTGGGAGAGGGTGAGGGCAGGGACCCAGAAAGAATGGAGAAACTCAGGGCTGTCCCCCCCACCAGCCCCATGGTGACCCAGGCATGGCGACCCAGGCACAGTGACTTTTCCTCCCACAGGGCTTGTCTAGGACAATGTTTCAGCTACAGCGTCCCCAACACCTTCCCACAGTCCACAGAGTCCCTGGTACACTGTGACTCCTGCATGCCTGCCCAGTCCATGTGGGAGATTGTGAGTACACCCGCCCCACCCCTGTGCTGCAGCAGTACCCTGGATGCTTGGGGGTGGGCGTAGGGCCCTCGGACCAGGCCTGCTCAGTCAGACACCAGCCTTTGGAGGAATTGTCCTGAATGTCACCAGATGTCACACACACACACACACACACACACACACACACACACACACGGCAGTGTTCAGTCCCCTCCCATTGTTAGAGGCTAAGACCAGAATCTCCGCCCTGCTCTGCAAGACCTGGCACGGTCTGGCTCATTAGTCTCTCCAGGGCCATCTTGCCTGGTTCCCTCTTCGTCTTCTTTTGTCCTCTCCTACCTGCTCCACTCTGTTGTCGTCTCCCTCGGGCTCTTTGCTGGTGCTGTTTGCCCTGCTCCGACATTTTTCCTCCTCCTTTTCCTCAGCCAGTTAACTTTTACCCATTCCTTTTGCTTGGGGCTCAAGCATTGCTGATGACTCTGGCCCAATCAAATCCTTAGACCATAGGCTCTCAGAGAACCATGTTCTTTGAGGACCTGTCGCATTCACAGCCTTCTTAACACATCTGGATGACTTTGGCAACTGAATTCAGTTCCCTGAGGTACTGTGCCCCCAGAGCCGTCACTTAGAGTAGGTGCTCTGTGGAAGAGAAGAGGGAAGGAAGAGAGAGGGAGGAAAAGAGGGAGAGGGGAAGGGAGGGAGGGAGGGAGGGAGGGAGGGAGGGAGAAAGGAAGGAAGGAAGGAAGGAAGGAAGGAAGGAAGGAAGGAAGGAAGGAAGGAAGGACAGTTAGAAGCATGACCATAAGGCAAAGCCAGGCTACTAAGGGGGTGCTACAGGGTGAACCTCGATGGGTTGGGGCTTGGGGTAGGGCTCAGTTGAACGCAGTTGAACTCAAAGTTGCCTAGAAATTAACTGGCAGGCCTTGGGGCCAATAGTGGGAGGCTGGGTTAGGTCAGAACCTTCCAGGCAGAGTGAATAGCATTTGCGAAGTCTCTGAGGCAGATCAGGTGGTACGGAGCGGGTGGGAACACAAGGTCTGGGGTGGAGAGTCAGCCAGGGCCAGCCTGAAGGTCCCAAAGGCCGGAGGGAGGGGTCAGGATTGTTCTCCACATGCAATGGAAGACGGAGGGATCCCCCCTTCCCACAGGTGCCTGTAGCTGCTCTGGGGTAGGTTGGGAGGGGCAGGATGGGAGGAGATGAGATTGACTGTCTGCTGTTGGGTCCGCAGAGGATCCTGGCCTGCCACAGGTGGGCACTGGGGTCTCCTGAGATGTGTTCTTCCTGGGGCCTTGCCACCTGCCCAGGCCTCAGGAAAGTCCCTTCCCTTCCTGTTGCCTTGCCCAGGTGACCTTGGAGTGCCCAGGCCATGAGGAGGTGCCTAGGGTAGACAAGCTGGTTGAGAAGATCGTGCACTGTAGCTGCCAGGCCTGCGGCAAGGAGCCCAGTCACGAGGGTCTGAGTGTCTACGTGCAGGGAGAAGACGGGCTGGGCTCCCAGCCTGGACCGCACCCCCACCCTCACCCCCACCCCGGTGGCCAGACCCCTGAGCCTGAAGAACCTCCTGGAGCCCCCCAGCCTGAAGAAGAGGGTGCTGAGGACTGAGGGCTCCCTAACTCTTCCTCCCCTCTCGTCCCCTGTGGAATGTTGGGTCCCACCCTCTGGGGAAGAGTGAGGGGAGAGGCGGAAGCCCCCCTCCCCCTTGGCACTGGATGGACTTGGGATTCAGACTTGGACTTGGAATGCTGCCTGGTTGCCATGGAGACCTGAAGGGAGGGGCTGGAGCCAAGCTGCACAATTTAATATATGCAGGATGGGAGGAGGAGGCGGAGATCTCTCGGGCAGGCTCTTCTTGGAAGGTGGAGGGCGGCCCTTCCTTTCTTCCTTCTAGAGAAGCCCCGTTGAGAACGGAGGAGGTGGGCTAAGCTGCTGAGGAGATGTGAGGCGCTCCAAGGAGGCAGGCCCAGGCTTAGGCCCACATAGACCCTTATGGGGCAGGATCCCCAGGGACGGGCAAAGGGTGGGCACCATGCCAGTACCCATCTTGCAGGAGGGGCTGAGCTAGGAAAACTCCTGGCAGAGGCAGAAAGCTCCAGCCCCCAGATTCCCCTCCAGACTTCACCTCGACCCCCCATCTCCAGGGACACAACCCCTTCCATAGAGAGGTTTGGGAGTCAGGCTGGGGCAGGACCCTGCCGATTCTGGTGCCTGACTGTCAGGAAGAAGAGAACAAACCTTCCTCCCTCTAGAGATCATAGCACCCCACCCCCATGGTTTAGACTCCTCATGAGCAGACGGAGCCAACCCTCTGTCTTTGGGGGAAGACTGGGCTTCTCTCCCTCACGGGAGCACAGTGGACAGGAGGCCCTTATGCAGGACCCTGATGACCTCAGCTGCTCCTAGCTCCCTTAGCCCCCACCCTCCCCTCTCCTCCTTCCCAGCTGCACTTTTTCTACCCCTAGTGGGATGTGGGACCTAGGGCAGGGCAGGTGGGGCAGGTGATGAGGAAGGGTCCCCTGTCCTCTGACGTGCTTGTGTCCAGGGAGCTGCCACTCCATCCCCTACCCAGGGGTGTCCCAGTCCATGGATGTTCGACGAGAGCTTTAGAGCTTGTAACCAGTAGCCATCTCCCCTGAGCCTTGAGTGTTCCCATGAATAAATGCCTTCATTGTCTCCACTATCTTCCCTGTGGGCCGGCTCTGCTGACGTGGGCGCTGTGGGTCCTGGGGTGGGAGCTTGGGCCTGGCACGCACAGTGCTGAGCAGACCACTGGGTCCTCTCATTTCCCAGATGTGGACACCTTGGCAGCACCCCTGGCTCACTGACTGCTCCTCCCTCCTCCCGTGGGGCCTGGCGTTGGGCCTTGCTTACCTTGTGGCTGGGCCTGCATAACTGGATTTCAACCCTTGGTCCTTTAGGCTCACTTCCTGCCATCTCTTCACCTTAGGTGATCCAGCATGGGACCTGGTATATGTCACCAGCCTAGTCCCACCCCAGGAGAAGAGGAAAGAGACAAACCCCCAAACCATTGGTTACGAGTGTATACAAGGCTGGCCCTGGGCTGTCATTTGCATAAGTCAGTCAACATAATTCTCAGCCCCATCTCAATCTAGCTTTAAAAAAAAAAGATTTATATGTATTAGCATTTTGACTGCATGTTTGTAAGTGTACCACGTGTATGCAATGCCTGAGGAGGCCAGAAGAGGGCATCGGATCTCCCCAGGGTCATGCAGTTAAATGCTACCAGGAACTGAATGCAAGCAATGTGCTTCAGAGCCTGTGCTAAGTTTGGCGACACCAGCACTCAAAAGTCCTCAGGAGGAACTTTCTCTCTTCAGAGTGGAAGCCGTGGCTCTGGATGCATTTCTGACTCAGAGAACCTGACATCACAGCCCCCACTGCCACTGTGTCATGGCAGCCACAGTGCCTCTAGTGGCAGGTGTCTTGTTCTAAGCAGGTTCTGAGTTCCTGGCTACGAAATTTAATTAGACATTGGGCAGATATGAAGTTAGAATGTGCCTGATGAGCTGTGACAGTCTTCGATCGCCAAAGCATGGATCTGCACAGAGCTGGGTGCCAGAAAAACTTAGGACAAGTGGAAGGAGTGGAAGGCTAGAGAGGAGGCCTGGAGCAGCAGCCAGCGGGGGCGTGGGAGCCAGCAGGGGGATGTGGGAGCCAGCGGGGACGTGGGAGCCAGCAGGGGGACGTGGGAGCCAGCGGGGACGTGAGAGCCAGCAGGGGGACGTGGGAGCCAGCCGGGGACGTGGGAGCCAGCAGGGGACGTGGGAGCCAGCGGGAACTTGGGAGCCAGAGGGGGACGTGGGAGCCAGCGGGGACGTGGGAGCCAGCCGGGGACGTGGGAGCCAGCTGGGGGACGTGGGAGCCAGCGGGGGACGTGGGAGCCAGCTGGGGCATGGGAGCCAGCGGGGGACATGGGAGCCAGCGGGGGACGTGGGAGCCAGCGGGGGACGTGGGAGCCAGCTGGGGCGTGGGAGCCAGAGGGTCAGAGGGGTGCTGAGACTGGAGGCCACGGGAGTGGCTGGTTCGCCGGTGAAGTCCAGTGGCGGAGCCGCTAGATCTCAAGGATGAAAGAGAACGTGTACATATCATATGGTATGTGTGGATATGCATATATATGGGTGTATATATGTATGCATGTGTACACGTGTATTTGCGTGTACATGTATGTGTATATGTGGGCACACATGCATATGCATACATGTATGCACATGTACACATGTATTTATGTGTACATGCGTGTATATGTATGTGTATCTGTGGGTACACGTGTACATGCATGGATATGTGCATGAGTGTACATGTGTATTTGTGTGTACATGTGTACAGGCATGTGTGCATGTATAGGTATATGTGTACATGTATATGTATGCATGTATATATGTGTATGTCTCCTATGTGTCTACATGTGTGTATATGCATATATGTATGTTCATGTGTATGTGTGTGCATGTGTATGTTTATTTGTGCATGTGCGTGCACATGCACACCTGGAGGCCAGAAGACAACCTCAACTGTCATGTCTCAGGTGCCATTCTCCTTGTTTCTGAGACTAGGTCTCTTATTGACCTGGAACTCACCGAGTAGGCCAGACTGGCTGGTCAGTGATCCCCAGAAATTCACCTGTCCCCACCTCCCCAACATTAGAGTTACAGACATCTGCTACCCAATCAGCTTTTGTGGGGAGGGATTGGGAAGGGGCACGAGTGTGCCATGGTGAGTTTGGAGATCAGAGAGCAACTTTGGGGAGTTGGCTCTCTCTCTCCACCATGTGGGTCCAGGCAAGTGACCTCAGGTCATCTGGCTTAGAGGCAAGTGACATTACCCGCTGAGCCATTACCGGCTGAGCCATCTTGCTGGTCCCACCCACGGCTTAAAACAACAACAACAGGGGCTGGAGAGATAGCCTAGCGGTTGAAAGCACCGACTGCTCTTGCAGAGGACCCAGGTTCGATCCCCAGCACCTACATGGTGGCTAAGAACCATCTGCAACTCCAATTCCAGGAGAACTCCAGTTCCAGGGGAGTCCGAGACCCTCTTCTGACCTCCTCGGCATTTCACGACACGGGTGCACCTGCATGCAGACAGTGTATTCATACACATACAAAAATAAATAAAATTTAAAAAACAACAACAACAACAAAAAAAAAAACAATAACAATGGAGTTCTGACACTGGGCATAGTACTGCATGCCTTTAGTCCTAGCACTTGGGAGGCAGAGGTAGGCAGATCTCTGTGAGATTGGCAGCAGATTGACAGCAGCTTGGCCTACATAGCAAGTTCTAAGCCAGCTGGGGCTACAGGGTGACCCTGACCAAAAAGACCAAAAACACAAAACAAAAAAAACAGTGAGTTCTGGGGATCCAATGGAAGTTCTCCTGCTTGCACAGTAAGCACTTTATCGATATATATATATACAATATATATTGTCAGCAGGTCTCAGCCCAGGCAAGCTGTGACCTCGAACTTCCCGTCCTTTTGCTTCCACTCCCGAGTGCTGGAATTACTGGCACATGCCACAATGGCCAATTAATTTATCGTTATTTTTTATGTGTAGAGTGCATTTTGTGCATGTATATAAGTGCACCCGTGTTGTGCAGAATCCTTGGAGGTCAGAAGAAGGCGTTGGATCCCCTGGAACTGGAGTTAGGGGCAGTTGTTAGCTAGCTACCTTGAAGATGCTAGGAACTGAGCCCTGGTCCTTTGTGAGAGCAGCCCGTGCAGTTAAGCTCTGAGCCATTTCTCCAGCCCCTCAGGGTCCTTTTGTCTCAGGTTTAGGCATGCTGGGATTATAGGCTTGTGCCACCACACTCTGCAAAAGATGAATTTGAGAAGTTGTAGGAACTGTCAGCTTGGAATATATGTATACTTGCTTATGTGTGTGGGGGTAATGATTTCTGAGTTTTGCCTCTACTAAGCTCGAACTGAACTTCCAGGAGGAATAAAATTGCAGCCATTCACCCCTTTCCAAAGCATGAAGGATTTAGCATCTTTACAAGAGATTACCAACCAGGTATGCAGACTCCACATAAACTGGCTTGATACTAGGAGCTGGTCTCCCAGCCTTGTTTGTGTGCATGGGGCCAGCTTTTCTTCCCCTGCTCCAGGCCTCTGGTGAGGTCTAAACTGCCTGGGTTCAAATCCTGACTGGGTCACTTCCCGACTGACCTTGAGCGATAACAGGACCTCTGAGGTTTTTTTTTTTTTTTTTTTTTTTATATCTTCTGTAGTGTATGAATGTACTGTCTGCATGCAAGTCTGTGCACCCGTGTCGTGCAATGCCGCGGAGGTCAGAAGAGGGTCTCGGATTCCCCTGGAGCTGGAGTTCTCCTGGAATTGGAGTTTCAGACGGCTCTCGGCCGCCATGTGGGTGCTGGGGATCGAACCCGGGTCCTCTGCAAGAGCGGTCGGTGCTCTTAACCGCTAGGCCATCTCTCCAGCCCCTGAGGTTCTTTCCTGTGTGTAAAATGGGGACTACTGGGGGCTGGAGAGATGGCCTAGCGGTTAAGAGCGCCGACCGCTCTTACAGAGGACCCGGGTTCGATCCCCAGCACCCACATGGCAGCCGAGAACCGTCTGAAACTCCAATTCCAGGAGAACTCCATTTCCAGGGGAATCCGACACCCTCTTCTGACCTCCGCGGCATTGCACGACACGGGTGCACAAACTTGCATGCAGACAGTACATTCATACACGTACAGAAATAAATAAAATTTTTAAAAATGGGGAATACTGATCACAACAGCTTCCCTCTCAGTGTCACCGGGAATGTGCCATGAGTCGGTGCCCAGGGCAAGCTTGGGACAGTGCCTGGCACTGGGTAAGACCACAATAAGCATCAGATGCTGGTGTCTGGACAGATGGTTCTGTTCATGTGATGGGCAGATCGTTATTGAGATCCTAGACTGTGCTCACGCTACAGCAGTAAACATAACACAGAACACCTGCCCAGAGTGAAGCTGACCCACACAGTGCTTTCTTCGAGAGCAGCTTCTGGCTGTCTTTGTCCTTTCTGCCTCCCTGGCATGGAGGTGGGAGCAGAGGCCTGACTTCTTAGACAGTGGTCTCATCCCATGGCGGCACCTCCTTTGTCCTGCAGAGAAGAAGCTCGCCAAGGTGGAAATAACCAGAGATAGGCTGAAAATCCCTCTCTACCTGTGCCCTTAAGGAAAGGTAGGACTTAATTATTCCAGAATGAAATGATAAACACATGAGCTTCTTCAGGGAGCTGTCCCGAGACCTCAAGTTCATGGTAATAACAGTGTGGCCACTAGGTGGCAGCACTCCACAGGCCCGGTCTGGAAAATGAAAATAAAGGTTTTTTTTTTTTTTTTCTTTTTGAGACAGGGTCTCCCTGTAGCCCCAGCTGACCTGGAAGTCACTGTGTAGACCAGGCTGGCCTTGAACGCCCAGAGAGCCGCCTGCCTCTGCCCCCCAAGTGCTGGGATTAAAGTTATGCACCACCATGCCCAGGGGAAAATAAACTTTTTTTTTCTTTTTTTGGTATTTTCGAGACAGGGTTTCCCTGTAGCCCCAGCTGTCCTGGAACTCGCTCTGTAGACCAGGCTGGACTTGAACTCACAAAGATCCTCCTGCCTCTACCTCCTGAGTGTTAGGATTAAAGGCGTGCGCCACCACGCCCGGCATGAAAATAAACTTTTTAATTAGAGCAAAGGACAGATTGTAACAAACATGCATGAACTGAGTACCTACAATGAACACATGTTAAAATGATCATGTTTTCTGTTTTTAAAAGCGAAGGGCTTCGTTCCTTATAGAAAAAAATTAAAGCGAATAGATTCTATCTCCCCTACACAGGCAATTAATATTTATTCTGTGCTAAGAGGTTTAAATGCTTATTTCACGCACAGATCCTCTACTACTGAGAATGGAAGGGCTTTTGGGGCCAGGCATGGTGCTGCATGCCCATAGCCCTGGCACTCGAGGCTGAGCAGGAAGGTAGCAATGGAAGGTCAGGCTGGGCTATATAATGAGACCTTGTTTCAAACAGCAGCAAAAACAAACAAACAAAACAAACAGGGCCAAGGAGATGGCAGAGTCAGTGAAGGTTCCTGCTGCAAGGCTGACGACCTGGGTTCAAGTCCCAGGACCCACATGATGGTAGAAGAGGACTCCTCCAAGTTGTCCTGTGATCTCCACACCCACGCACATACATTTGCACACATACTCCCAAAAATAAATAAACGTAATAAAAAGCAATACCAGAAACCCTTCGCTGACTTTACAGAGCAAGAGAATAATGATTGAGAAACCAGGTTCCTGGGCGTGTTCTGAAAGGGCGACCTCTGCTGCTTATGTTAGGCATTGCTGGGCCACAAGCACCTCAGGGTGGAACCCTGGTGAGGACACAGAAGCCAACAGTTAGCATTGACAAAGCACTGTCAAGCTGACGGATTGCACCAGTGTCACTTCACCCCCCCCCCAACACACTCTGAGGCAGACACTGTATTCTGTTAAGAGTTGGAGAGAAAAAAAGGAGCCCAAGGAGCCAGTGCTGCTGGGTCCTGAGTATTGAGAGCTACTGAGCAGAGGAGCTAGGATCTCAGCTGCTCTCTGACTCTCCATCCAGCCTGGTATTCTATTCCCTGGCCATGCTGAGTGGAGGGAGGAAAGGAGGATTAGCCCCCTCCTCCCTCTGCTGCGTACCTGGACCTGTGGGCTCTGAGCTCCACAGTGCTTTGGGGTTTCTTGCATTTGACCATCTGTGCTGGGCCCCCTCTGCCTTGGGTATCTGGCAGATCTGAACCCCAGTTCCCACGTGATTGACTGCTGCTGACCTCTGGAGGGGCTCTTGACCCTTCTTTTAGGCATCATTGGGGTGGGGATTGGGGTAGAGATAATATGGGAATGATAAAGTCCAGGAACAGAGTGGGCCCTGTAAGTGGAAGGTATTTCTATTTCTAAAAAGACCCCCACAAAATACTCTAAAAATTTAAGAATGTATTTATTTTAAAAAAAGAATGTATTTATTTTTATTTTATGTGTACAAGCGTTTTGCCTGGATGTAAGTGCACCATATGTGCAATGCCTGAAGAGGCCAGAAGAGGGCATTGGATTCACTTGTCACTGGAGTTAAACGATGGTTGTTAGCCACTATGTGGGTGCTGAGGTCTTCTGGACCAGCACCCAGTGCTCTTAATCGCAGACCCATCTCTCCAGCCCCAGATACTCTATATTGCTCTACATTTTCTTTTTTTTTTTTCCATAGCAATGATCACTTTATATATTTCTTTTTTTATTTTTTTATTTATTTTTAACAAATCTAGACCCGTGTTCCCGCCCATTCCCCCACCCCACCAGAGCTCATGCATTCTGCCAAACATGCTTTTCATCTCTTAGTCTTTCTCAATATTTTCCATGGGGAAGTTGACTGTTTTGAGCAGAAGTTCACTGTTTCAGTCAGTTCTTTGATGCAGTCTTTTCTGTTGTTGTTGTTGTTGTTGTTGTTGTTTCCAAAATGCATTACGCCCAACTGCTTTGTACAAAAGCTCAGGGGGCCCTACACAAGAAATACTTACAACTGGGTAATTGGCACTAGCATCCACAGATGAGGGATACCATTCGTCGTTTGTTTTTCTGGGACTGTGTTACTTCACTCAGCATGATGTCCTCTAGCTCCAGCCATTTTTCTGCAAAGCTCGTGATGTCGTCTTTCTTTACTGCTGCATAGAACTTCATTGTGTAGATGTACCACATTTTCTCTATCCACTCGTCGGTTGAGGGGCATTTAGGTTGGTTCCAGAAACAGGCGAGAAACAAGTGAAAGAAATATATAAACACTCTCTTCACTTTATATATTTCTTTCACTTGTTTCTTGCCTGTTTCCTTCTGCTGACATGTAAGTTCCCAGAGGGGGCTTTGGTTTGGGTGACTGTAGTGTCCGAATTGGTCGGGGACAAAGCCTGTTGGTACGCAAGAAATTTTGTCACCACTAGGAGGCGCTATGCCCTACCCCTCTGCCTGCGGTGACTCTACCCTACCAACTTCGCCTTCCCCAAATCTGTCCACATGCTCTTAGACCGAGAGCACCAACAGGTCAGGGACTTCATGCCAAATGCCTGGCCCCGTTGGAGAACGGGATGGAAAAAATAACGGAGGGGTAGCACACGACTCAGCCTAAAGGTGAAGAATGCCAGGGATTATTGGCCCACTGTATAGCTTCAGCCACTGAGGCCCAGAGGGGTGTCGAACGACTTGTTCGGTAAGCTCCCTTCGAACTGAGTGGTGCTGTCTCCCACTGCCGGTGGCCAGACCCCGTTGCGGCGCAATCCCCTGCCTCAGGCAGGTCACATCCCCTTCCGTGAGTTCCGCCTGAGCCATCATCTCATGTGCGCTGGGGAGCTGCAGGCGGGGTGTGGGGGCTGCCGCTGCAGCGCTCCTTCTCCAGGCCTAGGGTACGGCGACCCGGCTCGCCCGCATGGCAGGGTCTGCTCTCTCCTCCCACCGCGGGGCGGAGCGCGCGCTCGGCGGCTCGGGGACCGCGCGCTGCTGGAGCGTCCCCGGCCGCTGCGCTCGCCTCCTGGGCTCGGGACCGCCCCCCCTTCCAGGCGCTGCGCCCGCCGCCGCCTGGCATCTCCCGCCCCGCGGCGCTTGCCGCAGTCGCCGGCAGCCGATCCGCCGTGAGCGCCCCAGGTAGGGAGCGCGGGCCGGAGGCGGCCAGGCGAGCCGCGCGCGGGGAGGGCGGAACGCGGCGCTGCGCTGCGCTTGGTGCCGGTGGGGTCCGCCTGCCCCGGCCTGCCCTGCCCGGCCGCTCGGCCTCCGCGGAGTACGCCGGATCCCGTGGTGCCTCTGCGCCCGGGCTGAGCGCCTGCTCCTGGGCAATCCCACTGCAGCCCCCACGCGCCACGGCTCGCGACCTGGCGTCTCCGCACGCCCACCCTCTCGGAGAGCCGGGCCGGGCCGGAGGCGCTGGTCCACTGTCTGCGGCCACCTCCCCAGCTGTGCTGCTGTCCGGGCGCCCCGCCCCCATCTTATGACTTGCCAGGGGCCCCTGTCCCTCCCCAGGCCGCTCGGCAACCCCCGACCTAACTTTAAACTACTCGGCGCATCAGGTGCCCCTCCCCAAACTTCCCTCCTGAGTGCTCCAGGGGGCCCCACCGTTGGGGGCGCCCATACGCCCCTTCCTTCCCTCATCTTAAGGACCCTGTTCGTCTCGCCACCTTAACCTCCCGTTCTCCAGCCCTCCTCCACCCCCACCCCCACCCAGGTTGGCTGTTCCCCCTGTTCCCTCGCCCAGCGTTCGGGGTCCTGGTCCTCCATCCCAGTCCCCATGGTCCCAGAGCCCGGCCCTCTCAACAACAGCACCCCAGCCTGGGGGCCCGGGCCGCCTCTGGCCCCAGGGGGTAGCGGCTGGGTGGCCGCCGCTCTGTGCGTGGTCATCGCACTGACAGCGACCGCCAACTCGCTGTTGATCGTGCTCATCTGCACGCAGCCAGCGCTGCGCAACACGTCTAACTTCTTCTTGGTGTCGCTCTTCACGTCGGATCTGATGGTGGGGTTGGTGGTGATGCCCCCGGCCATGCTGAACGCGCTTTATGGGCGCTGGGTGCTGGCGCGCGGCCTCTGCCTGCTCTGGACCGCCTTCGACGTGATGTGCTGCAGCGCCTCCATCCTCAACCTCTGCCTCATCAGCCTGGACCGCTATCTGCTCATCCTTTCTCCCCTGCGTTACAAGCTGCGCATGACGCCCTTGCGCGCCCTGGCTCTCATCCTGGGTGCCTGGACCCTTGCGGCGCTCGCGTCCTTCCTGCCCCTGTTGCTGGGCTGGCACGAGCTGGGTTACGCTCGAACCCCTGCCCCGGGCCAGTGCCGCCTCCTGGCCAGCCTGCCTTTTGTTCTCCTGGCGTCCGGTGTCACCTTTTTCCTGCCCTCGGGTGCCATCTGCTTCACCTACTGCAGGATCCTGCTGGCTGCTCGGAAACAAGCGGTGCAGGTGGCTTCCCTCACCACCGGCATGACTGGCCAGGCCATGGAGACCCTGCAGGTACCAGGGGTGCTCTGGGAGACTTGGGCTAGGGATGGAGAGACAGGAGCTGCCCTTGGGAAACCACTGGGAGACTGCCACTTAGTAAAGTCTTGTTTGATCCTTGCAAGGCCTTTCCGACTCGACTCGTGGCTGACTGTGGTGGGGGGGCACCACAGGAAGTTAGCCTGTGCAGCAGAGAACTTCCTGTGGCCCAGTTCTCCCCACCTGCTCCTTCCCCAGTCTTCCTAATGACCTGCTTTTGTATACTAAGTGTGGAAAACAGCATCGCCTTCCTCAAGATCTGCTGGCTTTGCCTGCTAATGAGTATTTATCTCCTGAGCTGAGCCTCTGTCACTTCTTACCTGGGAGCTTTTTGTTTTGTTTATTTGTTTGTTTGTTTTTATTGAGACAGGGTCTCTCTGTAATTCCAGGCTGGTCATGAACTCAGAGAGGTCCGCCTGCCTCTGCCTCCTGAGTGCTGGGATTAAAGGCTTGCGCCACCAGACCCAGGGAGCTTTTGACAGACCTGGCTCCCGGCTGGCTCTGGAGCCCTACTTTTCCTACTGGAGTCGAGAAGGTAGAAAAGAAAGCTATCACGTTGCTACCCCACTGCAAACCCCTCTGGCATAAGATAATCCATCTCAGAATGTGGCCTGAGGAAATTCAGCCCAAACTCTAGCCTCCCCTCCTCCTCTCTCCCTTTCTTTCCCATAGTCTGCCCCACCCTCAGGCCCTGAACACAGTTTCTCAAAGTTGTCAAATTCTATGCCAAGATGTTTTTTAAAGACAGGGTTTCATGTAGCCCAGGCTGACTTCGATCTCAGGGTGTAGCTGTGGATGGTCTTGAACTTGTGATCCTCCTGCCTCCACCTCCCAGGTCCTGCAATTATAGGCATGGAGTGTGCCAGCACACCTGGCTTAAGGTCTTTGTACCTGCTGTTCCCTCTGCCTGCATGCTTTTCCTTGTGGCTGCTCTCCCCCAGCTCCTTTGCAGCCCACCCCCTACCCCATTCCTAGGCTGAGACTCACGCTCCCAGTTTGTAGGTCCAAGGCCCTGTCCCTCCTGTCACTCTTCATCACAAGGCCCCTCCTCCCCCGGTTATCTGTCAACTTACCCACTCTGGCTCTCTGACTTGTGCATAAGCTGGGGGTGCTGTGCATAGCGAGGCCAGTTTCTAGCCCCAGTACACATAGGAGTGCCCAATCGTTACTTGTAAATGGAGCAGGGCTCTTAGCTCAAGGCTCTGTACGGTCTGCATCCGGGTGGGTCCTGGGCTGCAGCCTGTGGTCCACCCTGAGAAGTGAGGCATAGGCTGGTCATGGCCAGGTTGGGTTCTGTAAAAACATCTTGCCTCAAATGAAGGAGGCTCTTGGAGGGTGGCAGATGCCTCAGGGACCTGGGGCCTTAGAGGATTCAGCTGAGGGGTGAAAGAGAATGGCCTCGGGCTGGAGAGATGGCCTAGCAGTTAAGAGCGCCAACTGCTCTTGTGAAGGACCCGGGTTCGATCCCCAGCACCCATATGGCGACTGAGAACCATCTTTAACTCCAGTTTCAGGGGAATCTGACACCCTCTTCTGACCTCCTTGGCAGTGCATAACACGAGTGCACAAACCTAGTGCAGACAGTACATTCATACACATAAAAATTAAATAAAATTAAAAAAAAAGAAAGGGAGTGGCCTCCTGGCAGCCCCCTCCCTATCCCCACAAGCAGCTGAGCTGAAGTGCTCAGGAGTGAGGCCTGAGCTACCCAGGCCTGTCACCTAGGAGCTTGGTATCTGGGGTGGATGGGAGTCCCTCTGTGTCCTGAGAAGAGTATGTATGTATGTATGTATTATTTATTTATTTATTTATTTATTTATTTATTTATTATTTATTGAGACAGGGTCTCCCTAGAGCCCCAGCTGGCCTGGAACTCACTCTGTAGACCAGGCTGGCCTTGAACTCACAGAGATCCACCTGCCTCTGCCTCCCAAGTGCTAGGATTAAAGGCGTGCGCCACCACGCCCAGCCAAGAATCACAGCAGATGTGAAACACGGAGGCAAGATGGCTGCCCTGGGCCTTCCATGTGATTTCCTTCTATATTCTAAAGATTTACTTCATTCTGGGACTGGAGAGATGGCCTAGCGGTTAAGAGCACCGACGCTCTTGCAGAGGACCCGGGTTCGATCCCCAGCACCCACATGGCGGCTAAGAACCGTCTGTAACTCCAATTCCAGGAGAACTCCAGTTCCAGGGGAATCCAAGACCCTCTTCTGACCTCCGTGGCATTGCACGACACGGGTGCACAGACCTGCATGCAGACAGTACATTCATACACATACAAAGATAAATAATAATAAAAAAAAATAAAAAAAATTTACTTCATTCTTTAAAAAATTTAAATTTCCCTTTGCTGATGTATATGAGCGTTTTGCCTGCACAGATGCGACGGGAGCAGCTGGCGCCCTTACCGCCGAGCCATCTCTCCCACCCGAGATTGACTTCATTTTTTTTCTCCCCCCATTTTTTGGTCCTTATTTATTTATTTATTTATTTGGTAATTTTTAATTTTAAAGTCAATAAATCTTTATTTAAGGGATTTCATGATCCCTCTGTCACTGTCCAAACTCAGTATTGGCAAGCCTGTATCTCCTCAGAAAAATGTAGCACTATTACTATGCAGTGCACTGGTGCTCTGTGGGGAGCCTCAATGTTTGGTCACAGCGTTAAGAGCTTTTGGTTTTATGGCCCTCTTTGAAAAGTCTCTTTTTAAGACAGGGTCATTCTGAAACCACAGCTGTCCTGGGACTTGCTATGCAGATCAGACTGGCCTTGAACTCACAGAGCTCTCTTGGCCTCTGCCAAGTATGGGGATTGAAGGCGAGTGCCACCAAGGCCTGGCAGCTTTATCCTCGTCCAGCAATTTGTCTCTGCCTGATAAGGCATTCTTAACTTAGTGCACGTTTCTTCTCATGATTTTCTTGACTTCCCTGTTGGTTGACTTCAGGATAAGAGGTGACAACACCCTTTTCTCACCGTGTGAGCAATTTCCTGGCCTCAAAAGACAGGTAGTTTCTTCCAAGGACTTCCTAAACTGAACAAGCAGTGTTTGTGATGCAAACAGATACCAGGGACATCGTCACATAGTACGACTTGTTTCTCACTTAGTGAAGATGTCAAGGGAGGAGAAATGGCTCAGTGGCTAAGGGATTGCAGCAAGATCACGAGGATCAGAGTTACATGGATCCTAGCACCCATGTAACAAGCTGGGAATCTGGCAAACACTCATGACTTTGAGGCATCCAATGCTTTCTCCTGGCCTCCACACATGCCCAGGCTTAACACACACATGCATATACATGTACATACACTTCACAGATACAGACACATTCGCACAGACACGAATTAAAAACAAATCTTCAAAGTTGGTCCTGGTGGTGCACGCCTTTAATCCCAGCACTCTGGAGGCAGAGGCAGGTGGATCTCTGGGAGTTCATGGCCAGCCTGGTCTACAGAGTGAGTTCCAGGCCAGCTGGGACTACAGGGAGACCCTGTCTCAAAAAGACACACACAAAATCTTTTAGAAGAAAAAGCTGTAGAGGGGCTGGCCAGATGGCTCAGCAGGGAAGGGCAGTAGAGTCAAACCCTGGGACCCACTCCCACATGTTGTCTTCTGAGTGCCATGGCATGTGAGTGTACACACACACACACAACACACACACACACACGCACACACACACACACACACGCACACATGTGCGCACATGTATGCATGCAAACATAAAAGAAAAAGACACCAAGTGCAAGCTCCCTCGGTTCTTGTAGATTTCCTTCCTTCCTTCCTTCCTTCCTTCCTTCCTTCCTTCCTTCCTTCCTTCCTTCCTTCCTTCCTTTCTTCCTTCCTTCCTTCCTTCCTTCTGTACAGGCCTTCCAGTGTTCTAATACCAGACTCCATCCTGCAGTGTTTTTGTTGTTTTTTGAGACAGGGTCTTTCTATATAGTTGGCCCCAGCTACGCTGGAACTTGCTAAGTAGACCAGGCTGACCTCGAACTCACAGAGCTTCACCTGCCTCTGCCTCCTGGAATACACAGAACTCTGGCTTGAGAGCCCTGTGGACTATCCTGTGTCTGAGGTGGGGTGGTGGTCCTGGGGACAGAGGGTCAGTCCTCCAGCCCTTGGCTCAAGTTCACTGTGACTTCTCTACCTTGGCCTTCAACACAACGTGTACATAGGTGGGGGAGCCCTACTGGGCAAGGCTCTTCCCTATTTTCCATCTTCCTCTTCTTCCTCAGTGCTTCAAGGTCAGAGTCTGTCTCTCCAGCCAGCACAGACTATCCAACAGAGAGGACCTCTCCATAGTCACAAAATAGCTCCTACACAAAGTGGGCGCTAAATACATGCCACTAACGGATTCATGTCATGAAAAACTTAAGACTCAGTAGAGTGTGGTGGTGCATATCTTCAAACTCAGCACTCCAGCAGCAAAGGCAGGCGATGTCTGTGAGTTCTAGGGCAGTCAGGGCTACATAGTGAGATCTGTTTGCAAAAAAATTTTAATGTGTGTGTGTGTGTGTGTGTGTGTGTGTGTGTGTGTGTGTGAGGTCCAGAGGCTTCAGGTACCCCAGAGCTCGAGTGATAAGCTTTTTTTTTTTTTTTTTGAGACAGGGTCTCCCTGTAGCCCCAGCTGTCCTGGAACTCTCTCTGTAGACCAGGCCGGCCTTGAACTCACAGAGATCCACCTGCCTCTGCCTCCCGAGTGCTGGGATTAAAGGCGTTCGCCAGCACATGAGGCGTGTTGTAGGCTTTTTAAAGCCACCCCACATGGGTGCTGGGAACACTATTGAGCCATCTCTCCAGTCCCAAGCCTGTTTCCTTGGCTGTAGAAACATCCTTCCAAAGCTGCTTAGCTCCACAGCAAGTCTTCAGAGAGCCTGGCTTGCCTGCCTCTGGGTGGGGTGATGGGTCTTGTCTGGTATGGCGCCGCTGTGTCTGATACAATGCTGTCTCCTTTTCCCTCCTCGTAAGTTTGTCTATCCAGAGGGCGGCAACCTGGATGGAGATGGGGGCACTCTCAGAGCCCAGACTCACAGGGATAGTGTGGACTGATACAGAGAGGCATGCATGTGGTGCCTTCCATTCCGGGCTTGGCTCCTCTCAGTCTTTATTTTTCTTTACCAGTGTGGCCTTTAGCTTTCCTGCAGATAGAAGGGAGGCGGTCACAGGCCCCCAGTTCCCTGGCACGGGCTGCGTGGGAGCTGGCCAGCACGATATCTCTCTGCTGCTCCCCATATGCCTCAGTGTGAAAATGGGCTTTAAAAAGCCACAACTCACCCAGTGGGTCCCAGGTTTTCCCAGCATCCCCAGGGGCTGGGAGAGAGAGACCATACTTAGACCTGGGGTGACAGGAAGCTCTATAGGGGTAAAGGTGTCATGGTGAGCTGGTGACAAGGCAGGGAGCTTTAAGGGGAAGAGAGAAAGGAAAAGAGAGGAGGGGCATGCCTGTTATCTCAGCCCAGAGGGGAGGCTGAAGCCGGGAACTGCTGTGAGTTGAAGCTAGACTGGTTGACCTAGCAAGTTCTAGGAGAGAGAGAGAGAGAGAGAGAGAGAGAGAGAGAGAGAGAGAGAGAGAGAAAAGAGGAAGAGAAGAGAGGGAGAAAGGAGACAGGAGAGAGGAAGAGAGGAAAGAGAGAGAGAAAAGAGGGAGAGAGAGGAGAAAGAGGAAGAGAGGAGAGAGGGAGAAAGGAAAGAGGAGAGAGGAGAAAGAGAGGAAGAGAGGAAAGAGAGAGAGGAGAGAGAGAGACAGAGAGATTTGATGGAGTGGTGCTCAGCCTCCAGCCCGACTCCTCACCTTCTATTCTCATCTCCCTCTCAGCTGACATCCCTCCCCACCCCCCCTCCCACCCTCTTCCTTCCTTCTGCCTCCCTGCCTTCCCCTCTCCTCTCCTGTCAAGGTCTCCTCAGTCTCCTTCTCCCACCTCTGCTCCCTCCCTCCCAACTGTGAATCCCTTGTCTTAGTGACAAGTCTTCTCTCCATCCCTGTCCCTCCTCTTCAGAGGAGGAGGCTTCAACCCCAAATGTCTGATGGTGGAGGTGGAGGCAGAGTACAACAGAGTGGCTGTGCTTAGCTAGATGCTGGGGTGCTGCTCTGAGCTGGGCTGGGAGCAGGAACTCAGGACCCCTTCCTGCAAGTCCTGCCCACTCTTTGTTTGTCAGAGCTGGGTGACTTTGGAGAAGTCATTTCACTTTCTATATCCCAAGGTTAAGGATACCTATCCAGGAGGCTATGTGAAGAGGCAGTGAGGTCATAAGCAGAGGCTCTAGATCAGAAGAGGCATTCAGCAGCTTACCTACCTTTATCACTGATAAAAATAGCTATTTCAGGGGAGATCCACCTTCTGTCCTTTCTATGGAAAGGTTTGTCATGGCCACCATGGTCACCAACAGTACCACCATTATTAACTAGGTGAGCATCCTTTGATGCTTATAACATAAATAATGACAGTCAGCTGACATGGTACTTACAAGAAGCCAGGAACTGTTCTAACAGCCTGATATCTTACTAACTCCTAGCACACGCCTATGAGACAGACACTGTGATATGTCCTTTTACAGAATAGAGAGCTGACACACAGACAGGCTCAGTAAGCTGCTTACCACCTCTCATTTGTTAGAACAGAGCTGGGGTATGAAATCCACTGGTGTGGTTCCACAGTCTTAAATCTCACACTGTGATTAGATAATCATTAAAAAGTTAAATAAGGAGTGTCTGGAGAGAGATGCCCAGCAGTTAAGAGCATGAACTACTCTTGCAAAGGACCTGAATTTGATTCTCAGCCCTAACATCAGGCAGCTCATACCACCTGGAACTCTGGGGGGGACCCAGCACATGCCCATAACCAATGGGCCCCTACGCTCATGTGCACAGGCACACACATATATTAAAGCTAACAAAAGATAAATCTTAACATTTAAAAAAATTATTTTATTTATTATTTTTTTAATTTTTATTTATTTATTTATTTTTATGTGTATGAATGTACTGTCTGCATGTAGGTCTGTGCACCCGTGTTGTGCAATGCCGAGGAGGTCAGAAGAGGGTCTCGGATTCCCCTGGAACTGGAGTTCTCCTGGAATTGGAGTTACAGACTGTTCTCAGCTGCCATGTGGGTGCTGGGGATCGAACCCGGGTCCTCTGCAAGAGCAGTCGGCACTCTTAATTGCTAGGCCATCCCTCCAGCCCCAATTTTATTTATTATTTATGTGTATGAATGTACTGTCTGCATGTAGGTCTGTGCACCCATGTCGTGCAATGCTGCGTAGGTCAGAAGAGGGCATCGGATTCCCCTGGAACTGGATTTCTCCTGGAATTGGAGTTACAGACGGTTCTCAGCCGCCATGTGGGTACTGGGGATTGAACCTGGGTCCTCTGCAAGAGCAGTCGGCACTCTTAATCGCTAGGCCATCTCTCCACCCCCAAATCTTAACATTTTTAAATAATGAGGGAATATAAAGGTACACTTCATTTTATTTTCTCGTGGTGTTGGAGATGGAACTCAGAACCTTGAGCTTGCTAGGCAATTGCTCTACTTCAGTCCAGGAGAGATGAGGTGAAAGATCCCAAGGCTGGAGAGATGGCTGGAGAGATGGTCAGCAGTTAGGAGCACTGGCTGCTCTTACAGAGGACCCAAGTCCAGTTCCCAGCACCCACATGGCAGCTGGCAATCATGTGTAACTCCAGTCCCAGGATCCAGTGCCTTCTTCTGGCTTCTATAGGCATTGCAATCATGGGTGCACTTACATACATGCAGGGAAAACACTCATACACATAAAAGAAAAGGAAACGAATAAATAAATATAAAAAAGAGGGATAAGGGGCTGGAGAGATAGCTTAGCGGTTAAGAGCACTGACTGCTCTTGCAGAGGACCCGGGTTTGATCCCCAGCACCCACATGGCAGCTAAGAACCGTCTGTAACTCCAATTCCAGGAGAACTCCAGTTCCAGGGGAATCCGATACCCTCTTCTGACCTCCGCAGCATTGCACGACACGGGTGCACAAACCTATATGCAGACAATACATTCATACACATACAAAAATAAATAAAAATTAAAAAAAAAAAGAGGGATAAAAGATCCCTTGAACCCAGCTCCTTCCACTGTGGGCACTCCTTCAGGCCCTCTTAGGATGTGTCTGTTTGCTTATGTATTTGCATCAGGACCATAGAATCAGTGTTTTGTTTTGGTATTAAAAATTTTTATTTACTTATTTTTATTTTATGTGTATGAATGTGTATGTGCGTGCATGCATGAGTGTGTGTGTGTGTGTGTGTGTGTGTGTGTGTGTGTGCGCATGTGGAGGTCAGAGGATAACTTGTGGGAGTGGGTTCTTTCCCTCCCCTGAGATTGAACTCCTGTTGTAAGGTTTGGTAGCAGGTTGCTTTACCCAATGAGCCATCTCTCCAGCCCCAGCACATTAAAAGAAAACAACCATCTGTGCAGTGTTCTGTAGTGAGAGCGTGCTTGGTTTCTTTGGTCACTCTTCCCTGGATGGACAGTGGGTGGCTGCAGTGTTCATTTGTATTTATGCTGGGCAGCTGAACAGGATCATCCAAGTAGAGTTGCTGATAGAAAGGACAGCTAGGGGGCTGGAGAGATGGCCTAGTGGTTAAGAGCGCCGACCACTCTTACAGAGGACCCGGGTTTGATCCCCAGCACCCACGTGGCAGCCAAGAACCAGGAGAACTCCAGTTCCAGGGGAATCCGACACCCTCTTCTGACCTCCGTGGCATTGCATGACACAGGTGCACAAACTTGCATGCAGGCAGTACATTCTTACAC
>VZQC01011341.1:6279333-6309333 GCA_009823505.1 Rhizomys pruinosus | reverse complement strand
GGATACCTGCATGAATGGAAACTTCTGGAAACAGTGTCCACTCATCCCTACATTTTCTGTTCTCATTCTGACAGGTTGTAAGAGAGACTTTTGAGGATGTAGGAGCCCATTCTTGCAGGCTGGCTGTGGGGATGGGGCAGATGCTGTGCACAGTCTGTCTGGTGTAGAGAAATCTAGGAGAGGAGAGGAGAGGTGACAGCAGGCCTCACTGAGCCAGAGCATTTGTGCCAGTGCTGTCCTGTTCTGGGGCTGGTGGCAGGAGAGTGTCTCCGAGGGTGTCTATTCTATTTTCATTTCTGTTGCTGTGATAAAATGCCCTGGCCAAAAGGAAAAAACAACTTGGGAGATAAAGGGTTTATTTCGGTTTATAATTCCAGTTTACAAACCATCATCATAGGGAAGTCAGGGCAGGGATTTCTTTTTTTTTATTTTTTAAATTTATTATTATTATTTTTTATGTGTATGAATGTACTGTTTGCGTGCGGGCGTGCGGGCCTGTGCGCAGCTCCCTTTCTCCATCTCCACTTACACAGTTCAGGTTGCCCTGCCTAAGGAATGGTACCACCCACAGGGCTGGGCCCTCCCAAGTCCACCAACATAATAAGGACAATCCCCACAAGCATGCCCACAGGCCAGCCTAGTGTAGACTATCCCTTATTTTGACTCCCTTCCCAGATGATCTTAGGTTGTGTCAAGCTGACAATTCCAGCTAACCATCACAGTGTCCAAAATTACCTGAACCCCCTATGCATGCTGCTTGCCCAGCACCATAGCCACGGTACATGCAGCACTGGCTCTGTGTGAGGCGCTGTGCAAGTGTCTACAGTCCACAGGCTCTCAGTGACTCTGGGAGCTGAGGACTGTTTTCTCTCTCAGATATGAACAAGAGGCTCTCAAGTTCACAGAGCCAGTGAGGGGTACAGGTCTGGGTTGTAGCCAGATCATTTGTCTTAAAAGCCCAGCTTTTGCCAGGCGTGGTGGCGCATGCCTTTAATCCTAGCACTTGGGAGGCAGAGGCAGGCGGATCTTTGTGAGTTCAAGGCCATCCTGGTCTACAGAGTGAGTTCCAGGACAACTGGGGCTACAGGGAGACCTTGTCTCCAAAAAGACCAAAAAAAAAAAAAAAATCCTGAAAAAAAAGTCCAGCTTTTGCCTCTGTTGCCCCTTGAGACTAAGGTAGGATTAGGGCCTCTCCTAAGACACTCTTATGAATTTTCCCTTGACATCTATAGCACCAGACCTCACCTGGAAAATCAGTTACATAGTGCTTTTCCTCCCGTCTCCCACCCTTTTCTGGAAAGAGAACAGTCCTGTAGAAAGACAACCCAGCACCCTCAGCTCTGCCAGCGGAGTGGGCAGGAAGCTAGCAGGCAGGACAGTGCTCCTGCCCCAGAAGTAGCCTAGGCTGGCTGGAAGTTCCCTGGCTCTGACAGATCCCGGCTTTGCCTCCTTGGCCTCTTCTCCACCCAGGGTGGCCTGGGAAGCCGGTTCCCTTCCTGTCTCCACTTAATCTTTGCATATCCCCCACGCCTCAAGAACCTAGCTTGGCATGGTGGCATATACCTGTCACCCCAGCACTAGGGAGGCTGACGTCAGAAGAGTTCCCAGTTTGAGGCAAGCCTGGATGGGAAGCAAGACCATATCGCAAAAATAAACTGAAAGTTAAAAAAAAAAAAAAACCCGAAAGAAAAAAAAAATGAAGCTGGATAAAGATCTGGTTTCAAAGCCTGAGTAAGTATAGAAGTCAAGAAGAAGATGGGGGCGGGGCTCAGCAGGTGGAGTGCTTGCCTCTGGTTTGACCCCAGCACCATATAAACCAGGTGTGGTGGTGCATGCCTAAAATTCCAACACTTGAGAGCTGGAGGCTGGAGGATCAGGAGTTCAGGGTCATCCTCAGCTACATACCAACTTTGAGGCTAGCCTATGCTACATGAGACCTTGTCTCAAGAATGAACAAATGAGGGGGTGGTACATGCCTTTAAACCCAGCACTGTAGAAGTATAGGCAGGAGGATTTCTATGAGATAGAGGCCAGCCTGGTCTACATGTGAGTTCCAGGCCAGCTGGGGCTAAAAGGAGACCCTGTCTCAAGAAGATAAAAACGAACAAATGAACCTGGAGAGATGGCTCGGCAGTGACTGCTGTTTCAGAGGACTCGGGTTCAATTCTCAGCACCCACATGTTGGCTAACAACTACCTGTAACTCCAATTCCAAGGGAATCAGATCTCCTCTTCTGACTCTGCGGGCATTGCATGACACAGGTGTGCTTATACACAAGCAGGCAATACACTCATACTCATAAATAAAAGCAATAAATAAAAAATGAACAAATAAATACATAACTATTAGGGCTGAGGACATGTCAGTGGGTAGAATACCTTCGGTTTGATCCTCAGCACCACATAAATCAGACATGTGAGGCAGCTCACATGTCAAGGATCTGAAGTTTAAGGTCATCCCTGATTACATAGAATGTTAAAGGCCAGCCTGGGCTACAGGAGAGCCGAGTGTTCAAACCCAGGAGTCTGTGAAGGACATTTCTCCTTCAAACCACTACATGCAAGATTTTTTTTTCTTTTTTTCTTTAAAAAATTTAAATTACGCTTGATTGTGTATGTGTATGTGTGTATATGTGCATGTATATGTATGTATGTATCTGTGTGTGTATGTATGTGTGTGTGTGTGTGTGTGTGTGTGTATGCAGATGTGCACATGGGCACACTGCATGTGGAGGTCAGAGAGCAACTTACAGGAGTCACTTCTCTTCATCTACCATGTGGGTTCCAGGGCTTGAACTTGGCTCTTCAGGTTTGGGGACACATTTCCTCAGAACCCATCTTTTCTTTTGTATGTGTAATTGGCCTAGCGGTTAAGAGCGCCGACCGCTCTTACAGAGGACCTGGGTTCGATCCCCAGCACCCATATGGTGGCCGAGAACCGTCTGAAACTCCAATTCCAGGAGAAACTCCAGTTCCAGGAGAATCCGACACCCTCTTCTGACCTCTGTGGCATTGCACGACACGGGTGCACAAACTTGCATGCAGACAGTACATTGATATACATACAGAAATAAAAAAAAAAAACATTAGGGGCTGGAGAGATGGCTCAGCCATTAAGAGCACTGACTGCTCTTGTAGAGGACTGGGGTTCAATTCCCAGCATCCACATGGTGGCTAAGAACCATCTTTAAGCCGAGCACAGTGGCACACGCCTTTAATCCTAGCACCTGGGAGGAAGAGGCTGGCAGGTCTTTGTGAGTTCAAGGCCAGCCTGGTTTACAGAGTGAGTTCCAGGACAGCTGGGGCTACAGGGAGACCCTGTCTCACAAAGACACCCCCCCCCCGAAAAATAGACCAAAATATAAAAAACTGAAGCATGGGATTGGAAAGATGGTGCAGTGATTAAGAGCACTGACTGAAAAATAAATAAATAAACATTAATAAGTATTTTGTTTTCTGGGGATAAATTTCTCTTGTAGGGTCTTAGATTTTCAACAGGATCATGGAGTTCACAATGCTGTAGGGTTGTACAGTGCAGAGAGCCTTGTGATACTCAGGGATGCTTGGTTGCCAGGTGGCACAGTAAGGCTGGAGCCTCTCCATGGTCTGTCCTCACAGTGGCTTCTGGGGAGTGGCACCTTCCTCCTCTTCCCCTGAGGAGAACGGAGACTCATGCCAGCCTGCAGAGGAACTGAGTTGGGATGCGTTAAGGCCTAGTAATCCATATGAGTTCATTGTGGCCATTTGCTTTGTGCACACATTAAAAATAAACACTTATGTTTTGTGGAGTGTGAGGATAGTTGCGCAGGTGAAACCATGATTCCAAAATTCTCAGAGAATCCACGGGCCATGCAGAGACGCTGCCTGTGGCAGCAGGTGTTCTTTGCTCAAGCACGCTGGGACTTGAAGTGCTGGAGCCTTGGAAGGTTCTAGGGCTCAGTCAATGTTCAATGTTTTACTTCTTTATTTTTAGTTTATTTTTTGTATTTTTTTGAGACAGGGTCTCTGTTTAACCCCAGCTGGCCTGAAACTCACTCTGTAGACCAGTCTGGCCTCTACTCACAGAGATCCACCTGTCTCTGCCTCTCAAGTACTGGGATTAAAGGCGAGTGTCACCATGCTCAGCCTACCTATTTCTGAAGACAGGGTCTCATATAGGCTGGTCTCAACTCATTTTATAGCCAAGGATAGCCTTGAACTTCTGATCCCCTGCTTTTACTTCTTGAGGTCTAGGGTTATAGGCATGCACCTCCATGCACATTTAGAAGGTGGAACCCCCGGCATTGTGCATGGTAGGCAAGTACTCTACAGGAGCCACATTCCCAGCCTCCTTCACTGAGTGTTGGCCTTGCGGGAAGGGTGTTCTAAGCTGGCTGCCCTGTGTATGGGATGGCACTGCACCGATTCTGAACTGTCTCAAGCTCCTTGTGAAACGCTGCATGAAAGACAGAGTGCAGTGTGAGACCAGAAACTGGGTTCAATCTAGGTCCATACTGGAGGGTCAATCTAGGTCAAGATCTTAGCTATGCAAGGTCTGTGGTCAGTACCAGTGGTTAATATGGAACTATTCTCAGTACTTAGCTTAATGCTGACAACATAGCCAAGGTCTAGACCGAGATTGACCCTCCAGTATGGACCCAGGGCACGTTTGAAGTCCTGCATGATAGAGCCAGGATCAAGTTCAGTGTGGAGCTAGGGTCAGGCCTCAGTCTAGTACTCTAGTTGGGAATTAGTCAAGAATCAGGGGTCAGTTAATTGCTGGTACCAGGATTCAGTGTAGATTTGGGGTTGAGGTTTAGTTTGTGGCTAAGATCAGCTGACTGATGTGGCCTTCCTCTCTGCAGGTGCCTAGGACCCCACGCCCAGGGATGGAGTCCACAGACAGCAGGCGTCTGGCCACCAAACACAGCAGGAAGGCCTTGAAGGCCAGCCTAACCCTGGGTGTCCTTCTGGGCATGTTCTTTGTAACTTGGCTGCCTTTCTTTGTGGCCAACATAGCTCAGGTAACAATAACTGGGGGTAGATGAGCCCGGGCTTAGTTGGGAGTCACCAACCTTCCCCGTGCACAAGCAGGGAGGGAGGAGGATGGCTTGGCCATGGTGCCTGCATCTGTGTCTGTCTGTCCCATCCATGCTTGGTGGGCTGGCCTGGTTCCCTGCCCAGAACAGGTGTAAAGCATGCTTTCTCCACAGGCTGTGTGCGACTGCATCTCTCCCGGCCTCTTTGATGTCCTCACGTGGCTGGGGTACTGTAACAGCACCATGAACCCGATCATCTACCCACTATTCATGCGGGACTTCAAACGTGCTCTGGGTAGGTTCCTGCCATGTGCCCACTGTCCCCTGGAGCACCGGGCCACCCCTGCCTCACCCTCCATGTGGACCTCTCATAGCGGTGCTCGGCCTGGCCTCAGCCTACAGCACGTGCTACCCCTGCCTATGCCTCCGAACTCGGATTCAGACTCAGCCTCGGGAGGCACCTCAGGCCTGCAGCTCACGGCCCAGCTTCTGCTGCCTGGAGAGGCTACTCGGGACTCCCCACCTCCCACCAGAGCCACTGCCGTGGTCAACTTCTTTTCCATGGATTCTGTGGAGCCCGAGATCCAGCAGCATCCACCTAGTTCCCCTATGAACTGACCACGTCAAGAGCTGACCAGCAGAGTGCCACATCCCAGAGGACCCAGGCCCACGGTGGGAAGTGACGTGTCTCCTAGGGGTCCTCTGAGGTCCAGGGGGGATATCCTGACTTGGCTCCTATTACTGCTGCAGGCCCCTTTCCCTGAGGGGCAATCATCACCTCGGATGTGGCTCTGCAGGGTGCTGGAGAGGGGAGTGTAGCTTGTGGTTTGTGTAGCGTGAATGGAGGACTCGGAGCTGGGGAGCTGGGCTGCCTTGTTCAGCTCAGTAGGAAACCAATCTGTCCTTTGCCTAGTTTCTTGGGATAGGTGAGAAGAACACTTCTATCTGGGGACCCAGGTATTTATTTATTTATTTATTTATTTTTTGAGTGCTTCTCCACACGCACACACACAGACACACACAGACACACACACACATATGTACCATGTGTATGAAATGCCTACAGAGGCCGGAATAGGGTATCGGAGCCCCTGGAACTGGAGTTAGGGATGGTTGTTAGCTACCATGTGGTGCTGAGAACCAAACTGGGGTCCTCTGCAAGAGCAGCCAGTGCTTTTAACTGCTGAGCCATGTCTCTGGCCCCGACACCCAGGTTCTTGTTTGGCTCAACCCTCTGCTACCCAAAGTGCCATCTGTGGGCTACTGGGGTTCTTATCAGCTCCAGGGCGTTTGTTTGAAGCACCCATCTCTGCCCCACTGCAGACATGCCAAATCAAAACCGTGTGTGTGAGATCCCCCACGTGTGCGCATTGTTGTGCGAGATGTGCTAGTTGGCAGAACCTTTAACTCTGAGAATTCACTGCCAGCCCCTAGTATGAGGGGGACAACACTGAAAAGCCCATTGGCCTGGGAGCTGGGCAGACACAAATCTGAACCTTTCTTCTCTTCTTGTGCAGTTCTGGGGCCTGGCACAGGTCTCAAGTCTGCGATCCCAACCCATGTAGGGCAATGATGCCACCTTGTAAAGTTGTCTTGAGACTTAGGATAATGGGAATGGTGTGCCCAGCATCAGTGAGGGGTCAGTAGGTGGTAAGTTCTATTGTTCTGTCCTCTGGTTGGTTAGTCCCCCTCCCTGCTCTGGTGGTGGCCCAGCAAGGGCCCCTTTCCTTCCCTTCCTTCTTTTCCTTCCTTCCTTTTCTTTCCTTCCTTCCTTCCTCCATTCCTTCCTTTTCTTTCCTTCCTTCTTTTCTTTCCTTCCTTCCTCCCTTCCTTCCTTTTCTTTCCTGCCTTCTTTTCTTCCTTCCCTCCCTTCCTTTTTCCTTCCTTCCTTCCTTTCTTTTCTTCTTTCCTTTCTTTTCATCTTTCCTTCCTTTTTTTCTTCCTCCCTTCCTTCCCTCCTTCCCTCTCTCCTTCCGTTCCCCTCCCTTTCCCCTTGCACTTTTCTTTCCCAGGGTCTCATGTATCCAAGGATGACCTTGAACTTCTGATCTTCCTGCCTCTACCTCCTGAGGGCCTTGAGGCAGCACTTACAATCATGCCTGTTTATGTGGTGCTGGAGCTGGAACTCAGGAACTCAAGCATGCTAGGCAACTCTACTAACTAAGGCCCATCCTCAACCCTTCCTTCCCTTTCCTCTGTGCTAGGCCGGCCTTGCACATGCTGGGCAAGCGCTCTCCACTGGGCCACACCTCTGCTCCAGCCTACTGTTCTTCACTATTCCTTTCCAGCCTAGATCCTCACCCTAATTCTAGCTCCCAGCTCATTGTTCTGGGGGCTGGGCAGTGCCCCCATCACTCAGAGACCCTTCTGGTCCCATCCGGTTTCTCTGCCTCTAGAGGCTGAGGGGCAGCTAACAGTTCTTGTACAACCTCAGGGGTGGATTTCCTCCATGCTGGGCTTCCCTGAGGGGACAAGCCCATGGGGGTGACCCCTCATCCTGCCTGGGGTCAGGGAAAGAAAGGGTAACGGAAGCTGCGGGGGGGGGGCAAACTGGAGAAAGAGCAGAGTCTTTGGCATGGGGCCAGGTTGCCAAGGCAAGTGGGCTCTGGCCCGGGGCTTGATTTTCTGAGTAGGGGTGGGAGACTTTCAACCCCAGGTCTTCCTTCAAGTCCTATATTCCATCAACCCGGGCTCCCAGGGCAGGGCCCTCATGCATATCCGGGAGCTCTCCTTGGTGCTGACCATGCTCAACTCAGCCCTGCCCACTGGCTGCAGGGGCCTTGGTGCTTGCTGGGCCTTCCCCTTCGCCTGCCTGCCTGAGGGTCTCAATAAAGGAGCTGAAGGAGGTGGCTATGGTATGAACTTCATTCTATTGAGGTCTGGGGGTTCGGGAAGCAGGTTGGTAAGGTTCTGGGCCCTAGTGTCTGAGGCTCTGTCTCTAGTTGCTCTATGATTCAACCTCATTCCCCTGTCACTTTTCAGTGGGGACCTAACAGTTAGGACCCAAAGCAACATAAAGTATGTGTTTGTAAAACGAATTGTGCCACACCCTAGAGTGATGTCCTGTTTCTAGGTGTTGAGGCTGACTTTTCTTGCTCTCCGAAGTCACCAGAGCTTGACTACACAACCTTGCATGGGCCTCTTTTCTCCAGGTGCACATTGATGGCAGGTCCCCTCTGTCCCTGCCACCCAGGGGCAGTGGGAGAAATGAGGAGGTTCCCATGGAAGCAGACATAGGCTTAGTCTAAGCTCGGGCTCTGGAGTCCCACTGGCTGGACTTGATACGTGGCTCCATCACTGACCTGCAGTAGTATGACCTTCAACAGGTTACCTAATCTCTCAAAGCCTCAGTTTCCCCATGTGTAACATGAAGTGCAGACATGAAGGTCAAGGGAAACCACCCTTGGGGATGTGATAAATATTATTTATTAATGTTGCCCCCTCCCCCCAGTTCCTGCTACAGGAATCCTTCCCCACTGTAATCCACGCTGGTTACCAGGCCCGGTTCCTCCCCCAGCACCTCCCCCACCCCTGCACTGGATGTCAATTTGGCGTTTATTCCACACTTCTGCTAAAATTCTATTCAGGGCCATCAACTTGCACAACCTTGGGGGTGGGGCTTCACTGACATGTAACTGTACATATAACCTTTGCTTCTACAGCTATGCAGTATGCAGCCTGCTTGGCTGTACTAGACAGAGTTGGATCTCCCAAGATCAGATGGAGGAAGGTGCCCCAGGACACTGGGACCAGTGGGCAGCCCTGGAGAGTGGCTGGAAGATCAGGCAGAGACTTGAGTCCAGAGAATGGGAAGAGAGGTGCACGGAGCCTCCACTCCCACAGAGACTTCTGGACCTCCTGATGGGACCCACTGGGCAGGAGGCCCGCACTGGTCTGGGGCTGAGTTGACCCTGCAGGTCACTGTACTTCCTCAGAGAGGAAGTGCTTTCTCCAAGGACTCTCCTTCTAGTTCCTTCTAATTCAGGAAAAGCTCTTTGGGAAATTCCTCAACTCTAGAGAACTCTCTGAGAGGCCTGAAGGTGTTGAAGAGTTGTAAAGTTTGGGGAGATGGGCCAGGTCTCCTGATGAGGTCAGTCCATCTCTGCACAGGATTCCTGGGTCCCCTGGGTACAGTCTGGGCAGCCCAGAGGGTTAGGCCCCATGCCATGGCTGCAGATCAGGGGGCTACCTGCTGGTCTGGCAGCTGGAGGGAGCGAAGCCCCTGTAGACTGGTCCTGCTTCGTAGGCAGCTGAGCCTGGCTGGCACCAGAGGGTGGGGCTGCTTTGGGGGTGTCTCCAGGGACAGATCCCTGTGTTTGCTCATCCTGATGCGTGGTCTTGTCTGCTGAGCTGGTGGCTTCCTGGAGAGGCTCTCCTTGAGACAGGCTGCCAGGGCTCAGCGGGAGTCCCTTGTCACCCCAGCCTGGCTTGGTGTGGATGCCCACTGCCTTCAGGATGACATCCATTTGCTTGGCATAGTCCAAATGGCCACTGACCTGCAGGAGGACAGTGACTGAGGACATGGTGGATGGATGGGCAGGGCCCAGCCCTCACCATGGGCCCCTAGAGAAGCTCTACTCTCATCAACTCACTATCCTGGGGTCCCCAACTCCCAAGGATCTCAAATCAGAGCACAGTAGAAGAGTTCTGGCCTCTAAGCTGTTCTATAACCCATGAAGTTAAGGTGGAGGAAGCTTCTTGGAATATGTGGGTCCTCTGGGGTAGGAAGGACCATCCGGATGGCTGGCAGGCAGGGGAGGGTCTCATTCTTTTTCTCTGAGGCTATGGGACTTCAGGTCACCCTTCTGTCCCTGACCTGTCCCTGAAGCAGCTCTCCCAGAAGGTGGCTTGGGAGACTTTCCCCAGGAAAAACCCAAGTTGGAAATACAGTTTGATGCAGCTTGCAAGGTTCTGCCTGGCCACAGCTCGCGGGGGTCACATCCAGTCCTAGGAACCCCCAGCCACCCATGCAGCTGGTGTAGGGTGGGGCAGTTTGAGATGACTGCGTTTCCCATGTGACCACCCCCTGAGCTTCCTGTGTTGGAAGCTTAACAAAGCAACAGTGTTGAGAGATGGGGGCTTTGCAAGGTGGTCGGTGCCAAGATCTACACCTTGTGCAGGGAGTGGTGATGTTCAAGAGAGCAGATCTTCGATCAAGACGAGCTTGCCAGAGCCAGAAACCACCACCAAATGGCTGCACCGTGACCTTGAACATCACATCTCCACTACTATGAGCCAAGTAACCTTCTGCTCATCACCAGCTTCAGGCATTCTCTTACAGCAGTCCAGTGGCCAAGATGGGCCAGTGCCGTGTGCTGTTCTTGGAATGCTTTGTAAGAAGAATGCTTTTTCCTAAAATCTGTGGGTATGATTCTCTCTCTCTCTCTCTCTCTCTCTCTCTCTCTCTCTCTCTCTCTACCACTGAGTGGAGGTCAGAGGCTTTGGATGTCGGTCCTCACCTCCCATCCTGGAGGCAAGGCCTCTCTTGTTCCTGCTCTACACACAGGCTAGTTGGACCGAGGACTCCAAGGGACTGTCCCGCCTCTGCCCTCCATCTGGCTGTAGAAGCATGTGTACAGACATGCGCTATCTGGTCCAGCTCCTTCGTGGGTTCTGGAAGTATGAACTCACACTTGTGCAGCAAGTACTTTACCTGCTTTTCCTACCTACGTCCCCCCAGCTCAGGAATGCTTGTCTCGCTTCCCCATTTCCTGTTTCCTGCTGCCTGGATGGCCAGAGCTTGAGCAGCCATCTTGGGTCATGAGTCCTCCCGCTGAGGATGGCAGAGTACACAGGGAGAGAGGAGTTTTGACCCCTTGAGGTGGCAAATGAGCCTTAAACTGTCTATTCTGGCTTCTTCATGGGACAGAATTAACTCTTGTATGTTTAAGGTACTTTAGCCGGGTGTGGTGTCGCATGCCTTTAATCCTAGCACTTAGGAGGCAGAGGCAGAGGCAGGTGGATCTCTGTGAGTTCAAGGCCAGCTTGTTCTACAGAGTGACTTCCAGGCCAGCTGGGGCTATAGGGAGGCTCTGTCTCAAAAAGACAAAAAAAATATTTTTTCCCTTTTNAAAAAAAAAAAAAAAAAAAAAAAAAAAAAAAAAGGCTTGAAGACCAGGGTAAACTTAGCAGTAAAGGGTAAGAGAGACCCTGTGTTTGTACTGGGATGCATCTATGAATTAAAAGCAGAGGCATGACTGGAATGGCCTACACCTAACTGTAATGGACAAGGCCCAGCACATAGTAGGTCCTTCATATAATCTAGCAATTAGGCAGTATGGATGCCTGTGAGAGGTGCTGGCTGGTGATCATAGATGGAGATACTAAGTCACAGAGGAAGAGTGACTTACCCAAGGGCCTAGCTAGGGTACATTAGAACTGGAACCATGTCCAAAATCATGGGGAAGGAGGACTTCAAACCTACTTTCATTTTGTAGGTGAGGAAAGGGAAGTCCAGAGAGGGTTGGTGACTTGCTCAGTGACATACAGCATATGGAGTTGGGCTTGAGATACATTCGTTTAGCATAGATCTGTTTGTCCACCAGTCATAGTCACACTGTAAAAGTTAAATGACTTTCCAAGAGCACCAAGCCAACTCCCCACACCCTCTAGAGACACCTGACTCTGGTCCCTTCCCTCACAAATGTGCTTGAACAGTTTTTAGTGGAAACAGACATGTTTCTGTCACATACTGTGTCGAGAGCAACTCAGAAGTGGTGGATAAATCTGGGTTCATCTGTCACCAAAACCTTAGTTTAAAGGCTGCAGGACGGGTCTGTCCGCCCTCCTAGGACCTCCCAGTGGGCCCCAGGGCCCCAGAGTGCTTGCTGTCACTGCTGCTGTTGTAAGCCCTTGGCTAGGTTCTAGAAGGTTCATCTTCTGAGACTTGGAGCATCTTGAAGTGCACCAGCTCCCTGCACCCCCACCCCCCACCCCCCATGCCAAAAGCTTCAGGCATTGAGCTCTGGGATTGCAAAGTCATCCACCCACTACGACCCCATTCAGGAGAGGCTGGGGGGCAGAAAGGCACCTGCCCTCTCATCCACCCCAGAGATGGTCCTGGTTTATATGAGAGGGAGCAGAGGAGGCAGCCTTTGGGCTAGCCTTGCGGAAGCCCAGCAGCCCCTCCTCCTGCGCGCACACAGGCAAGCTTCCAAGGAAAGGGAAGCCGAACAAAGGCAATGCTAATTACCTCTAATTAGCCGACAGAGGAAAGCACCTCCTCACTTACCGCCCTTATGTGATAAAGAGCTATTATTAAGCAGAAGCTGGGAAGTCACGAGCCAAAACCAAGGCGTCTGAGGAGGGAGGGGCCTGGAGCAGGTGGTCCTGAGCACAGAACTGAGGCGGAGGGGAGAGGAGGGGACCAGCACTCGGAAGGGCCCAGGAGCCCAGCCCAGCGGGGGTTCTGAGACCAGCATCTTTTTTTTGGACAGGGTCTCCCTGTAGCCCCAGCTGTGTTCTAGAACTCACTATGTAGACCAGTCTGGCCTTGAACTCACAGAGGTTTGCCTGCCTTTGCCTCCTGAGTGCTGGCTGGGACTAAAGGAGTGTGGCTGGGACCTACATCTTAAGTAACTCTCAGGATGACAGGCTCAGTGCTGGGTTTTGTCTTTGGTTGGCCTGGCACCATGGTCTATTGCTTTGGGTCCAGCCCAGGCCCTCCACCTCCATCTCATGCTTATTCTGGCTATTTCTAGGGGACACAGATAGTCCTGGCCAGTGGTCTGTAGTGTCAGTGTTGAGGGGCAGATGGTAATGTGGGGGCTCTGAGGGCTTGGATCCTGCCTAATCACTAGTTGGAAGATAGGAAGTTTTCCAAGTTTCAGTGTCCTCATCTGTGAAATGGGTCCAACAGTTGCAGTGAAATTAAGTTGAATCATTTCTTTTTTTTTTTGGTCTTTTTGATCTTTTTGAGACAGGGTCTCCCTATAGCTCTGGCTGTCCTGAAACTCACTCTGTAGACCAGGCTGGCCTTGAGCTCACAGAGATCCACCTGCCTCTGCCTCCTGAGTGCTGGGATTAAAGGCATGTGCCACCACGCCTGGCCCAAATTGAATAGTTTTAGAGCATTCAGTTTGCTAGCTCCCTCCCAGCAACCCTGTGAGGATTAGAGATGAGGGGGAGAGGCTGGAGCAGAGCTGGAAGGAGGCAGGTATCTGGGGGTCTCTGGGATAGGGTGACCCTGTGTCTCTCACACCAGGTCCAGGCAGAGCCCTGGGAGGGACAGGCTGACACGCACCACTGAGGACAGATCCACGTTCTCCATCCTCCGGTCCTGCAGCAGCACAGGCTGGAGGCCAGCTACTCGGAGCTGCACAGAGGACGTGCGGTACACGAAGCTCAGCAACCAGTCTCCCCTGTGGGTGGAAAGAGGTGACGTGAGGGAGAGGGCAGGCTGGCCCACTGACCCCCAGGGAGCTCAGAATGACCAGAATTTCTATGGGAGGCCAGCACCAACCAGGCTGTGTACCGTGGGGAGCAGTGGCCTTAGGGTGACCCTGTTCCTGGTTTGTGATGCGTTTGCTGTTCTTCCACAGACACAGGCAAGAAGAGACACTGAGGCACGCTTCCCTCCCAAACACGATGATAGCATAAACAATTGTGCTGGCATTTATGCCTATTACTGGTCATGTAGGACCCTGTTGGACTCTGGCAAGTCACTATTCCTTGTCCCCATTTCCTGAGGGGTGACAGCAAGCAGAGTTTCTCAGGCCAGGGGCTCAAGAAAGGCTCAGGAAAGTGAATGGATTTGCAAATTTAGTGACACACTTTTCAATGTCTATAGCTTGGTAGTTAGCCAGAGCCTTTCCCCTACATTATGGTCTATATTTATTACATGAATGACAAGGTTGGATATCTTTCCAGTAATCTATATGTATTTATTGCATAATTAAAAATAGTTTAGGGCTGGAGAGATAGCCTAGTGGTTAAGAGCACTGACTGTTGCTCTTGCAGAGGACCCGGGTTCGATCCCGGGTTTTAAACCAGCCTGTAACCTATGTAACACAAGACATTCCTGCAAAGACTGGGTCAGGGCTCCTTCCCTGGACCCTGAAGGCATGTGGCTTAGACAGACCTGCAGTAGCCATTGATAATTCTTCCAGATACCACCTTCCGGAATGGCTCCCAGTACTTGGGGTCTCCTTCCACGGGTGCACCCAGCAGGACCACATCCTCAATGATCCCTTGGCAATCTGGCAAAAGACCCCAGAAAAATCTGTCAGTGTTCCTGCCACAGCAGAAACTGGAAGGAGAGAGGGTCGGTGGTGGCGGCAGGGTGAGGTAAGGGGTGGTAGGGGCAGTGAATCTCTCTCTCTCTCTCTCTGTCTCTCTCTCTCTGTCTCTCTCTCTCCACACACACAGGCTACACACACAAAAGCATACATATGCACAGCAAAGGGGGCTTGCTTAATGTTTACAGGGTTCCAGGCCCCAGGTCCAACCTTCATATCCCTATCTATTCCTGCAAAGCATCACTGTTACCATCACACTAAAGGGAAACCCAGGCATTTTCTTGATCACACGGACAGCAACTGACAAAGCTGAGTTGGGCCTCTTTCTACCACCCACAGGGCTCACGCCACCGTGGGCACAGATGGGCTGTTCCTCTTCGGAGAGACCTCTGGACCCTGTAGCATCACAGGCCAGGTGGGGGGCACCACTGCCTTCCTTGAACAGGTTCCCGAGGGCTGAGTAGCCTGACAAGATGAGGGACAGAGGGCTAGGGAGTGATCGGTTCTGGGGGTGGGATGCACCTATCAGCTACTGTGATCTAAGGACTTGGGGATATTTAGGCCTGGATTACCAGAAGTGGATCTGTGGGTCCTACAAACACAGAATCAGAGAGGTAGCCTAGCTCAGAGCTCAGCAGATACCAGGAGTCCAAAGGACAGAGTCATTCTCTCTTATAGCAAACAGAGGTGCATGTATACCCTCGCTCTGATACTGTCACTTCCTCTGTTTTCTTCCTGTCCTACATCTCAACTAGCTCATGACAGCTAGCTGTGTGGCTGGGCTTAGAACTTTGTACTCAAGGACTGGAGAGATGGCCTAGTGGTTAAGAGCACCGATTGCTCTTGCAGAGGACCCGGGTTCGACCCCCAGCACCCACATGGTGGCTGAGAACCGTCTTTAACTCTAGTTCCAGGGGAGTCCAACACCCTCTTCTGACCTCTGTGGCATTGCACAACACGGGTGCACCAACCTACATGCAGTCAGTACATTCATACACATAAAAAATAAAAAAAAAGAACTTGGTACTCAAGAAACATCTGAGTGAATGGATGGACGGATGTATGAATGAATGAATCAGTGAATAAACTTCATTCATAGGAAACTCTGGCATTTGAGCTTTGACAGTGGGTTTGAATCCCAGCTTAGCTACTTCTGGACTCTGTGACTGGAGCCAAGTCACTTGATTTCTCTGAGTCTAAAAGAAGACAACGATAAAGACACTGGATCTTTCTGAGGATTCCATCATGGCACAGGAGAAAGGCTTCCACAAGAACACACAGTGGGAGTTCATGACAACCTGCCCCTCCCCCCCACCTGTGGTTCTTCCTTAAATTAAAAAAAATTATTTATAATTTTTTATGTGTATGAGTGTACTGTCTGCATGTAGGTCTGTGCACCAGTGCAATGCCGCAGAGGTCAGAAGAGGGCATTGGATTCCCCTGGTACTGGAGTCAAAGATGGTTCTCAGTCACCTCATGGGTGCTGGGAATTGAACCTGGGTCCTCTGCAAGAGCAGTCGGTGCTCTTAGCTGCTGAGCCATCTCTCTAGCCCCGGTTCTTCCTTAAGACTCTGACTCCTGTATACCCAAAAGCTGCACACTCAGGGCTGGGGGAGGGGGCGGTTCTGAAAATGTGTCTGATGGGGCAGCCAAGCTCAGTAACACAGGGTGGGTGGTTCCTCTCTCTGGACCCATTTCTAACTAGAGTGCTTCTGTTTGCCATTTGGGTTTTAGTGCCAGAGTTTGCCTGATTGGGGGATCCATGCTTATCAGAGTTTGGGAACCTCAGCAGTACCAAGATTCTGAGCTACAGCTCTGATGTTAAAAATCTACAGCACAGAACAGACCTCACTCCTGCTCGGAAGGAGACACTGATCTGGTGGAAGGTTTAAAGTTTCAGTTAGTGCTGACTGGCATGCCATTCTGAAACCTCTCCCTGAATGGGACACTTCAAGCATGTAAGTTGCTTGAAAGGCCCTTAGAGATCAGTGAGACCTCATTCAAACCCTTCCCTTGGCATTTGAGGAAATGGGCTGGGGGGGGGGTTGCCCAAGGTCACATGACCATAGAGAATCCAGCTGCAGGGTCCCTGGGAACTTCTCTCTTCCATACTGGAGGAGGAACCCCTCATTGTGCACTTGAACTGGGACTAGTTGCTGAACCTCTTGTAAGAGTCCACAGTGTGGGCAAACCAGGTGCGTGTGTGTGTGTGTGTGTGTGTGTGTGTGCACATGCGCGCAAGAAGGCGTGTGTGAGGGTGGTGAGATGGAAACTTCTCTTCATGTGTCTGAAAGATATGCTCTCTGCATGGGGGCAAACTCAGACAGAAACTATGAGACAGGCTCCAAACACCAAGAGCAGCGAGATGGCTCAGTGGTTAAGAGCACTGGCTGCTCTTTCAGAGGACCCAGGTTCTGTTCCCAGCACTTATGTAGCAGCCAACAACCGTCCAGAGGAATCCAATGTCTTCTTCTGATGTCCACTGACATTGCACAAAACAGATGCACTTAGATACATGCAGGTAATATACACAAAAATAAAAATAATAAATAAAAAATATAAAAGTGCTTGCTGCCATGCAGGAACACCTGAGGTCTATCCCAGGCTTCTCAAGGACCTACATGGTAGAAACAGAGAACTGACTGTTACAAGTTGTCTTGACCTCCCCATGGACACCACAGTATATACTCCCCATACCCTACCTCACATATAGTAAATAAAGATGGCTCACAGTAATATTTAATGGCAACTACTAGGAGAAGTCCCAGTTCCTAATTTTTTTTTTGTCTTTTTAAGACAGGGTCTCCCTGTCACCCCATCTGTGTAGACCAGGCTGGCCTTGAACTCACAGAGATCTGCCTGGCTCTGTCTCTTGAGTGCTGGGATTAAAGATGTGCCCCACCATGCCTGGCTATAAATATTCACTTTTTTTATGTGTATGAGTGCATTGCCTGAATGTGGTAAGTGCACACATGTCATGCAAGCCCTGGAACTGGAATTACAGATGGTTGTTAGCCACCATGTGGGTGCTGGGAATTGAACCCAGGTCCTCTGCAAGAGCAGTCAGTGTTCTTAACCACTGAGCCATCTCTCCAGCCCCAAATATTCACCTTTTTATGTAAGGCTGAACTAATCTTTAAGTTTAGAAATCAACATGTGAATCATTTGTGCTTGGAGTTCTCAGTTTTGAAGGAGCTCCTTGGATCCTATTCATATTCTGCTTTTACTGTGGGAGTGGGCGGTCCTTCACCTTGCAGTAACTTTAGCAGTAAGGAGGCATGAAGCCTCTAATTGGAAATGGAAAGCTAGTCAGTCACATCTTCCCCCTCCGCACTTGGGCCTTTGTGTCATTTGCACGTGCAGTCAAGTGTGTTGCCTTCCAGACCTTTAGCACAGGAGATAAAAGTGATCCATTTGAAATGTAAGTCAAGGCTGGGTTGCAGCTCGGTTGGTAGAGTGCCTATCTAGCACCCATGACGCCCTGGATTCCACCCCAGCATTGCATAAACCCAGTGCGGTGGTGCTTGCCTATAATCCCAGCATTTGAGAGGTAGAGGTAGGAGGGTCAGAAGTTCAAGGTCATCCTTGGCTACCTAGCTAGTTCTAGGTCATCCTGGGCTACATGTAACTTCATTTAAGAAAAAGCTACTGGTGCCGGGCATGGTGGCACACGCCTTTAATTCTAGCACTTGGGAGGCAGAGGCAGGCGGATCTTTGTGAGTTCAAAGCCAGCCTGGTCTACAGAGTGAGTTCCAGGACAGCTGGGGCTACAGGGAGACCCTGTCTCGAAAAGACCAAAAAATAAATAAATTAAAGAAAAAGCTACTGGTGCCGGGCATGGTGGCACACGCCTTTAATTCTAGCACTTGGGAGGCAGAGGCAGGCGGATCTTTGTGAGTTCAAAGCCAGCCTGGTCTACAGAGTGAGTGCCAGGACAGCTGGGTCTACAGGGAGACCCTGTCTCAAAAAGACCAAAAAAAAAAAAAAGTCTACTGGTGCCGGGCATGGTGGCGTACGTCTTTAATCCTAGCACTTGGGAGGCAGAGGCAGGCGGATCTTTGTGTGTTCAAGGCCAGCCTGGTCTACAGAGAGAATTCCAGGACCGCTGGGGCTACAGGGAGACCCTGTCTCGAAAAGACCAAAAAAAAAAAGAATAAATAAATAAAAAAAAATAAAGAGCAGCCAGTGCTCTTAACCTCTGAGCCATCTCTCCAGCCCCTGTTCTAGTTCTTTTAATTGCCTCCCTCTCCCCTTTTTTTGGACTTTTTGAGATAGGGTCTCCCTGTAGCCCCAGCTGGCCTGGAACTCACTTTGTAGACCAGGCTGGCTCTGAACTCACAGAGAACTGCCAGCCTCTGCCTCCTGAATGCTGGGATTAAAGGCATGCACCACACCTGGCTAACTGCCTATTTTTAGGGCTGTGCTCTGGGGGTACTGATGACGGTGAAAAAGAGCTAGCCTCAATGAGTAAAAGTAATGAATGATGAGGCTGGAGAGATAGCTCAGTGGTTAAGAGCACTGACTGCTCTTGCAGAGGATCCAGGTTCGATTCCCAGCACCCACATGGCAGCTAACGACCGTCTGGAACCCCAGTTCCAGGGGATCCAAAACCCTCTTTTGTCCTCCGCAGGCACTGTATGACATGGGTGCACTTATATATATATCCAGGCAATATACTCATACACATAAAATAAAAATAAATAAAATGTTATTAAAAATAAAGAATGATCCTTCTAGAAGCCAGCCCTGCTCAGCATCGTCCCCAGCAGGCTCATGATAACCCTCCGAAAAAGGACCCAGATCCAGAGGTAGAGTGGAATCTATCCCTCAGACCAGCCTGCATAAAGAGGCTCACAGACTCCTGACTGCCTGATGTGTGATGCAGCTCACAGGCCCATCTCTGGAGATGAGCTACTATATAGACACCAACACCAGGTGACTAATGAAATGATACTGACACAACCAACTGCCATGTTTTTAAGAGTGTGCCGCTGGGGTTGGGCTGCACGCACAAAATCTCAGCACTCAGATGCCCAGGGAGGAGGATTTCCAGTTTGAGACCAGCCTACACAGAGAGACCTTGTCTCAAAAACTCAAAAAACGAGATGGTAGCCATAGGCTGTTGTGACTCCTGGAGTCCTGAGATCAGAGGATCCTGTCACACACAGGCACAGAAAGTATCTTAGCTGTCAAGGGCATCTGTGACATTGGGCGGTGGCCCTGCATCACAAGGCTGGGTGCCCCCAGGATAAGGGACGGCAGCCTGATTTCAGCATAAACCTGGCCTCAAGTGTTGGTCTTGCCAGTGTATAAAGAAGCTCATTTCCCTAAGAACTTGGAGCCTCAGCTTCCTCCTGTGAAATGGAGGTAAGGGTGGAGAAGCCCTTCTCTGAAATGCTCTGGAGCAGAACCATTCAAGTTCTGTTTCAGGGTTTTTTTTTTGTTTCCTCTTCTGAATTTTGGAAAATTTGCTATCACAGGGATGAGACTTAAGTTTAAATTCCAAATTTATTCATGTTTCACACACAGGAAAGTGGAGCCCATTATATGAGGCTATGTGTACAATTGTCCAGGGGGTCAAGATGGCACCTAAAAAGTCTTGGATGGGGCTGGGGAGACAGATCAGCCAGAAAAGTGCTTGCCTTGCAATTCAAGGGTCTGAGTTTGACCCCAAAATCCATGGAAAAAAGCCAGATGTGCTGGGGCTGGAGAGATGGCTCAGAGGTTAAGAGCACTACTGTTCTTCCAGGGGACCCAGGTTGGCCGCTCACAGCCCTCCAGGGGGTCTGATGGCCTCTTCTGGCCTTTGTGAACACCAACATACAGGTGTCATATATCCATATACACATACACATAAATAAAGATAAAAATAAATCTATTTATTTATTTTTGGTCTTTTCGAGACCCTGTAGCCCCAGGCTGTCCTGGAACTCACTCTGTAGACCAGGCTGGCCTTGAACTCACAAAGATCTGCCTCTGCCTCCCAAATGGTGGGATTAAAGGTGTGCACCACCATGCCTGGCAAAAATAAATCTTTTAAAAAAGCCAGGTGTGCTAGCACACGACTGCAATCCTGGTGCTGGGAGGTGGAGGCAGGTGGATCCCTGGGTCTCCCTGGCCAGCCAGCCTAGCCTAACAGCTGAGCTCCAGGCCAATGGGAAATCCTGTCTCAAAACATAAAAGCCATTGGGCTAGTGAGACAGCCCAGCAGGTAAAGGCCTTTGTGATCGATCCCACCGACCTGAGCTGGATCCCTGGGACACACAGTAGCAGGAAAGAGTAGACCACCGAGAGTAGTCCTCTGACCTCCACTTGCATGCCGTAGCACATTCGTACACATGACACACACACATATATATACACAATCCACACAGGTCCACCCATAATTAAAGGGAACAAAAATTAATAAAACAAACAAATAAAAAACCAAAATAAAAAAATTAACAAAACAAAAGGTGTATGATTCCTGAGGCATGATACCTAAAGTCAATGTCTGCCTTACACATGTACATGCATGCACACACACACACACACACACACACACACGCACACCTGGATTTCAGGCAAAGCATTTTTTTTGTTTTGGTTTAGGCATGCTCAGCCTGTTTTGTAATCATGTGAGTCCTCCGGCCTGGAGAGTGGTTATGTATGCAGGGCTGGGTTTGGCACCGTTAGGTCATGGGTGTCTAGCCTCCTGCTTTTCCCATACAGGCCATAGATATAGGACAGTATGCAGTAACAGCAGAAGAGGAAAAGGGGAAGTCAGGCAATGCCCAGCACGATCCATCCTTTACAGAGCATTCACAGGAAGTTGCTACAAGCTGTGAATTCAGTTAAATCTGGGATTTTTTTTTTTTTTCTTTTTGAAACAGGGGTCTCCCTATAGCTCCAGCTGGCCTGGAACTCAGTATGTAGACCAGGCAGGCCTGGATTCACAGAGATCCACCAGCCTCTGCCTCCTGAGTGCTAGGTGTGTGCTACCATGCCCAATAGGCTTTTTTTTTTTTTGGTCTTTTTGAGACAGGGTCTCCCTGTAGTCCCAGCTATCCTGGAACTCACTCTGTAGACCAGGCTGGCCTTGAACTCACAAAGATTTGCCTGCCTCTGCCTCCCAAGTGCTAGGATTAAAGGCGTGCGCCACCACACCCTGCCCAATAGGCTTTTTATGTTTTAATTCTCTCTGTGTATGTGTTTGTTCATGTATGTGCATGTGTAGGCCAGAGGCTGACAGAGTATCTCCCTCAATCCCTTCTTCACCTTAACCTTTAGAGACAAGATCTCTCATTGAACCTGATTGGCTAGGCCGGCTGGTCAGAGAACGCCAGAGATCTGTCCCTCCCCACCCCAGTGCTGAGATTACAGGTTGCACAGCTGGCTTTCACTTGGGTGCTGGGGCTTCAGACTCAGTTCTGCTTGTATAACAAGCACTCGATAGACTGAGCCATCGCCTCAGCCCCTAGAATTAAAAAAAATTTTTTTTGGTCTTTTTGGGACATGGTCTTTCTGTAGCCTGAACTTGCCTAGACTCACTCTGTGACCAGGATGGCCTTGAACTCACAAAGATCCACCTGCCTCTGCCTCCCAAGTGCTGGGATCAAAGGTGTGTGCCACCATGCCCGGCTGAATTTAAGCTTTTAATCTATGCTCTTGTGTGTGCGTTGGATGCTAAGGAAGTGCTCTGCCACCAAGCCGCCTTCCACCCCTGGATTTAAAATTTTAATTGTGAGACAATACACATACTCTAACATTTCTCATCTTTATCATTTTTGTTTTGATACCTGGTATCATGTATCCAAGACTGGCCTTGAACTAGCTATGGAGCTGAGGGTGATCTTGAACTTGTGACCTTTCTACCTCTACTTCCCAATTTCTGCGTTTACAGGTGTAGGCCACCACTCCTGGCATATATGGTGCTGAGGTTGGGGCCCAGGGCTTCACGCATGCTAGGCCAGCACTCTACCAACGGAACCACATCTCTAGTCCTTTATCTTTTTTTTTTTTTTTTGTCTTTTTGAGACAGGGTCTCCCTGTAGCCCCAGCTGTCCTGGAACTCACACTGTAGACCAGGCTGGCCTTGAACTCACAAAGATCCACCTGCCTCTGCCTCCCAAGTGCTAGGATTAAAGGCGTGCGTCACCAGGCCCAGCCTGTCCTTTATCATTTTAAAGTGCTTGATTCAAGGGGCTGGAGAGATGGCTCAGTGGTTAAGGGTGCGTGCTGATCCTGAAGAGGACCAGGGTTCATTTCCCAGCACCCACATCGGGCAGTTTATAACTACCTGTAACTCCAGCTCCAGGGGATCTGAGCCCTCTTCTGGCCTCTGTGGGCACATACCCCTATACAGACAGACATACAGACAGACAGACACGACACAGAGTTAAAACTAAAAATAAAGCTTAAAAAAGAAAGTGTCAGGCTGGGTGTGGTGGTGCATGCCTTTACTCCCAGCACTTGGGAGGCAGAGACAGGCGGATCTCTGTGAGTTCAAGGCTAGCCTGGTCTACATAGCAAGCTCCAGGCCAGCTGAAACTAAAGGGAGAACACTGTCTCAAGAATACAAAAAAAAAAATAAATAAATAAAATCATTGGACTCAGCATCAAGGACGCTCATGTCACTGCAACTCCTGTGCCTTGGTCAGAATTTTGATAAACTAGTTCACACTTGTCGTTGCTCCACCCGTGTTTCAGGTGGCTTACCCTGGACTCCAAGGATGGCACTTTGACCACTTGACACTCTGAACCGTCTGGAGAATGTTTCAGTTATCCCAAACCTATCCTGAGCTGAGAAAGGACATCCTCTTCCCAGCAGCAAACCTCAGTTTACATAATGGCCTTGGTCTGGAAAACTATGCATAAACTGAGCTTTTGTTTATGAAAACACAAAACCTGTGTCACTTGCAGCCAGCCTCACCCACAGAAACAACCACAGCTGGCACGGCCTCCATTGGCTTCTCTTTCCCAGTAGTAGGCTTCCTTAAGGTGAGGCCAACCTGCAGTTTCCCAGGTCTCCCAGCATGGCCGGGTGGAGGGAGAGCACAGTCCTGCTTGCCTAGCGCTGTCAGTAATGAGATTCTCTCGCCTGAAAAGCCCAGAGCGTCTCAAGTTGGAACTGCAAAGTGGATGGATTGTCTCCCTCCTGGCGGGGTTCATGTGTGCAGAGAGCGATAAGCTAGGAGGAGAAGCTGGACCTCATTTGCCAACTGCGGGTCTGAGAGGCAGGCCTTGAAGGAAATGACGTGAAGCGTGTCTAACTGAAACCCAGTCCATTGCAAAGGTACCCACAGGTGCAGTGGATAGCAGCAAAGGGTAGCTGCGAGGGCAGGGGAAGGGGGCACTGACAGCAGCGGCTGCCCCCCCCCCCCTGCAGGGAGTAGGCTCACACGGGCAGGAATCGCTTGAGGAGCCAGATCAGCCTTCTGATTAGGATGTAGGATTTCTTTAAGGGGATGACTAAGCCTTCATTCTGCTCTTTGATTTCCAACTCTTTCCTTTGGTGGGCCAGAGTGATAAGACTATTCCTGCATCCTGGAACCCTGAAGATCTATCTGTTCTGCCTGACCTCTCCTGGCTCTGCACTCCTGGGGACTGACTGGAGTTAAAGCAACTGGTGGGTGTAGTTCTAGGGCAGGAAATAAATCACATCAAGTATGATGTGCTGTCTCCGAGAGGAGAAATTTCTGCTAGCATCTGGGACCCGCACAGCCAATTTTCAGCCAACTGAGGGAGCAAAGGAGGTGGGGTTCCCTGAGCGCGGGGTGGAGTCACATGCTGGGTGCATCCTGCTAACATCCTGGCCAGTGATGCACAGGGACCGAAGTGGGAGATGGAGAGTTTTGCTGCAAGGTTATTTTTGTTCTGTTTTGAAAAACAAAGTTCTGGGACTAGCAGGATGGCTTAGTGGGTAGAGATGAATGCTACCACACCTGAATACCCGAGTTCCAGCTCCAGGACCCAGAGGGTGGAAAGAGAGAGCCAACATCTGAAAGCTGTCCTCCAACCTCCACATGTATGCCCCACCATATACACCTTCCACACACACAATAAAACATGTACAAAAAAAAGATTCAAAACATGTTCTGGAATCCTTCTTTTTAAAAAATATTTTATTTAGGCCAGCTGGGATTACAGGCAGACCCTGTCTTAAAAAAGCCCCCAAGGGGGCTGGAGAGACAGCCTAGCGGTTAAGAGCGCTGACTGCTTTTGCAGAGGACCCAGGTTTGATCCCCAGCACCCACATGGTGGCTGAGAACCATCTTTAACTCCAGTTCCAGGGGAATCAGACACCCTCTTCTGACCTCCGCTGCATTGCACGACATGGGTGCACAAACCTACATGCAGACAGTACATTTATACACATAAAAAACAAATAAAATTTAAAAAAAGAAAAAAAGCCCCCAAATTTTATCATCATCATCATCATCATCATCATCATCATCATCCTTATTTGGTATTTTGACACAGGGTCTCCTTGTAGCACCAGCTGGCCTAGAACTGTCTTTGTAGACCAGGCTGGCCTTGAACTCACAGAGATCTACCTGCCTCTGCCTCTTATTTATATTTTTATTTTGGGGGTATGAGTATATTGCCTGCATGTGTGTAAGTGCACCTGTGTCGTGCAATGTCTCAGGAGGTCAGAGGAGGGGGTTGGATCTTCTGGAACTGGAGTTACAGATGGTTGTTAACTATCAGGTGGGAGCTGGGAATCGAACCTGGGTTCTCTGCAAGAGCAGCTGGTGCTCTTAATTGCTGAGCTATCTCTCCAGCCCTGAATCCTATTTCTTAATCCTCTTCCTTTCTTGGGCCCTTTCTCTTGCATTGTTTTTGTGTATACATGAGCACGTATATATGGAGGCCAGGGTCAATCTAGGGGTCTTCCTTGATTGCTCTCTATCTTTTGAGACAGGATCTCTCAATGAACCTGGAACTTTCTAATTGGATAGACTACCCAGCCAATAAGCTCTGTGGATCCTTTTTTCCCTGCCTGCCCCAGGTTACAGATGCTGTGCCCACGCCTGGATGCTTTATGTGGGTGCTGGGGATTTGAACTCAGGTCCTAGGGCTGTGGCTGCTGGCACTTTACTGACTGAGCCATCTCACTAGCCTTACTTTTTCTTGGTACAGAGTTTTGATATATAGCCTAGGCTATTCTTTTTTTTTTTAACATTTAAAAAATTTTTTTTTACATTTTATTTATTTTGGTATGTCTGCATGCAGGTGTGTGCACCTGTGTTGTGCAATGCTGCGGAGCTCAGAAGAGGGTGTCGGATTCCCCTGGAACTGGAGTTTTCCTGGAATTGGAGTTTCAGACGGTTCTCGGCCGCCATGTGGGTGCTGGGGATCGATCGAACCCGGGTCCTCTGTAAGAGCAGTCGGTGCTCTTAACTGCTAGGCCTCTCTCCAGCCCCTTTCTTTTTCTTTGAGACAGGGTCACACTATGTATTGAATTAAATATGTCTTGACAACTGTGATGTCTTCCAAAATTATATTATTACAAACATATCATAAACACTCACAAAGATAAACATTCACATTTCCAATTTGGTAGATGTAAGATACATAAACGTGAAATTTCAGAGATGACTGGTGCCCAGGTGTATGGGCCAGGCTGATGGAGCACCCGATCCAGTGCCAGACAGAGGTGGTGAACAGATGTAGCTAAGAAAGACAGGCCTTTGGCATACTACATATTCTCTAAAATTTTTCCCCTAATTTATTATTTTTCAGTGCTGGGGATGGAACCCAGGGCCTTGCACATATGAGACAATGCTCGGTCACTGAGTGACACCCCTAGACTTAGGTTTTTTAAGAGTATATATATATATACACATACACACATATATATATATACTATATATACTACATAGTATATTATATATAGTATATATAGAGATATAGTATATATATTACTATATATATAGTATAATAGTATATAGTATAGAGGTAGATATAGGTACAAATAGATAAGATAGATATAGATATGTGTGTGTCTGTGTGTGTGCATGCTTTGCCTGCATGCCTGCATGTATGTGCCTCACTTGCATGCAATGCTAAAGGAAACAAGAAGAGGGCCTTGGATCCCCTGGAATAGGTGTTTATGGACAGTTGTGAGCTGCCATGTAGATGCTGGATCCAAACTCAGGTCCTCTGCAAGAGCAGCCACTGCTCTCTTCAGCCCCCATTTTTTTGGTCTCATGTAGCCACCCAGGGTGGCCTCTAATTTACTATGTAGCCAAGGCTAGTCTAGAATTCCCAGTCTCTCTGCCTTCATCTCCCAAGTGTTGGGATTACAGGTATACTCCACTGTGCCAGTCCCAGAAAGGTTAACTTAACTGAATCATATACTTTGGGAATATGGCTGCTGGAAACTGCAGGCTGTGAGCTGGAAGATAACAGTTTCTGTGTATGTGCAGACGAGAATGAATGTGCTAATTATGCCAGTCGTTACTGTGCAGTAAACCAGTGGTTTACACTGACCAATGATTATCTTCCATGAGTTCAGAAATTGGTCATTTTGGCTAAGATTATCCAGTCATGGGTAGCTACACCCTGAATCTCAAGACTCACCTCCACTCCCGCCTCTATTCTCTACTTTTAAGATTTGTATTAGGCCATTGTTGAACCTTATCTTTCTTCTGTTCCATTTCTTCATCTTACGATGCTCTGTGGGTACTTTCTTCAACCTGACCTTGCAGAGATTTTTCTCTTTAGCTCTAACCTACTATTGAATCATCCAGTAGGGGTTTCAACCTAACCACTGTTTTCTCATTCCCAGAAGTTTCGTTTGATTTATTTTCAAATCTGTTAACTTTTTTCAAGTGTCTTTTTTTGGGACAGCATCTTCCTATAGCCCCAGATATCCTGGAATGCATTATGTAGACCAGGCTGTGCTCAATCTCACAGAGATCCCTCTGCTTCTGCCTCCAGAGTACTGGGGTGACAGGTGTGCACTACTGCCTCTGGACTTTTTCTACTTGTTTTCAATGTTTTAAATGATGTCTTTCATGATTGTCACACTCTGTTTTTTTTTTCAGGCATGAGGTCTGATCCCACGCCTCGTGGGTGACCTGCCTGAAGGTGGTTTCTTCCCTTCTTTCCTAAGTCTGAACTGGGAGTTTGTCTTTCAAGAATCCATGTGATCTGAGCTAAGGATTTCTTTTCTCTAGAATAGTTTCCTTGTTTTAAGACAGTATATCTCATGTTTCCTGGGTAGCCTACAACTTGCTCTGTAGCCAAGAATAACCTTGCACTCCATTTCTCCCTGTCTCCACTTCCTGAGTGCTAGGACTATAGCATGATCCATCTCGCTCGGTTTATAGGGTGCTGGGGATCAAATACTGGGCTTCCTGTGTGCTGGACAAGCACTCTACCACCTGAGCTACTTCCCCAGTCCTAGAGTATTTGACTCAGGAGTTCCTGGATCATGGCAGTAATATAAAGTCAAACCACAAACCCAAGTTGGATATAGTCTGTTGTACACAAACTCCCTGAGAAGACTTTCCCCCCTCTACACACGACATGAGGCTTATTACTAAGTTTTCCATTTTCTTTTGAGAAAGGGTCTTGGTATGTAGCCCAGGCTAGCCTAGAAATCAGCATTCCTCTTGTCTCAGCCTCCTAAAGGCTGGGATTATTGACCTGTGCCACCACAGCTTTGATTTTTTCTGTTCCCTTCTTGTTTGTTTACCTCTTGGGAGCTCAGTGAAGCATTTAGAGGAATATCTGCTAGAATTTAATTAGCATTATTGGGTTTTTGTAATGGGAGAATTTACACCACAAATTAGTGGGGAAGCTAATTAGACTGTACTGTTGCCACTCTAGAAGTTGTTATTACAGATCTATTTCTATTCTCTCTTCTTCTGTAGCTCTGCTGGCTATAGAACTTGAACTTGTAGTAGTCCTCCTCCCTCTGCCTCTCAAGTGCTGGGATTATAGGTATGAGCCACTATATCCAGAATTTATTTATTTATCATTGATTTACTTTTCGTTTTTGAGACAGGGCCTCCCTGTAGCCCCAGCTGGCCTGGAACTCACTCTGTAGACCAGTCTGGCCTTGAACTCAGAGAGATCTGCCTGCCTCTGCCTCCCGAGTGCTAGGATTAAAGGCGTGCGACGCCATGCCCAGCTATCATTGATTTACTTTGTGGGGCTGGGAACCAATTTGAGGGCCTCATGCAAGGCAGGCAAGTGCTCTACCAACAATCACATCCCTAGCCGCCTTATTATTTATTATTATTACTATTATTTTTGGTCTTTTTGAGACAGGGTCTCCCTGTAGCCCAGCTGGCTTGGAACTCACTATGTAGACCTGGCTGGCCTTGAAGTCACAGAGATCTGCCTGCCTCTGACTCCCAAGTGCTGGGATAAAAGGTGTGTGCTACCACACCTGGCTTAATTGTTTTATTTTAGACAGGATCTCACTACATTGCACTGGATGACCTGGAACTTGATATGTAGACCAAGCTGGCTCAAACTCACAGAGATCTGCCTGCCTCAGCTTCCCAAGTGCTGGGATTAAAAGTGTGTGTCACCACAACTGAGTCTACTTATCTTGAATGTCTAAGGACAAGGATGTCAAGCCCATGTCTAGACTGAATTTCCATGTTAAAGCTGACCTGCTAACATTTGACCTGCTAACCTGACCAGAAAAGGTTTCTCTAACTGCCACTGTTCCCCAAATCAGGCCACACCCCCTGAGGTGACCAGACACCTGCTGCATCCAGTTCTGTCGTCGTCCCCCCCCCCCCCCGCAGTTGCAGGACAGCCCAGGCCCTCTGCTGCCTGGACCCAAGACAATCTTGAATTTCAACTTTACTCTCACCTAGCACCTTCCTGTCTCTGTGACTCCTAACATGTAGGCTGGGTCAGGTGGTGTGGAAACTCCCTCCTCCCGAAGCTGCAAAAGTCAGGAATTCCTCTTGTTTCCCAGAACTGAAAGTTCTCTTTCTTTAGGGCCCCATGGTTGCTGCCCATGGCATAAGGGTATAATTCCTCTTATAATGCTCGTATGAAGGAAAATCATCTCAGCACCCTACTACCGGACCTGTAACATTTTTCCTAAATTAAAAAAAATATTTATTTTAATTTTATTTATTATTTTTATTTTATATGTATGAGTGTATTTCCTGCATGTGTGTAAGTGCACGCATGTTGTACAATGCCTGAGGAGGTCAGAAGAGGGCATTGGATCCCCTGAAACTGGAGTTAGAATGGTTCTTAGCCACCATGTGGGTGTTGGGAATCAAACCTAGGTCCTCTGCAAGAGCAGCCAGTGCTCTTAACCACTGAGCCATCTCTCCAGCCCCTGATTTATTTGTATGTGTATATGTGCTTTGCTGACATGTATGTAAAGGCACCATATGTGTGCAAAGCCTGCAGAAACCAGAAGAGGGCTTTAGAGCCCCTGGAACTGGAGTAATGGGTGGTTGTTAGCTGCTGTGTGGGTGCTGGGAACCAAACTCAGGTTCTCTGCAAGAGCAGCCAGTGCTCTTAATCACTGAGACATCTGTCCAGCCTCCAATCTTTCCAAAATTTAAGAGTGCTTCCCCTACTTACCGCCCTCCCCCACAAAGCTTCACAGTTGCTTTAAAATTTTCTTTCACTTGTTTTATTTTGGAATTAAGGCTCAAACCCAAGTACACTGAAGTGTGCCCCAGCACCCTCCCCCAGTTCCTAAAAGGAAATGGGAGTCTCACTATGTTGTATGGGCTGGCCTTGAGCTCCTAGACCTCAGCCTTCTTCCCGGGTAGC